>CM076570.1:75731999-76165743 GCA_034641835.2 Pinus albicaulis
GCATTCTACTACCTTCTCCAACTGTGTGTCCCAATTAGGCGATGTCCAGGTTATCGCAGTTGTGGCCCTGAAAAATTTTGATCTAACTGCCTGAAGATCTACATCTATATACTGACAGTCATGTTCGAAACTAAAAGTCAGTAAAAAAACCTTCAACCATGTCTTCCTAATTCCCTGTTCCATGGCACAGTTTGGTTTCACGATACCACTTCATAGGTACCACATCTATTGTGTGAATGAAAGTGTGTACCCATTCTGGAACTGGAACATCACCCCACGTGGTAGTCCATTGGTAGATATGTCCTCTAGGTTCATCCTCACCATCATATTTCTCTTCAAGTCTAGTATTTACTTGAACAAATATGATCTGCATAAATATGTTGTATTATCTCCAACTTTTAATGAATCATTTTCTCTTCAGGTACTACTTCTTCAAATTAATCAAGAAACAAATTAGCATCCCCAATCCCATCATAATAGGGAAAATCACGTACCTATGATGCAAGGCAAGGGAGTGATCTGGTAGTTTTGTGACATTGCTTGGTAGATACTTCATGCAATCGATTCTACCAATTTTCCATTTCTTCATCAGGTTCTCAAACACATGAGCTATCCCTTTCCCAACTTATCCTTCCATCTGCAGTGGGGTTGATCCAATATTCTTCCTACGTGGTTAACTCTTATATATTTTGAATTTCTTCATCACCATATTCATTCTGGAATGGTTATGTATATCGTGCTCTTTCAGAGGGGTCCAAAGGAACAACGACCCTTGTGCCATTCTTCTCAAATACCATATTTCTACTCTTCAACTCGATTATGGTGTCCATATCATAAGCCCAATCAAATCCAAGTAAAGCAGGATACAGATTGTTATCATCCACACTCTCAATGATTTAAAAGTCTGACAACACACTTATTCCATCAATGCCTATGACAATGCCATGTAATCGACCCATCTTTGTCATCTTCACATTCTTCTGCACGATATAACAGCGTTCTATGGGGTGTTGGCCTAGTACTTTATATAAGCCACACCATACACTTGTTCCTAGGATCAACGGGTTAGGTCCACTGCTATTGATATAATCTCTAAATACAGGGCACTGATATTTATAATTTCCTTCTTCCTTACATTTGATACACCATACTTCTGACCTCATGTCAAGTTTCACTTCTTTTCCCTTCTTCGAGTCTTGCAACTCCATATGTAAGCTCACCAACTGGGTCTGGATCTTATGAACCCCTATATTGGTATCTGCTACCAACGAAGCTTCTAGATTCTAGATTGTATATTTCCATGGTAGAAGTTTGGAGGTTGAGAATCCGGATAATCCATAGTTTTCATTTTTCCTTGTCTACGTTTAGAGTCTAAAACAAGACTCATCTTCAGGACGAACCTAGATTCATCTCAATCTCCAAGGCTTTGACTTGGGTTTTGATATTTTTTGTAATAATGGTAGTCTGAGATGTGGTAATATCGCAGCTATAAAGGAATCTTTTTGTTCTTCATCAGGGATCTGGAAGCTTATTTAGCTTAGCAGCATCTTGAATCTTTGATATACTTCCCACACAGATTCAGTTACCAATTTCTTGATTTATTTTATCTCTATAATACATTGTGACTACAATTTTGGCTTCTTATATTCATAATTCATTGTTACCTTTGTTTGATCCAACATGTCATTCTGATTCATTACAGAGTACTTCATATGCCAAGACAATTCTCTTTCCGGCATCACAGTGAAAAGCTGAGATTTCTTCATATATTCATTAGTGACTTGTTGCAATCTACATATTTCTTCTACAACAAACCAAAATTTCTCATGATCCTCTGATCCCTGACCCTTAAAAATAGGCATCTTTGCTATCTAGGCCATGTTAAATGGGGGAGGTGGAGGTGGAGGCGGAGGGACAATATGGGGGTGCAAATGGGTTGTGATGGGAGTGGCAGGCTAGGGTATCCCAAAGGTGCCTTGATGATCTCCAAATTATAACTGTGACGCACTTCTAGGGTTTGAAAGCTTACTTTCTCCTTCTTCGTTCTCAGCTCCAAACAATGGATTGTACTCAGTATCAACATAGTTGTCATGATATACCCTAAATATTTTACCACTTCGCGTAGATTAGGAATTACTTCCCCCAAACATCAATTAGATTACATGCACAGTAAATCCTTCTCACATAATAGCATCTTAACCCAAATATTTAAAGAGTTTAAGTACTTACCTCGTGGACCCTTGAATTTTTTTGCTCGAATTCATTGTAGGACACATATGTATTAATCGCAAACTCAATAATAAAGCCTCCAAGAATAATATCGATCCAATAGTCAAAAACCCTTGAAATATTGTTATCAAACTCCTTGAGTCACTTAATTAGCTTTGGGTTCCACGTAGTAGGCTCACCATGCTTAAAACGGGTCTTATTCTCATCTAGTCTTGATAGCCACTCATGCATCTCGTTAGCGAACGATGAGAAAAATATCTCATGTTGATCTGTAAAAATATATTTCTGAAACCACTTCTCAGCTAACAGGCACGAATTTCTATTTTCTTGTATGGAAAATTCTCACTCTTTTAGATATACCCAGTCTTGAATTTCTTTTTTGGTCGAATTCCACATCCAATATCCCTTAGTCTTCAGATCCTAGTCTCGGAAATGGAACCATTTTTTGGCTTGAGGGGGTCTAAACCTAGGTTTAGAGAATGGCTGCACGAACCAAAAAAACCCTCTATTATCGGCCCTTTTGGCAACGATCTGCTGTGTAGACTGAAGTCTGACCCGAGGTAATATTAGGGGATGCTAGAACTAAGTTTCTTCATATATATGGACTATGGGGTGTGGATTTATGGCTTATATTCTCCTAAGTCTTATTAAAATCTTCACAAAACATGTATGAGAAATATACAGACGTTGTTCAACAATATTATTAACTACTTTACATGCTACGCTTTTCTACTTTAACGTGCATTAATCATCATAGTAAACCATATTCAAGTCTTCATGATGCAATTATACATAAAAACCCTGATATAGCACAGATAATCACAAAACATAGATAATGCAATAATACAAGTAAAGTACATAGATATGTCTTCAAAGTCTTATTTTATTAGCTCAGATATTCCCAATACAACACTTCTTGCCCCACGCACACAGCTACAGGGGTCTGCGCAATCATATGTAGACTTCCTAAGGTCTTCACGCACATAGTTGTAGGAGCCTTCTATTTTCCACAAAACAATAGAATACATACTCAATTCATATCTAACATTACATCCATATGTACTTTCTATCGAAGAGATATCCCTAGACTTCTTATATAGTTTTTCCTTTTATAATACTATGTTATGAAAACCATGGGCAGAGCTCAAAATATCAAAAATATTCCCATCCCTTTACAAAATAAGGGGATCTGACCCACCCCAAATCCCTTGTGACTCTTAGGCATCTTCCCACAACATGCTCCACTCCTCAAAATGCAGATTATTTACCCAAAACATAGCCATAGGGGGTACCCTGTCCAGCATCTCGTCATTTGAGCCATGGTATGGAGACATTCTTATATATCTCCAGACCCTGACTTTCTGGTTTGATACCTCTCTCTCTTAACATCAACGTATTCGATATCAGGAAAACAATCACATCATCATCGGTGACACCCTTTATCTTCATGTTATGGATACAGTTTTTCGAAGGTTCCTTACGCATGAGGAGGCCGATAAAGTCCTTAATGAATGCCACTCGAGGGCATGTGGAGGCCATTTGTTTGGTTATGCTACCGCACATAAGATTTTATGTGTTGGTTATTTTTGGCCCACCATATTTCACGATTTTATTCTCTTTGTCCAAAGTGTCATGCACGCCAGATTTATGATCGTAAGACCCTACTCCGCCCGCTCCTTTGCACCTTGTTATCATTGTAGGTCCTTTTGAAAAATGGGGTATTGATTTCATGACATGTAGCCCTCACTAGGCCGGGGGGCATGGCTATATCATCATAGAAGTAGATTATTTTACTAAATGGGCCGAGGCAATGCCTTCATATAACAATATTAGCAAAAAACCTACATATTTTTTCTTTAATCATGTCATCACACAGTTTGGTGTTTCACAAGCTATAGTTATGGACCTTAGGAAATGCTTTCACAATCACATGATGTCTGAACTAACTGCCAAGCTGGGATTCTCCCATGAAATTTCCACTCCCTACTACCCTCAGGCTAATGGGAAAGTTGGGGCTGTTAATAAAGTTCTTAAAATGATGCTTCAACATATGATAGGGGTTGATCGATCAGATTTCCATTTGATTATTTATGCTTCCTTATGGGCATACCAAACCTCCGTTAGGACTGCTACTGGATTTACACCTTTCCAATTGGTTATGGTCTAAAATAAATCCTTCCAATTGAATGTGATATTCTGTCACTGAAACTAGTTGTAGAACTTCTTCCTGCCACTTCCGTAGAAGAGGAACGTATTTTACATCTGACGTGCTTAGATGAGACTCAATGATATGTCACCGTGGATAATGAAGCCCATAAGAACCATTTTAAGGTGAAATATGAAAAAATTTCCAAGCCTTGTCTCTTCTAAAAAGGAGATATTTTCCTTCTATACGACCGAAATTCTAATAAATTAGGTCCAGAAAAGTTCAAACCTATGTGGCTTGGTCCATATATTGTCAAGTGTGTTCTTGCTAAATGGGCATATGAGTTATTTGATTTTTATGGAGTTCCACTGGCGCAACTACTTAAGGGTAAAATTCATAGGTAGTAGCTGGAGTAAGATCCCTCTTGGGCCCTCTCGGGACCATAGGTAGACAGTTAGATTAGCTGCAACATTCACAAAGATAATATATGCATGTTCAATCAAGTATTCGATTGAAAATGTGAAATAGAGAAGGATTACCTCGATGTGTGATGAATATATTTTGGATAGCTCAAGGTAGTGTGGGGGAAGTCCGCCTCACTAGCTCCAATTCTAAATCCTGCAAGCAACAAACAAAACTCGTAATATTCACAGTGTTATCACAATAAACAATTAAAGGTGAGAATATAATCAAACATGAACTCATATAAATATAGAACACTTATAACATATAGCTCTAACAAATAATCAATAAATGTAATAACAAGACATCAAGTGGACAATATAGAGGCAATTATATTATATTGAATGAAGGAGGGTTACAACCATCGGTTTGGTCAAGCCTTCGCCAGTCCTCCAACTCCAAGTTGTCTCTCCTCAATATCCTAGTGTGACAATGCTTAGGAAAATAGTTCTCAATGAACCATTCCAACCATGAAACCTCACACTAACAAAATTTCGCTCCTTTCACAATCAACCTTTCTACCTTTGACACTGAGGCCTTGCCTCCAATTTATAAGAGTTTGGGAGGATGAACCTTGCCATTCTTATCCATTAGTCTCATAGGGAAAAATATATGATGTTTCCTTGCTTTTCTATATTTTTCCCTCTTTGGATGCTTAGCTAGGTTTAGAAATATCCAATCAGAGGCATGCACCACAAGTTTCCAGCTTTTTGGACTGACTCCTTGAGAAAAACCTGGAAATTTCAGTCAGTTGACTCGGAATTTTCCTCTCATTTTTCATGGAACATGGGTAACCTATTCCTTTAGGGAAAATAGGGTGTTAACCTAGTCACTAACACTCCCTACATGAATCAGAGAAGCGTTACAACTTGGCCCGGTAGTTTCTGGGGTGCATTACCATGGAAAAATAGGTCTTTGTCAAGGTCAATTCCTTCCATCCATGTGTCTTTCTCCTCTGAGCTGATGAGGAGGTCAATTTTAGTATAACAGATTCCCTGTAAAGTGTGAGGTCAGAGACGAAGAATATGGCCGAAATAATTTATATATGTGTAGTAGAGCGAGAGAGGAGTTGGAGGACTGTGGGAAACATGAAACAAACAACATATGTCAAAAATATATAAATTTGTCCTGAGTTGGGAATTCCCATGCTCAGTAGTTGTATCAAAGTGATTTATTCAAGAAGAGATATGACCAGTATGTCCATTGATAAGCACAATGTGGAATTTTGTGTCATGACAATATCAATCTGATAAGTCGCCTCTGAAAACAATATACACAGTTTGGGAGAGGAAACAAAGCTAAGTGATGTAAGCCTATACCCAAGGTCTTCGTCATCGATTCTCTGAACTGCATATTTCTACACATGTGAATAAAGGAGTTGTAGTCGAACATGTGAGAAATCTTCTGATTACCAGTCAATGATGAAAATTTTTAGTAGACGCGAGGATGGCCACCGATAAGAATGATGGTCTCCAATATTCCTAGTACAATCTAGCGAGTGTGAAAAAATGGTGTTCATGTTGAACACTCATAGAATTATTCGACTGGGAGCCAATGATGAAAACCCCCAATCAAACACAAGGTAACCTGCCACTGAGGTCTACAAGTTCTAGGGTACTGATATGTTTTTGGATCGCCCTCCTAGATAAGATGTTGAATTCTATAGGAAGAGATTTGTCAAAAGGCAAGAAATAAGGTGCCCTACATTAGTTGACATGAAACAGGACAAAGATGATTTTGTTTTGAAGATATTATAGAGAAATGGTGCAAATAGATGGCAGGAAAATGATTTTTGGCATATGATGGCTTGGTCAATACAGGAATCATTAGATAGTGTGATCTCTTGAAAAATAGAAGGCACAACTTACAGGGTACCAGGCAGCTTAGACTCAAGTACACCAAATATTGTTAGGATTCAGAGATGCAGGAACATCAGGATATGAAGGCTAAACTCGTAGAATGGTAGGGCTTGATGAGAAGCTGGTGAAAGGAATTTTTCTGAGGAGTGCCATGTTCAAGGTGTTGCTGCAAAATCATCATTCAAAATATAAAGAGTGAGTCTCTACTTTTTCCAAATTTTTCCCCTTTTGATTAGGTTTAACGGGTCAAGAAGGGTAAACTCGGTGGTGTTTTCATGTTTAGAGATTCTGAAAGAGATCGTAAAAGAAAACTCCAAGGGTTTACCTTTGTCATGGTTGGTGACCGGGTGTGACAAAGGGGTAATAGTATGCCCAGCATAGTTCCTTTTTCGTAAGTTAGTCCATTGAGTATGGATAAAGTGATAAACCTATATTCAATGGACATCTACCTCATTTTTTTATGATTACAAGGAGATGAAGTAAACTCAATATTCTTCATGAAGTTTTAACGAGTTAGACGAAGAAAAAATTGATGCTCTTCACGAAATTTTAACGAGTCCAACAAAGAAAAACTCGGTGTCTCTTTCAATTTTTTAAAGAGCTATAAAAATATGGAAAAGAATAGCTCATAGTCTTCTTTCTGGAAGTTTAACGAGCCCGAAGAAGAAAATTCAACGGTTTTTTCAGTTTCACGAGCTAGAAAATGTCCCTAAAAATAAGGCTCCTTCTGGGTCATGTTGTGGTCTTGTGATTTGGCAGATTGGCATACCAAATGACAAGGCAACATGGAACCAATATTTAGAGTTCTAGGACCTAGCCTTCCTAGAATTAGAGAGGGATCTCTCAGGTTATTTGCAAAGGATGTGTGCGTGTTTGTTTTTTAAGGGTTGATTTTAGGCTAGTTATTAAGTGCAAGGTTTGTTTTATTGTTTTGGTTGGACATAATTATCAAAGAGCATAGATAGAATGGGAAATATCTAAGTTATTGGGAAATGGAGTCATATGGAAGTCATGATAATTTCATAAAAGGATCAGGGAGTATCATAGGGCAAATCTAACTTGGCCAGTGGATATTCAAAGTTTTTGGAATAATGAGGTGAACATTAAGGATAAGAATGAAAAGTAGGACAAAGAGAAATTAAGGATTCTTTATCATGTACTTTAAACAAGAAACATCTTTCAAGGAATCCATTTTGAAGCAAGCCAAAGGACAGGGCAAACCATAGACTTCTTTGGATAGACTTTTAATAAGAAAACCTTTCAGACAACAGTCCATCAATTAAAAGACTAATTTTAGATAAGAAAACATATAAGATAAACAGAAAGAGTAACCTAAGATCAAACAGAAATAATCTAATCTGCTTTTTACCAACTCTCTTAGGATGTTCAAAGCAACTTTTTAAAGGTAGACCAGAGGACAGGGCACACCATAGACTTCCCTAGTTTAGACTCTACTAAGCATACTTTAAAGAAGTTTCAAAAACAATTCGTAAGTTGTACTCAACGGAGCATGGACTCACCACTTAATTTCCTGGTTTCACTCTATTGAAATCATTCCTTAAAACAACCTCTCAAGCCGTACTAAAAGGAACATGGACTTACCAAAAGAGAAACTCCTTATTTATACTCTATTGAATCATTTCTAAAATAACAAGCTAGATGGAACTGGAGGGCAACTAGGAATCCTCCAATCAGACCTTGCAGAAGAAAACATTTAGACAGTGAAGATTAAAAAGAACTAAGGTGCTTTCAAAAGACATTTCTTAGCCTAAAACCTTTACTCTACTGTAACAAATAAAGATGAAAACATAATGAAAACAGGAAATAACAATAACAGATAGAAGCACTTCACCAACAACCAAGCTCAGGGATCCAGTGATCTAGCCTCCTCCATCAACAAACAAATCAGGGCATCCACAAGATCCAAGACATCAATTTTCCTTCAACCTCAAAGATACTATGTATTAATTCAAAGAGTCATCAAATGCCAATAATACAATGAGTTCAAATGCAGTATTTATGTTGCAAATGAGGAGGTGAGGTTAAGATAGGGTTTGGGTATCATTTATTACAGAGTAGGTGCATTTCCGACCTTGAAAACCATGCAAGGCATAAGGTAGAAATATCTGCAACTACTTCTTTTTTTTAATAACTCTGTCTTAACTTTTTAAGGAAAAGTAGGTGGAGAGTTTCACTTTAAGGCCTATTTTTAACTATTACAATAGCTGCCTTGACAGATAAAATATCTTCTGAATGTGCAATAACTGCCAATTGCCTTTATGGACAGAAAGCATGCAATAGGTGGCAATCTGATCTTTTGGAGGAGTAAATACTTCCTTGTTGAGTTATTTGAGGTTGTATTTAGGTTTATTTGTTTTTGTTTTAATCCTCAAACTCAGTAATAGGTCTTCAAACCTTGATTTTAGATAATTTGTTTTATTCTTTTATCCTCTGTCCTTATGCTTTTGCCTTTATCCTTTAATCATTGTCTTTAAGGGCTAAAGTTCTGCTTTATCCTTTGATATATAATTAGCCCTTTTTAATACTTCTGTTCTTCATTCCTTTACTGATGCTTCCTTTGTATTTTTCCTTTGTGTGCAGGGAGGACTTCTCCATAGTATCAGGGTTATTGATTGATCGATGATCATGATTCACCATCAATAAAACCCTGAGGAAAACCATGATATTCATAATTTGTTTTTTAGAGCCCCCTGAGTTGTCACCAAGGGGTCTCTTTCAACAAACAGCAGTGGGAGGGCATCTGGTTTGTTTCCGCCATTAAAAAACTGCAAACACTCAAACAAACATTAATCAAAAACCTGCGAAATTGGATCTATACTGCATTTTTCAGGGTTCTGAGGTGTCGAGGGGGATTTGTAGAGGGAGAGAGGATGCAGAGGGGAAGTTCCGTATGTGGAAAATAGGTGAAAAAATGAGGAAAATTAATTTCTGGGCATGGGGGGAAGAAAGCAGTTTCAGAAAACTGGGGTGGTTTATTGCGTAGGAGATGGGTGGTAAATGGTTTTGAGCAGAGGGTGCGAAATACCACTTAGTGTTGGACGCGTGTCCAGGGAAAAACAACTTTTTTCACACGGGTTGAGGGTGTTCAGCCTTGGCACAAAATCCCACGCGATAAGAGTTTGAGCCGTTAGATCTCAAGAGATGAGATCGATGGTGCAGAATGCTTGAGGGGTTGGCGTGCATGTTTATGGAGCGGGCCCTAGAGACAGGTGGCAGGCAGCGGCTTTGGCAGCAGGATAAAGTGGAAGGTGGGGCCCGTCTTGGTGACATATGCAATTTTTTCGGGTAGTGGGGTTTAGTTAAGAGATGAGATGAAGGGCGGAAGTGCGGTGGCCATTGGATCAGGGCCGAGGGCTTGAGATCAATGATTCGGATGAGAGGATAGAGGGTGAGGGTGAAGATGGGAAGAAAGGGAGAAACAGGCCCGCGTTAATATTTTCAAAGGTTAAAAAGGGGGTTTTAATAAGGTTTGGGGTTATAAAAATAAAAGGGGTGGAGTTGTAGAATAAAAAATAGGGAAAGGGGCTAGGAAGAGGCAAAGGCCTCGGTTTTATGGGAAAAGGGACCCAGGGCCAAAAATGAAGGGGTTTTTAGGAAGATAGCGGAATGGTCGGGGTGAGGGTTGCATGGTAAGGGGGCTGGGTTTTTTAAGCCAAAAAGGGGCTTAAAGGCCTATCTCACAAAAGTGGGTTTTTAACACAAAAAACTGACTTTTGTAAGGTTTTTAAGAGGCATGGTAGGGTTAAAGGTTAGGCTAAAAAAATGTAAAACGGATTTTTTACATTGTTTAAGGCCTTCTTAGAAGAAATATGATGAATGAGGGAAATCTGAGGGGTTTTTAGAGGGGAAAATGGGAAATATGGGAGTGTAAGTGAGGTGGTGAAAATGAGGCAAACAGACCCAGAATTTTGAAGTCTTCTTTGCAGCAGGGTAAATTTTGAGAGGGTAAAAGATAAGCTTATAGTGGAATTAGTTAGGTGTAGGATGATAACGGAAATGAGATTTCTAGAACTCACAATGTTCCTTAGAATATTCTTTCTAGAAATATAGGCTTTATAACTTAGTCATCCTTTGATATCAGAAAAATTACTGATGATTAACAAGTCAAGCATTGTAAATTCTGCAAAAAAAATGGAAACTCATAAGAGCATAGGTAACATTGACAAAATAATGAAATAGTTGCATCAAAACATAGCGGAAATTTATAGAGCACCAATTTTAGTAACTAGCTAAGTGATTCATACCTCCAGAATGTCTATAAGAAGGATAGGAGACCTTCATTTTCACTATTTGTATTCAGTGAAAGTGCTTTGGAGTGTGAAAGAGGGCCAAACTTTTGTGCTTGATTGTGGACGATTTGGGTAACTATTTTTTATTTCGTATGTTCCAAGTAGGAGCTTAGACCCTTATCATGCTTTTCATTAGTGTTTTCATGATGTTTTATGGTAAAAATTTGGATTTTGGGAAAGCCCTAGATATTTTAGGAAGCTAACGCGGTCACCCAATGGGTGGAAGACATTAAACGCTCTTCCCTTTAAGGGAAAGTGCATTAGCATGCCCTGTTAAGTACAGGGGGTCACACTAGCAAGTCCAAACCAAATTTAAATAATGATTCTTTGTGTTCCAAATAATTGAGTCAGATTCTAATCCATTGAAAACTTGTATTTTTCAAGTACTAAGATGTCACCATGAGTATCTGGGGTGAAAGAGAGCACAAGAGAGAGGAATGAGGAATGATTACCAGTCTAGCATTCTTTTTAGTTCTGTGGAGATGTGGATTGTTAAATTATGCCATACTTGAGTTGATGAAGGGGCAAGAGGACCTTCTCAGCTAGATCATCTAACGGTGGATGAGAATCATCATGTCTTCCATATTTGGGGTCACGAGCTCTCGATAGAGAAGGAGGATATCTATTTTATTACCGACCTATCATGTAGACAGCCAAGGCCCAACTTGGAAGGATCTAGATTTGATCCCCGTACCACCATAGGACTTAGTTAAGCTCACTGCATAAATAACACTGCGCCAGTGAGAAACATGATACATATAGCATGGATAGCCTCTATACCATTGAGGTATTTTCTTTGGATGATTGTACGCTTGTCAGGAGCCAAGAGTCAGCATATGCCTACCAAGGCTCGATTGTTACTAGCATTGGATTTTGAGTAGCCACAAGTATTTGATTGGTGTGAAGGTGTTGTATGTCATGCTAGACAGGAGCTAACAGCTTGCAATTCCCAGGCCCAAATAAAATTTGGGTATGGCACACTGATCGTTTCATTCATACTAGAGAGAGTTCCCTTGATGAGGCCTTGAATTCTCATGGACATTGCTGGACCTAGGGAGCCTAGATAGGGTCGATGGTATACCCTAATGCCTCAGACTAAAGAAGGTCCAATCTAACACTTATTTGATGATGCATTCTTTGAGTGGCTTAGTGTCGAGATTCTGATGATCGAGGATTATTCCTACATTAGGATGAACCTTACAGGACATCTGGAGCTAATATTTCCACCTGGCACTCAGTGGGGGTCAATAGCTAAGATAATAAATTAGTGCACAAGTATTTTTGTGTCTTTTGAATTTTTATGCAATTTTTTTTTGTTGAATGGGTGAAACTTTTTTTACGTGAAGCGTTTGCTTGACACAGATGTGGCACCAGTACGACCAACTGGAGCCCCTCGCTATGCAAGGTGACATATGCAGTAGCAGCGGCTGTGATAGCCACCGAAGAGGGGGACGACACCCAGAGTCTGCGTGAGGTTGCTAGGAACATCGAAGGTTTGAGCATGGGTGTGTCGCCTCTTCCCATGAGGGAGATCCCATTCCATCTACAACGGCATATAGTGGGTCTTCCAAAGAGATTTATTTTTCCTATTAGGAGGTTAGCTAGGGAATCTATCATCTATCATGAAAAGCAGGCTCAGCAGGAGTAGGCATAGATGTGTAGATGTCATAGTACGGCTTAGCATAGCCATTTTTTTGTACAAAACACCCAAGTTTTGAGGATTTTTTTGATGTAAACAACTAGAAATTATATATATGTATATATATTTTGGTCATTTGATGATGATGTATTTTTAAATTTTTATGTAATTTTTTGTGATGAAAAAATGTACACTCATGCGTGACTCTTTCTACAGAAAATGTGACAGATTCTAATCCAATACATATGTTGCTAACGAATCAACCAATGCATAGATTCTCTAGGAATTTATTCTATTAGTCTCATGTATTCTACATTATGACTAAATAATTATGGGTTTTCTACCATCTGCTGAAAATAACATTCACTAACTATAATTTATTTTCAAAAATCTCACTGCTTTCATTATTTTCATTTTACCTATTCAGTATTTCTCACTTTTCCTATTTACAAACACTCTCTTACTATGACCCATATTTTACGTTGAAACCCCTCATTTAGCCTTGCCCCTTTCTTAAAGCCCTATTCCCTATACTAAAACCCCATTTTCCCCATTAAAAACCCCTCCCTTTCAATCATTCTTCTCTTTTCCTTCAAAACAATGTAAAAATCCATTTTTACAATGTTTTTGAATAAATTATTGTTTCAGGTCCCACTCTTTAAGAATAGACCCTGTCTATTCTAGCCGACCCCATTGCATTAAAACACCCTGACTCCTTTTTTTAGAGCCCCCACCATATTAAAACCTCGCTCTAAAAACTTCATTCCCTCGCTCTCATATAACCACAGCCCCACCTTACATTAAGAGCTTTCGCTTGATTCTTACCCCGAGCCCCACATTATTTTTAACCTTACACTCCATTTAAAACCCTTGACCCCACACATCGAATCAACCCACAATCCATTCATCGCCCGACCACCGTCAGATCTCCACTCCCAGATCCAACGGCCATCGCGCCCTTTCGCAAATCCAAACGCTTGAGTCCTAAAACCTTCGAACCTTGCGAAATGGGTGGTATTTTCACCCCCACCATACACAATGCATCACTCCCACCATTCATCACATCTTCACAAAAAATACCACCTCACCACCTACGTCCTATGCGATAAACCACTTACCGCTCCTGCCCCATAAGCCCAAAACCAATGACCCTTTTTTAATGTTTCGAAGCCCTATGCCATTGCGATAAGCCTTCAATCCTCTATGTTAACCCTTGCAGCTCTTCCGAAGACCCGACAAGCCATAACCAAACACAGAGGCCAAAAGCTACCATTATCCGGACTCTATCCACAACACAAGTTTTTATTAACAAATTTATTTTAATTGTCCTAATACACTCCCTCAGGCGGTAGCCTCACCATCTTTAGCGTACACTAAGATTCACTGCGAGACAGAGGGTTCTGAGCAAAGCCTACAGACTGCTTCTCATATAGGCACTGACCCTTCAAAAGAGGGAGGATCTTGCAACCTACAAGAAGGAGGGGGAGAAACTAGTGGAGGAATTCACATAGAAATATCATAACCTAAGTCCCCTAAAGAAGTGATCAAAACAGAAGTACTTAGGATCCCAGATTAGGGAAGTCTTGTAAAACCCCCACCACATTCACCTCTCAAGCCTATTAGAATCACTCCTCCAGATCAAGAAGTTCCTGAAGATTTCTAGCACCTCTTTGATCAGATGGAAAATAATCAAAATCAGAATCAGAGGCAGACATCAACATTAGAATATCCTATTGTTGATCATGTTGCCAATGCCCCTATGAAAGCAATTCCCTTGCACAACATCCCCACCTTTCATGGATTAACCACAGAAGATCCTAATGCATTCCTATTTTAATTTGATGTCTTATGCAGAGGATATGACTACACCACCGATCCCTAGAAACTAAAACTATTTCCCTCTACCTTAAAAGGAACTGCACTCCGTTGGTTCATTGAACTAGGAGGGAGAACTATAAACAACTGGGACCAAATGAATAATATTTTTCTTACCAAATACCAAGACTATTGTCGAACCCGAGATCTAAAATATGAAATCTTCAACATGTCCGCAAAAGACAATGAAACATTAGAGGAATACGTAGAAAGATTTCAATACAATTTACAAAGATCCCCATATACCACATTGTCTAAGGACATTTTAAAAGCCACGATGCTTAAAGGGATGAAGGAAGAATGGGTTGAGATGCTTAACATAATGGGGAAGGGATATATTTACTAGGAAGAATACGACGATATTATTTCCTTATGTATTAGATGCTCCCGGGGTAGCTCATGCAATAGACCTGTTGGGCGTGATTCTATGAAGAAAGATCTTAAGCATACCAATGGCAATGTAACTAGAGTAGAATTTGGAAATCTGTTAGAAAATTTCAAAACTAACATCCTGGCTACTTTGACAACACAACTTGATGTTTTACAATCCAAACTGAAACAAGCTATAGCAGAACAAAACCTGGCCATCTTTTGCCCAAGATGTTGGAAGAAGCATAGCCAAAGGGAATGTCCTTTAGACATAGTTCACACTTGTGCTATTTACACTAAGGATCATACCACGGACCAATGTCCTTCACTTCCCGGGCTGAAAGTCGTCTACAAGGAAGCAGAAGAAGAAACAGAGCCAGTCTATTTAATGAATTAGCGTCGGCAATGGTAAGCACGACCTGGCATACCACAAGACCTACCTCAATACTTTTCGTCACCGCAGTTTAGCCAGCAAAACCCTGCAACAACTTGGCAGACTCAAAACCCCTTCCCAACTTGGCCAAACCAAGCGTTTCCTATGCAACCTCCATCAGGGAGTAATTGGCATAATTTTCCTTGCTCTCCCCCTTATTGGTAGAACGTCTCGTATCAAAGCCAATGGCCAAACCCCCCTACTCAAAACACCAATTGGAATTGGCAGCGACCCATGGGAATGACCAATCTGTCGATAGGAGAAGGGACCGAAAATCAACCTACGTTGCCAACTCCCTACCCAGTTCAGCATAACTAGTAGCCTTCCATACCCCCTCAATTTCCAGCCCAACCCAATGCTAATCCCAATAACGGATCGGTTCAACTAATTTAGATCATAGAAAATCCAAAACCTAGTACCGAATAGAAACAGTGCAACAAATTGAGGTTAAGATCAAGACGTACCATATTACCTATAGAGGCCACAACTCCACCTCAGTCCCAAGTTTAAACCTCAACAAAGCCTAGCTTAACAAATATAACAGAAAAAGGTAAAGATAAGGAAACAACTGATCAACAAAGACCTGGAGAACTTAGGGTGACTCCGCCTCCACTAAAATATTAAATCTACCTAGACCTATAATCACTCCAGATTTTGATATCCTGGGGGAATTAAGAAACCTTTGTATCAAAATTCCTCTTCTCTAGGCCATCCAAGACATTCCCATCTATGCAAAGACAATCAGAGAATTATGTGGAAAAAAACAAAGGTTGCACCCACCGTTCATGTGGTAGGAACACTATCTGACTTGTTGTTAGGTAGGGAATCACCTGTAAAATATGAAGACCCAGGAAACCCCATTATAACCGTTCAAATCTCTGGTCACTCATTTCCAAACACATTGGTTGACCTAGGGGCAGCCATTAACATCCTAACTACAGGAGCTTGCGAAAAACTGGGCATATCAGCTTTAGAACCTACGGCCACAATTCTGTAACTAGCTGACATATATTTTATCAGACCGGAAGGTATAATGAAATACATCATGGTCTCTGTGGACTGATGGGAATACCCAGCTGATTTTCTAGTCGTTAATCCAAAAAATAGGATGGAAGGGCACCCATTGATTCTTGGGCGGCCTTGGCTGGCCATAGCAGATGCTTACATAGGCTGTCGAGAAAGTAGCATGACTATCACTAGAGGAGATTCTATAAAAAATATCATTATTTATCCTCCTGCCAAACCAAGCCTTCCCACGGTAAAAATTCACAACAATCCAAATACATATTGGGAGAAAAACATCTATCCACCTCTGACACTAGTAGAAGCTCTCGAATTCAAGGATCAAACTGAAGATGATGTAATTAATAATTTTATGAATCAGTCACCCATGCCTAAAAATATGAAATGCCAAATGTTGAAAACAATCCTCAAACATGAAGATCAAGAGGATCCTGTGACAGACTTCGAGACTCAACATATCTCCACAACTGTTGTTCGTAATAGCATACCTATTGAGATTGAGTCAGGAAAGGTTCTGAATATTAATGGCAGCTTGGATGACAACCAAAAGGAGAAACTCATAAAATTCCTCCGAAAGCACCAAGGTGCATTTGCATGGGACTACCAAGACATGAAGGGTTTGGACCCACAACTATGCACGCACCACATCTATACTGATAGGGAAACATGCCCCATTAGACAACCCCAATGAAGATTAAACCCACACTTAAAATATATTGTAAAAGAGGAGCTACAAAAATTGTTAGATGTAAATTTCATTTATCCTATTTCAAACAGCAAATGGGTCTTCCCTCTAGTACTCATCCCTAAAAAGAATGGGAAGTGGAGAATCTGCATAGATTATAGAGAATTAAATAAGGCAATGCAGAAAGACCATTTCCCCCTCCCCTTCATTGCCCAAGTCCTTAATACATTGGCTGGGAAACGGTTCTTCTCCTTTCTTGACGGATTCAGCTGATACAATAAAATCCAAATAGCTCATGAAGACCAAGATAAGACAACCTTTACCTACCCATGGGGCACTTTTTCTTACAGAGTTTTACCATTTGGATTATGTAATGCTCCAGCAACATTTCAGAGAGCCATAATTAGCATTCTTTATGACTTAATAAATGAAGGACTTGAAATCTATATGGATGATTTTACACCCTATGGGGAAGACTTTAATCAAGCTCTGGAAATGCTAGAAAAAGTGTTAGAACGATGTATTGTTACTAGACTAGGTCTAAGCAATGAAAAATTCCACATGATGATCACTGAGGGGGTAATCCTAGGTCACTACATTTCTGCAGCTGGAATAAAGGTAGATCCAGCTAAAATAGAGGTAATCCTTCTGTTGGCTACACCTTGTACACAAACAGAGGTGCGTAGTTTTCTGGGATATGCAGGATATTATCGCAGATTTATAAAAAAATTCTCACAAATAGCCGCACCTCTGTATGCATTGACTGGGAATGTTGAATTCCATTGGACTGAAAAATGTGACACCGCTTTTACAAACTTGAAGAGGTTGGTCTCAACAACACCAATCCTGCGAGGTTCTAACTGCAAACTGCCCTTCCAAATCTCTTCTAATGCATCTGATACAGCAATAGGGGCAGTCCTTGGCCAAGAAGAAGACCGAAAGCCTTATGCTATTTATTATATTAGCAAAAACCTTACTCCTATCGAGTTAAACTATACACTGACTGAAAAATAATTCCTGGCTGTCATTTATGCTATCAATAAATTCAGGCACTATATAACCGGATATCAAGTGTTCCTATATACTGACCACTCTTATATTAGATATTTAATTAATAAACCAAACACGAATTAGAGAATAACTCGTTGGCTACTGTTGTTGCAGGAATTCGATATAACGATCAAAGACCATCCAGGGAAGGAAAACGTGGTCGAAGACTTCCTGTCCAGAGTCCCCAAGACAGATGACATGCTAATAGTTGACGATCAATTCCCTGATGAACACCTATTTGTTGTAGCGGTCAAAACACCATGGTATGCAGATGTGGAAAATTATCTGACGGCTAGAGAACGAAAATTGATTGTACAGCGCAGCGCAAGATTCTCTTGGATTGGAGGATACCTATTCCATACAGGGGCTGATATGCACATACGCAGATGCATAAGGGAAGACAAAATCTATGACATCTTACGAGCCTTTCACGATGAACCCTGTGGTGGCCATTTCACAGAACGAAAGATAGGGCATAAAGTGTTACAATTAGGCTATTGTTGGCCTACAATTTTCAAAGACACAAAGAAGTATGTACAGGCCTACGATAGCTGCCAAAGAATAGGCTGCCCAGGCCAATTTGATTTAATTCTGCTACAACCACAATTGGTGGTGGAACCATTTGAACGGTGGGTGTTAGACTTTGTTGGGCCATTCAAACCACCGTCAAACCAGAAATCCCACATATTAGTTGCCACGGATTATTTTACCAAATGGGTAGAAGCAGTGGCTTGTCAAGAGCCACGGAAGAATCAGTAATTAAGTTTCTCTTTGAAATATTCGTGCGATACGGCTTGCCAAGGGAAGTGATAACCGATGGGGAGGCAAAATTCACAGGCAATAAGATCACATCTTCCTTAATAAATCACCATATCATTCATAGAGTTATGTCTCCTTACCACCTGCAGGCCAATGGGCAAGTCTAAAGCACCAAAAAGGTCCTGGAGGCAATCCTTACCAAGACGGTAGCAGCACACCACCAGGACTGGACCACTAGACTACTAGAAGCCTTATGGGCTTATCGAACAACCTGGCGAAATACCATTGGATATTCACCATATCAGCTATTATTTGGGAGAGAACCTATCTTCCCTATTGAGTTCGAAATTAAAACACTGAGAATAGCCCAGGAAGTGGGATTGGACTTAACAGAAGCTCAAGCAAAGAGACTCCATCAAATAAATGAACTGGACGAAATTCGATTGCTTGCCCTGCAACGGACAACGATCATTCAACAACAGCAAGCCAAGTGGCACGACAACCTAATAAAGAAGAAGGTATTTCAGAAAGGAGATTGGGCACTCCTCTATGACTCCAGATTCTAAGACTTTCCAGGAAAACTAAAAACAAGGTGGCTCAGTCCATATGAGATTCAGGAAGTACATAGAAATGGTAGCCTCACCTTGACCACCATAGATGGGTATGGTTCAACATTTCGAATTAACAGACACATAGTACGCCTCTATCGCAAACCTCTCACGAAAGAATCTTTCTATCAACAGGTATGAAACAATCCCACCATCCAAGTTGTGGTGCAAGGAGGTGATAACCCCACAAACTCAAGTACATGAGAGGTTTGCCAGCATCACTTGTAAATAATGTATATAATATTCTTGTCTTGTTTTACATTCTTCACATTTGCAATTTATTTTCCTTGTAAGGTTTTGTTTTTATTGCTGCTCAATTCAAGAATATTTTTTGTTCTATCTTTGAACGGTTGTTGTTCAAATGAACATCTGTCTATTTGCTGTGTTTTTTTTTTTGCTGTTTGATTCGCGGACAGTTGTTGTTCAGTCGAATTAAACAGCCATTGGTTGTGTTTTTCTTTTTTTTTGTTCAATTCATAGACAACTGTTGTTCAATCTCTAAACGGTTGCCACTCAGTTGAACATCCATTTGCGGTGTTTTTATTTTTGTTGTTCAATTCATGAGCAGTTGTTGTTTAGTCTTTGAACAGTTGTTGAGTCAACCAAAATTGAACAATCATTTTTATGTTTTTTTAATTTTCTGTTCAATTTGTGAACAGTTGCTGCTCAATCTTTGAACGGTTGTTGTTCGGTCGAACTGAACAGCTGTTCGTTGGTGTTTTTATTTTTGTTGTTCAATTCGAGAAAAATTGTTGTTCAATCTTTGAATGGTCGCGGTTCAACCAAATTGAACAGCGATTTGCTGTGTTTTCATTTTTACTATTCAATTCGTGGACAGTTGCTTCTCAATCTCTGAACAACTACTGCTCAGTCGAATTTAATAGCCATTTTCGACGTTTTTATTTTTGTTGTTCAATTTGTGGACAGTTGTTGTTGAGTCTTTGAACGGCTTCCAATTCAACCACAATTGAACATTCGTTTCACGTTTTTAATTTTTTTGTTCAATTCTTGAACAACTACTGTTCACTTCTTGGACGACTGTTGTTCAGTTCAACTGAACAGTTGTTCATTGCTATGTTTTTATTTTTGTTGTTCAATTCGAGAACAACTATTTTTCGATCTTTGAACTGTTGATATTCATTCGAATTGAACAACCATTTTTTAGCGTTTTTAATTATGCCAAGCAATCTCTGAACAGTTGTTGTCTGACCAACTTAAATAGCCATTCTTTTTGTAATTGAGTAACCTTGAGTAGGTAATGGCAGTTGGAAGAGAGAGGAAAAATTTTAAAATTACAAATATGATGGCCCTTTGGCACTATAATTCTAAAACAGGAAGTTGACATTATGCACACATGAAATGAAAGGCTAAGTCACCCACAGTTCAAATATGATATTATACAATACAAGACCTTATGATGATATATCTTTTTGCACTATTCGAGTAATATGTCCCTACAGCATGAAGAAATGGAACAAGGGGTATTAATGGTATTGGAATTTTTTTTTGCTTCTTTCACCATCCCTCAGTCTTAAGGAGTTAATGAGCCTCCCTCTATGTATAAAAAGAAATCATTATGTGTTCATGCAAATATTCAAGAGGATATGGGGTCTCATTATGACCCAGCCTACCATGATCATAGGGATTTAACAAGTAACATGCCCACAATGGCTACCACACCAGGGTAATGACCTTCTCATCTACTAGAAGGACAGTAGTTCTCATCACGAGCCGGCCTGATCACTCTGTTACAACTCTAGTGAATGGCATTGTGACTATCTGGCTACCACACCAGCACAGTGACCTCCTTATAGATCAAGATGTTACAATTCAAAAGGAAGTACTACATTTACATGCAAATCTTAAGAGAGGATAGGGGGTCTCATCACGAACCAGCCTACCACATTCATAAGGGTGTAGCAAGTGACATGCCCACTATGGTCACAGCACCAGGGTAATGACCTTCTTAACGACTTGAAGGATAGGAGGTCTCATCATGAGCCGGCATGATCACTTTGCTATAACTCTAGTGAGTGGCATCATGGTTATCTGGCCACCATACCAGCATGGTGATCTATCCATAAAATTGGCAAAACAACTATGCTTACATAAGGATCCTGGCTCATTTTTCGGGTTAAAAATAGCAACCCTGTCGAGGCTATGAACGCCTGCTGGTAGCAGTGGCTCTGCTTGTGGTATGAAATCATGCTCCTTCAATATCCAATTGCTTTATATACACCTTGTCTTCCATTATTCGACCACAAGCTATTACTCCAATTAGTAATAATTATGACCTACCATAAGAATAACTAACAAAGATATCCTTACATATTTTGAACTTCGAGATGACAACACCAATCATTACTTGACTCAGTCTTGCTTCCATCATAACTTTTCAGTTGTACAAGGACATCATATCGCAATAATGGCTATGCTATTTCCTCTCACTTTCCGATCACTTCCACACAAGATACAATTATGAAAACTTCTAAATCTGACCTTTATACCGCATATGTTAGTAATTACTCAACCGCCCACTCCTTCACACGCAGATTGTCATTACCAAATTCTGGCATTTCCCTATCTGCATTCATGAACGACCAAATATCTCCTGTACTTGAGGGCATGGGCACCCTTTCTTCGAGGGAGGGGGTGTAATTGGTCTTAATTCGACAAGCATTTGAAATCTCTGCACAAATCTTGTTAGACGCATCAATAAGACTAGAGGAACACTACAATTAAGGCATGAAGATTATCTATGTAGAGCCACAATATATTTTTCATTTTCATACAACATCCAATCAAAACAACAGAGCCAAGAAGAAAAACAATCAGAGGAAAAGATCATATCAGCTATGGGAGGAAATACCCTTCGAAGCGAGCTTGCAAACTTTCCAATTTCAGAGGTAGCGAGTTCCATCCTCTAGCGAGCTGGGTGGCTGACATATGTACATAGACTACAGGGATTCGACATGACAATTGCAATCGAATTTCTAAAAAATATACAGGAAGGTCAAACCAGAGTCAAAGGTCGAACTATACCAGTTACAGAGGGAATTATCGCGGAATTTTCTGGAATACCAGCACAAGGAGAAAGATGGGTAGAGAAGTGTCTCCTCTTGAGAGAAGCAGTAGCAGCATACCATGACCTGGATGAACCATTGGAACAAAAAAATAGAAGGATTAACCCTGCCTCTTTACACCAGCCATGGAAGGATTTGGCGATATTCATCAAAAAGTTTATTACATGCGAAGGATGTCAAGATGTGGTAAAACCTTGACAGCTAAAAATTTTAGCTACACTTAAATAAAAAATTTCAATTAGTCTTCCTGCCTTTTTGAATTCCATTACATGATACTCTTGCTCGATTGAGGAAATCCAAGAATCCCCAAGCAGTGGTTAGTCACCAAGGGTTAATAAAACTAATCATCATTCATGAGCTAGATAGGCAGTAGATAGCCTGGGATAATTTCGTTAACCTTGAGGCACAGGAACCTGAAGTAAACCCTGACGGAACTGAAATTGAGCCCCCGAGGGTAAATACACCAAGAAAAAAAAAAGGACCCAAACCTCAACGTCAGAGCCAAGTAGGAAAAAATGTTCCAAGACACTCCAAGGAACCTTGAACCTCATGGAGGAAGCAAAACCATCCCATGCACCCTTGCAAGAGTTCGAGGAGGAAATGGCTCGAGTCCTATGACAAATGAGGACAAACTATGAATCGAGAAACCCATTGGGATCAGGGGAGCGAGAGGAAATTTTTGATAAATCCACCACCCGCAGTAGCTTTGGTCACACTAACATCCTACCTGACCAAGAGGAATCGTGAGATGATGAGGCTTTGTCCCCTATCAATAATTATGAAGTGTATAGTGATGGAAAGACAGAGGAGAGAATGGAATCATAGGATCATTCAGGTGACATTGTCCTTGTGGAGCAGAACACACACACAAAGGCAGCCCATTTGTCACTAGGAGGTAGCATCGCTCCTCCTAGTCATGACCCTCACATTGAGGTAAATTCTGAAGATGTAATCAGAAACACCATTTTAGACGCCATCCCTAAAAAGGGGAATTCCACTCCCCTACCACCTGCTGAAATAAGGAAAGGTGAAGATTCAGATAAAAGGAGAAGTGAGAAACTAAGAAGGACCTGCAAGAGATTGAAGAAATTGGTAAAATATCTGAGAAAACAACTGAAGAAATAAAGAAGGGCCCGGAAGCCAAAGAAAGAAATCTCTATTGTAGGAACTCAAACAGAACCAGTAAATACTGTCGAAAGTGGAATGCAAGCTAACTTAGCCGACACCGTGGAAACTTGAATACAAACCAATTTGATAACTACTACTGAGGCTGAAATACAGACCAACCTAGCAGACACCACCGAGGCTGAAGTGCGGCAGAACTGGAAAACACCATCGAAGCCTCCACCCAAACTAAGAATAAGTTTATAGAGGAAAAGGGTACCAAAATAGAGGAAGCCCCTGCCTATGCCCATATAGTAGAGAAGCTGCCAACCAGAAATTACGCAATGAACTAGTGCAAGTGCGGCATGAACTAACACAGTGCAGGAAGGAGGTGGTGCCATTATAAGAATATCAGGAACTACGAAAAAATTTCACTGACCTCTCCTCCACAGAAGATGAGACATTCGCCTAGCTTAGAGGAGAACAGGAAAAGGTTAAAATGGTACAAGAGCAGGTGGAGAATGCTAAGAAGAAAATCTCTACAATTTTCTCTCTATATAACGATGCGCTATCATGCAGAGCTCCGACAACCAACTATGCCTTGTTCCTAACAGAGCGGTATTTACTCTTGAAAGTTAAAGCTGTCAGGGCAGGAAAATCCACTACTTTCAGGACCATAGAAGAATTTTTCCATTGTTGTGACAATCATGATGAGCAGGTCCAGTGCCTCTTCTGTGATATTTACATGCATAACTTCTTCTTAGAAGAAGACATGGACAACAACCCTAGCCCCTTCATAAGGGATGTGCAGCTGCAAGCCTTCCTTTCATTTTCTAAAAACCAAATCAGGTGGGCCAAAGCCTATGGAACCTTCCAAAAAAGAGAGCATAGCCTAGATTTATGGGTCAGGGGGGAGCCTACAAAACCCCTGAAACTGATCATCCAGCACAAAAACTTTATGAGAAGGAAAGGTGTGAGGACCAGGCTGGGCCCCATCCATAAAGATATCATAGAAAATGCACGAGAATACTTTGGGGACATTCGTGAAGCGGCCTTAGCAGCAGCCAAGCAAAGATGGATGGCCTCCATGAACAATGTGAAAAATAGGGATCCATTCAGTTACAGGAATTTCAAGGCTACTACCTCTAGATTCCTTTCATACAATAGCCTGGTCTACAGCATGGGGCCTGCCTAGTTGGGATGTAGATACAGAAACCCTCTCCTCTGGTATCCTTCCGAGGATTATAATCACAATTATGAATTACCAGAAGGAGCCACAGGCACTGCCTTTGCACTCATGAAACGAAAACAAGGCTTCAGAGCAGACAACGGAAAGGCCTACCCTACCTACTCCTTAACGCAGCTACATCTCAATCATATGTTTGCATGAGGAAATGCAACTAGGTAAGCAGGGGAGTATGTTGGGCCCAAATTAAGTTATGCTCTCACCCTGTAAGTCCTTCAAATTATGTTATAATTTTGGGGGAATTTCTCTTCATATTAACAATAAAGAGAATAAAAGATTATGAAAACGAGAACAATTAGACTAATGATGAAAAGGATGTTTTTGTAACAGAAAATTGACTTCTCTTATCTCCGCATGCAGGAAGGCAGAATGGCTGGACCAATAGGAAACAGAAGCTAACCAATGGATGCAAACATATGAAATCATGGTAATTCACAGTGGTCAGCAGAAGGAAGACAGACGAATTCAAGTCTAAGAACTCAAACAATAGCCACACGCAGCGGGCTATCATTTGGGAAATACTTTCGCATTTTTTAAATTTCCTTTAAAAGGGTGAAGGACGGATGAGAAGGGGAGTCGTAGAAAGGATAGGAAATTCATTTTGTAATCAACGCATCAGAAATATTCTATCTAATTGTATTTTTTTAACATCACTGGATGTAATATAGAGCTTTGAACAATAATCTTTTGAATTTTTTACTGCGATAGGGCTTCTGGTGGTCTGGGCCCAATCTCTGGAAGTTCCACGCAAGTTTTCATACTCTGTGTAGTTGCAGAACCAATGCTTAAGTATCTGATGTAGTTTTAAAGTATATTTCCATTCAATAAAGTTACAGTTCTCTTTCTTCAGGATTGTTAGAAATTTCTTTCTTGAATTAGGACAATCAAAATTGTATTTTCCGACTTACGGCAATATTTCATTATCAGTAGATAGTTCCAATACTTTTAATACCATTGCATTTGAGTTACAGATCATAGAATAAGATGATTTCAATGTTATTTGTCTTTATGAATTGCATTCTTCTTTTAGCATAACGAAGCATTCAACCGTCGATCAATGCCAATTAATTAAATCATAAAGAGAATTCCATTGCAAAATTACTTAAATAATTGTTGTACGATTTATTTAATTCACCTCAATTATACTATTGTTCCATTACTACTCAGTTAGTTATATTGTTGTTCCATCACTGCTCAGCTAGTTATATTGTTGTTCCATTACTGCTCAGTTAGCTAGACTGCTGATTTAATTCAATTCCATTACTGTTCAGCTTAGTTAGACTGTTGTTTCATTCAATTCCATTGTTTTTCAGTTTATTTAGATCGTTTTTTAATTCAATTCAACTGTTGCTTGATTTCTCTAGATTGTTGTTCAATTCAGTTAGATTGTTTTTTAATTCAATTAGATAGCTGGAAAATCTTACTCCTCAATCTTAGGTTAAAAACCAATCCAAGCCACCCCTCGTAGGATAAGCCAACTTAGGAAGTTAGAAAATTCTTCCTCATAAGTGACAAGGAATAACTATTAGACGACCTAACTCGCATATATTGTGCAAACACTCTGGAAATAAGAATACTTACCCCAGGTTGATAATTAAATGAGAAAGCAATAGAGTTTTCAATAAAAATCCACCTCTTTGAGCACCAACAGCAGTCACAATGGCCACAGAAGAAAAATGGGTAGCTTAAGACGAACAATAGAGGGCTGCGATCAATGCCATCCAGGTCGAGCTTTGCACCCTGCAGTTAAAGACAGACACACTACAGACCATCATGGTTCAAGGACGGATGCCCCTGGCATCTAGTAGTACATCGCTAGCGACGGAAGAAAGTTGTCTCTGTTCCTTACCGAGCGCTGCCCTTGTGATCAGTTTACCAAACCAGGGTATACAACTCCAAGCAGGTGCAGGGGTGCAGTTGAATCTAGCCAAGCTGCCCCACGATGTATTTCAGGGTCTCCACTCTATTTTGTTTCAGGAAATTCACCATCGAGACCAGAAAGTACACCAACAACTCTACGTGGCCAAACAGACCATCGCACAGCAGAACGCGGAAGTGCTCCTCGCTGTCGTGCAGCAAGCGGAGCTCGAAACCTTGATCCATTAGCTCTGCACGGAGGTTACAGAAGAGATCTCGGCCGCAGCCACCCCCCGGGATAAGGTTGAAGGATTGGTCGCAACATTGAAAGCGTCTAGGATGGAAATGCAGGTCATTAAGACGCAACTAGAGCAGCAAATCATTGACTTACATGCAAAATTGCAGGCCGAAACATCCCCGGAGGTACGAACCCAGCGCACTGCGCTAGTGACTGTGGCTACAAACACCATTACAATTCAGATTTCTCAAGGCGCCCACTTACTAGAGACCGCCATGCAGCTATGGACCAAGGTCCAGCGCGATTCAATCCTCCGGCAAATAAATCATGACTTGCGGCAAAAGGAGGAATATTTCGAGCAGATCGAGGCTACATTACCCACCTTGGTTCCTGCATAGCATTTGGTGCAATTGAGGACCAACAACACCCTCCAAGATGAGATCAAGGAAATCCACCATAAGAAGCATGTCATCAGAGAATTCTTGAAGCCTTGGGCTGCCGCAGCCCTCCGTCTCTCACAGGATGTTGATGTTGCTATTAAGCAACTAAACCAAACACTAGAGAGTGTCACTACTATGACAGAAGGACTGACATCACATAAGCTCATAGATATTGCGTAGAGCACTACTGCTCAAAGTCAAGAAGTGCTGCCTCCGCTGGTCGCATCCATCAATGCACTACGTGCGTAGGTGGAGACTCCACCACCACAGTGACTCGGGACAAGTCACAAGATTGTGTTAGGGGACTGTTGGAGCAGCATCTCCTACAAAGCTGTGAATCTGTTCCATTTTGTATATTTTTTATTATATTTAGTCTAACGCAGGGGTTTTGGGGTGGGTCAAAGCCCCTAATGCATTGTAAGTGGGTCAAGGGTAGACCAAGAGTCCTCAAACCATAATTTGCGGACCATTTGATGCGTAGGCTAAAGTAGTATAAGTATTTGAACCTTTTTTGAGTTGTAAGGCAGAAAAGAATTAAAACTGGCGCAAATCGCAAATTAGTAGATTTGCTTTGGGTTATTGGGGAAAGGACTCATGTTGGTTGTGTGCGCGGAGATCCTTAGTCCTGTTGTGTGCGCAGGTTGGGTTTAGGGTATTGCAAAAGGATCTGAAGGATTAATGAGAGAGAAAGATTGTTGAATATCTAAATCTGTTAATGCGACTCTATGATATCTGCTATGTTATGCATGATTCTATGTTGAGCTTCGAAAGTAATGGTGTTATTTGCTTATGTTGCGTTGACATTTGATCTGAATCTTTCTGTTAATATTTATGCAAGAATAGCTGTGATAGTTGCTTTATTGTCCTGTATCTATTTTTTACTGTGATTATAAGTAGTATTGTGCACGTGCATGCGAAGGGACCGATAGATCTGGGTTTTGTGATATACGATCTGATATTTGTGAAGTCGAACGCAGCTCTGCCTGACTTGCCTACCCTCTCCCATGGTGTGGAAACCTGGTTCTAGCACCCTCCCATACTGCTTTGGGTGAGACTTTGGCCTGTGCAAGCAGGTCACTACCGAAAGGGCCAGTAGTATAGAACACATATTTCATTAAAATTGGAAATATTTTATTACAAATACATCACTATAATTGATTGTTTAGTTAATTTTAAATTCTAGATCAATTATTTATTTCCAAATTTAATGAAATATGTGTTATAGGGGTTTTTTGGCAATTCTTAACCTCCGAACCTGGGTCAGGACCCCTCGAGCCAACAATCCCTAATGTAATTTCCAGATGGTTTTGACCCAAAGATGGCTTATCAACTAAGAGAGAGAGACCCTCTTACATTAGAAGATATGTAGAGGGGTGCAATAACTGTAGAGGCAAATCTAATTGCCAAGAGGGCTAGAATGAAAAATGAAAAGAGAGTCACATATATGGAAGAGACTATACCCTCATCCTCTGATACTAAGATTGATAACTTAGTTAGAACCATGGAAAGGATGATGGAGAGAATAAACATGAATGAGAGAGCTTACCCTAGAGAAAACCAAGCAGCTATAACTTAGTTAGAACCATGGAAAGGATGATGGAGAGAATAAACATGAATGAGAGATCTTACCCCAGAGAAAAAAAGCAGCTCCTCAAAACAGAAATCAAAATCAGAACCAAAACCAAAACTTTAGGATAAATCCCCCTCAAATAAGGCAGAGAGGACCTGACCAGCAAATCAGGCCTCCTTTCCAACAAAACTATGTTGATGAGGATGAGGGGGTGATTGAAGAACTAGAACAAAGTCAAATAAATCTAATGGCAGTAAATAATGAGGATATTGTTTTCCTCACTGAGGAAGAATGAGGCATATTTTCCCCAAATAAAGAAGAATTCCAAGAATCCAAAGACTATAAACAAGGCTTTGAGAATGCTACCATGGAAGTACATAGGCAGTATGACCTCAGAAGCAAGAAAACCCAAGTTACTCCCAAGAGAAAGAACCTGGAAATTTATGGTAGGAAAACCCTTGAATCTGATCTTAAAAAGACGACTGAAAATTCAAACATGGTGGTTAAAAGTTCTGATAAAAATAAAAGCAAAAACAGTCCAGAAAGTATCACTAGTAATTCAGCTAGTAGCCATAACAAAAGTGATTTAACTAATGTCTCCAATGCAAATCAGCAATCTGAAATTGCTGCAAAAGTGTCTGATAAAATTGATTTAAATCTGCCAAAAACACAGACACCATTCAGTATTGAGAATGAAATTGCCAAGATTAAAATCTCCATACCTCTCACTAAATTAGTTGGCCAGGATGTATATAGATCCCAAGTTTTGAAAGCATAAACATAGGAGAAAATACTGATACTATAAACTTGAATGATTACAAACATGAGCTTTTGTTTGGACCTGAAGTAGAGGGTAAATTCCAAGAGGGAGGTGTCCCTCCATTTTATATTAGTTTTAATATCCATGATAAGATCCTTCATAATAACATGTTAGATTCAGGAGCTTCCCATAACCTCATGCCAAAGGTAGTTATGAAAATACTGGGCCTTGAAATAACTAGACCATACAAAGACTTGTAGTCCTTTTACTCTAGTAGAGTTAAATGTCTAGGCTTGATCAAAGATTTTTTTGTTACTTTAGCACAAATACCAGCTAAAAGCCTAGTAATGGATATTATGGTGGCTGACATTCCCCTAAATTTTGCATGCTCCTTTAACGTTCATGGAGAGCTAAACTTCAAGGCACCCTCCAAATGGACATGACCTATGCTACCATACTTGCCTTTAGTCAACCAAGAAGACTATATAGAGAAACTCATATGAAATACATGGTCAGCAATCAAGAAAAGCCTAATAACTCCCATGTCTATTCTTTCTTCACGGACCTTGATTCATTTATCCTTTACAATGATGAAACCATTAATGAATAAGTAGAAATGAATGAACAAACAGCTGAAAAAGGAGAAGAATAGTCAGAACAGTCAGACCAAATAGATAAAGAACAACATAATGGAAAACAAAATTCTGAAATTGAACCTCTGTGGAGCATGAGTTTTGATGGTTCTTGTGGTAAAACTAGATCAAGAGTAGGTGTTTGGGTACACAACTGAGAACAACCATGCAGAGGGCCACTCCTATGAAATAAATTTCCAATGTAAAAATAACATAGCAGAATATGAGGCACTCCTTCTAGGGTTGTAATTATTGAAGAAATTAGGAGCCAAAAGGATCTCAATCCATGGGGATTTTGAGCTAGTCATTAGGCAAATTAAAGGAGAATATTCAGCTAAACACCCAAGACTAAGAGTGTACAGAAATTTTTCCCTTGACCTCCTAAAAACATTCAAATAATATGATCTTGCCTTTGTCCCAAGAAATCAAAATATCCTTGCCAACGGTATAGCCTTTGCAGCCAGTACTTGTCAAAAACCTCATCATAACAAAAAATACACCGTAAAGGTTAAATATAGACCAGCACTCCCTGATAACATAATACACTTGAAAGTTTTTGAAGATGACAAATAGATTGAAGATTTCCTGTAGTCCAAAGATGAGTTTGAAATGCCAAATTCAGACTTATATCATGAAGAAGACTGCCCTACTGAGGAACAACCAGGCAAGGAGGAGGCCACTTTTAATACTGATATAAATATGTTAGCAAAGAAATATCCACAGAAGACAAATTTGTGTGCAAATCCAAAAAAATAATAGGTCGAAGTGCTGCTATCCAAAGATAATACCTTGTCCAGAGGATTTGTCCCTCTAGAGGAAATTTTTTATTTCAATGATGTTGCTAGAAAACCAAAGATGGAATCTACTAAAGTAGAGGTAGAAGAATGCAATATAGGCAATGAGCAAGAGTCCAAAATGATAAAACTGTCCAAGACACTGCCAACACATATAAAACAGAAATATATTGAGCTTTTCAAAGAATTCAGTGATGTTTTTTCTTTTAGCTATGAAGACTTGAAGTCCTATGATACTGAGATCATCCAGCACAAAATTCCACTCAAACAGAGCCAGAAACCCTTTAAACAGAAACTGTGCAGAATAAACCCTGTTCAAATGCCACTATTTGAGAAAGAGGTAAAGAAAATGTATGATGTTGGAATAATAGCCACACTTAGGTACTCAGAATGGGTTTCAAATCTTATATCAGTGAGGAAGAAGATGGGGGAAATTAGGCTCTGCATAACTTCAGAGATTTAAACAAAGCATCCCTAAAAGACAACTACCCTTTACCAAAAATGGATCACATATTGCAAATGGTAGTAGGCTCCAAAAGAATATATCTGCTGGATGGCTTTTCAGGGTACAATCAGGTGTTGGTACATCCATCTTATCAACACAAGACAACATTCACTACACCTTAGGGCACCTTCATGTATGTTAAAATTCATTTTGGGTTAATGAATGTTGGAGCTACTTTCCAAAGAGCAATGGATATTGCTTTCTCAGAAGAAATATTTTTCTTCATTGTGATATATCTTGATGACATCACAGTCTACTCCAAAACAAATGAAGAACATCTAGCTCACTTAAGAAAGGTCTTTGAAAAGTGCAGAAAGTACGGTCTGTCTTTAAATCCCAAGAAAAAATTGTTTGGCCTTCAAGAAGGGAAGCTTTTAGGTCGCATCATATCTAAAGAAGGGATCAAGATTGACCCAAGGAGGATTGAAGGAATATTGCAAATCAGTCACCCAAGAAACATCAAAGAGCTGCAATCTTTCATTGGAAAGATAAATTTCTTAAGAAGGTTCATACCAAACCTTGAAAAACTCCTAAGAAACATTACTAACATGCTCAAAAGAGAAACGAGAGTCAAATGGACCATATAAACAAAGCAATATTTTGATTTGATGAAGCAATATCTTACCCAAACACCTGTTCTTATCAGCCCTGACTTCACCGAAGATTTATTCATTTTCTCCTTTGCATCAAAACACACAGTTGTTGTTGTCTTACTGCAAAATAATATAGAAGGGCAGGAAAAACCTATATCTTTCTTTAGCCAAGCATTAAGAGATGCACCTATGAAATATAATATCATGGAAAAATAGGCTTTTTCCTTAATCAAAGCACTAAAAGATTTCAGAGTCTACATTCTACATTCACACATCATTGCATTTGTACCTCATACAATGGTTAAAGACATACTTACACAAGATCCTGATGGAAAAAGAGGTCAGTGGATTGTTGTTATATTACAATATGATTTGGAAGTCAAGCCCACCAAGCTAATCAAAGGACAAGGACAAGGACTGGCTAAACTCATGGCTGAAACAAATTTTCAAGCATTAGACATCAATATGATTCACTTATTGGATGAACAAGAGGAACTAGTGACTCCACCTATTGAGGAAGCATTTCTAAACTCATCCTGGTATGATGATATATTATATGTTACTTTTAATTTGAATGTTCCTCTTGGTTTGTCCAAAACAAAGGCCAGATTCCTGAAACTAAAGGCTGTAAATTTATGCATTCTAGACAAAGTTTTATATTGGAAAAATTCTGGTGGTGTATTACTTAAATGTTTGCCGGAAGAAGATGCAGATAGGATCATGCATGAATTTCATGAAGGAGAATGTGGAGGTCATCTCTATTGGAAAACCACTGTCAATAAAATCCTTAGAGATGGTTTCTATTGGCCTACCCTCTTCCAATACATCCACAAAATGGTAATTTTCTGTCATAAATGCCAAATCTTCGAGGGTAAAAGAAAACTATTGCCTTTGCCATTACATCCAATTTCTGTTGAAGCTCCTTTTCAACAATGGGGTTTGGATTTCATTGGAGAAAACCACCCTGCCTCCTCTTCCCAGCATAAATGGATCCTTACTACAACTTACTATTTCACCAAATGGATAGAGGCCATCCCTTCTAGAACTTCCACAGACTCAGTAATTATTAAATTCCTTGACAACAACATTTTATCTAGGTTTGGTTGTCCTAGAAAAATCATTACTGACAATGTTGTTGCCTTTAAATCCAAGAAAATGGTAGATTTTTGCCACAGACATAATATTATTTTGGGACATTATACAGCTTATTAACCTCAAGGTAATGGGTTGGTTGAATCCTCAAATAAAATTTTGGTGAACATCATTAAAAATTTGTTGGAGGAGAACAAGAAATCATGGCACAACAAACTAGTTCATGCACTATGGGCAGATAGGCTAACAAATAATAAGTCAATTGACATGTCACCCTATAATTTATTCTATGGAACAGATGTAGTCATCCCAGCAACCTTGGGAGTGTCAGTGATGAAGCTCATGCAAGAGGTGCAGTCTAAAGAAAATGACATAAAAAGGAGAATAAACCAAACTATTCAGCTACAGCAAACCAGAAAAGGAGTGTACAACAAAACACAGCTATTACAGGAGAATATGAAGAAGCTCTTTGATAAGAGGACCAAGGCAAATTATTTCAGCATTGGATACAAAGTGTTGAAGTGGGATTCAAGAAGAGAGGTCAAAGGCAAGCATGGAAAATTTGACAATCTATGGAAAGGTCCATACATCATCCATTATGCAAGAGGTAATAATACATTTTTCTTACAAGAACTGGATGGAACAGAGTTATTTGGAGGTCCTATCAATGGCAGAATGCTGAAACATTATTTCAATTAAGAATCTCACTTTAAGTTTTCTTCATTGTATATAACATGGCTTAAATAAAAACATCTCAGAAAAATTGATACAAAAGGAAAGAAAGAAAAGAAGAAAAGAGGGCAGATGAAAAGAAAAGGTAAGCCCCATACAAAAAAATGAATATTTCTGAGAGTGTGCAAGTCTAAATTCCACTACTTTTTGAGAAGGTCCTGTTCAATCATACAACCTAATCATGATTGTACAAATTTTGAATTTTTGTAGATAAGTTAGAAAATGAAGATTTGCCAAAATGTTTAAACTTGGCTTATCAGTTACTAGATAGGAAATGATATTGGTTCCAACGCCTAATCTGAACCAAAAGTAAGGGATAGATGATAAATGACAAATTCAAAACCAAAACCCTCAGTTTTAGTTTACTTTTTTCCAAAATAAAATTGTGTGCAGCTTGTCCAAAATGCCACAATTCATGATGATCAAACTTCTTAATATTTATTCATTCATGCTTTAAATTTCATGTTGATATTTATTGAATCAAAATCTTCCAAATTTTTTAGTCTTGACAGATAAGTAGTTAGGTAGAGAATAAAAGAGTTCATCAATCTAATCTGAGCCTTTGGAAGTTATAAGGGTAGAAATGAATAGTTGGCTTTCAAAAGAAAAATATGTCAAGGTTTGCAAGTCTAAATGCAACCAGTAAATGAAGAAAAAATGTTATAATAGGTGATGGGTAGGCAGAATTGACTCGCAGGAATCATGGTCTCAAATTTTTGAAGGTCAAAGTCACAAAAAGTTGCAGCAGATAAACAAAAAATAGGATAAAAATCAGCCAAATCTAAAAAGGCTATTGATCTACAAAATCTAGAGATTTGAGGTTCTTGACACCTCCTAAAGGAGTTTCCCTCCGTAGCTGGAGCCACTGTTAGTCTCCTGTATCCTACAATATGACTAAATAACTATGGGTTTTCTACCATATACTGAAAATAAAATTCACTGACTATCATTTATTTTCAGAAATCTCACTGCCTTCATTATTTTCATTTTACCTATTCACTATTTCTCACTTTACCTATTTACAAACAATCTCTTACTATAAAATCCCATATTTTACCTTGAAACCCCTCATCCAGACTTGCCCCTTTCTTAAAGCCATATTCCCTATACTAAAACCCCATTTTCCCCATTAAAAACTCCTCCCTTTCAATCATTCTCCTCTTTTCCTTCAAAACAATGTAAAATTCCATTTTTACATAGTTTTTGAATAAATTATTGTTTCGGGTCCCACTCTTTAAGAATAGACCTTGTCTATTCTACCTGACCCCATTGTATTAAAACACCCCATCTCCTTTTTTTAGGGCCCCCACCATATTAAAACCTCGCTCTAAAAACTTCATTCCCCCGCTCTCATATAACCATAGCCCCACCTTATTTTTAACCTTATGCTTCATTTAAATCCACTGATCCCACACATCAAATCAACCCGCAGTCCATTCATCGCCCGACCACCGTCAGATCTCCACTCCTAGATCCGACGGCCATTGCGCCCTTTCGCAAATCCAAATGCTCGAGTCTTAAAACCTTTGTACCTTGAGAAATCGGTGGTATTCCCGCCCTCTCCATATGCCACGTGTCACTCCCAACATTCATCGCATCTCCGCGAAAAATACCACCTCACCGCCTACGTCCTATGCGATAAACCGCTTACCGCCCCCGCACCATAAGCCCGAAACCACTGACCCTTTTTGAATGTTTTGAAGCCCTGTGCCATTGCGATAAGCCAATGATCCTCTGTGTTAACCCCTGCATCTCTTCTGAAGACACAAGAAGCCATAACCAAGCACAGAGGTCAAAAGTTTCCATTATCCAGACTCTGTCCAAAGCGCAGGTTTTTATTAAAAAAATGTTTTTAATTGTGCAGGTAGCCGATGTATAAGAAAATATGATAAATCAATTTTTATTCCAAAGTCCAAAAATTATTTAAACTAAGTTCTCTGGGTAACGATCCAAGAGCTCGATTCTTTAGGGGATTAGGAGCGCAAGATTGAAAGAAGGTAGCAAATGTTCTTCAAAAGACAGGGTAAATAAATGAAGAGGTTTTACAGTGGTTGCGCAAATATGAAGACAAGTAAAAACACAGTTAAGGAACACAGTCAAAGATTTCACCATGATAATGAAAGGTAAAGGGATTAAAGGTGAAAATAAAGAATTGAATTCAAAAGAAAATAAGAAGGGTTAAAGAAGATATTTCAATGGCATCAGAAAATAATTAAAGAGCAGAATGAGAAAGTAGGATTAAGGAAGAGACAAATCCGAGTTTAAAAGAAAAATCAAAGGTTTAAAGACAAAATCAAAGGATAAATCAACAAAGAAAACAGAGCCAAATAACAAAGACACACAACATTTACTTCTTCACATTCCTATTGGCCACCTACAGCCTAATTTTGCTAAAAGCGGCTACCTTAGTTAATTTTGCAGTCAGAGATATTTTAAACAACTCATAAGTTATTGTAAAAGTTAAAGTTAAAGGCAAAAATTCAAAAATATCTTAAAGTTAGCTCATCAGTTAAGTCAGAAGTTATTATTACAGCAGTATATTCAGTAATATTTTACCTTGGGCCTTGCATGGTCTCAAAGGTCGAGATTACATTTACTCTGTAATAAGTGCAATCTGAAACCCTAGAATAGGATCACCTCCTCATCTGTAGTTAAATACCACATGTATTGTTCATTATTATTGTTGGTTAGTTGGCTTATTTCTAGACTGGATTTTGATCAAACTCTGAGTTGCTAAGGTTATTGCACTGGAGCATTGTAATTGTTTTGGACATCAGTAATACAAGCACGTTCACAGGATCCTTGAGCTATGTTAATGGTGATGTTATCCCTCTTTGTCAATGTTTCTCCTCTATTTTCCATACTGTACATCAATTTCTCTGATAATAAAACAAAAACTTTAGGTTGAGATATACTGTTTTGGTACCTCAACTCTGTATGTCATTATTATGTCAATGTTTTCCTCTGAAAGTAATAACTAGAGAATTCTTAACTGCTCTCTAGGATTACTAGATTGTTGTCTTGATATGTTCTTAGTGAAGTATAATTGAATAATTCTTAACTGCTCTTCAGTTTTACCAAACCGTTATCTTAAAGGCCTTCTTTGAAGTTTAATTAAATAATTCTTAATTTCTCTTTAATTTCACTGAACTGTTATCTTGAACGTTTTCTTTATCTGAAAGTAATAACTAGAGAATTCTTAATTGCTCTCTAGGATTACTGGATTGTTGTCTTGAGGTTTTTCTAGTAAGGGATAGCTGAATAATTATTAGCTACTCTTCAGTTTTACCAAGCTGTTATCCTAAAGGCTTTTCTTGTTTGAAGTATAATTAAAGGATTCTAAATTGCCCTTTAGTTTTACTAAATTCACAACTTTATGTCATCTCATATTCATTTTACCTAAAGGATCCATTTGATGTAGTTATCTTGCCCTATGAAAACCCTTGAAGAGATGATGTACAATTAAATCATTTTAAGACTCCATAGCCCAACAGATTAAGCTTCTCACATTCTATCTATTCAACTGAAACAATCAATCAAAACAAAACAAACAACCCCAAACTTCTTAACTAGCCTAAAATCAGAAAACATAAGTACAAAGATATATCAATTAAACATAACATAGAGAGAGCCCTCTTTGAGCCCAGGAAGGTTAGGTCCTAGGACTCCAAAGTGGTTTGATGTGGTTCCCTACAGATTTTTTTTTTCCAATATTGCAAATCACGGGGCTCCAACATGTTCAAAATCAATAAATTCATATTGATGCTCTAGAAGTCGTACCCTTAATAAATAACGTAATAATACAGGATGTCGAATGCGACAACAGTTGTTCAAATGCATAACAATTATCTAGGAATCTAACCAACCACCAGATTGGAGATGTCATGAGATGCAGCTTCAGTGAGGAGTTAAATAACAAACATATACTCAGAAATATTTTTGGTGGCATTGTCAAGGAAGATTCCGCCAGAACCAAGTAGTTATGACTTAGGTGTATAGAGGACCCAAGCAGCCGATACAATGTGTCGTGTGTGACGAATGGAACCATAAGCATATCCAACATATGGTAAGGGAGATGAAGAAATTTGTGCAAAAGAAGAGATATGTATGAGAAAAATTACTCAAAAAACAAAATATTCCAAACACACCAAAAAAATACAAAACTTATATACATAAAATTACAAAGCAAATGCCCATTAAAGTACTAAGAGAAATACTTCTTCAGGTAGAGTCCGTTGTGGGGTTCGGTGAGTGGGATTCCATTACAGTACTGAATTTTATAGGCTCTTTTATAAATAAACTTGGTGACGAGATATGGACCAAGCCATAATGGTTGAAGTGTTCCTGCCCCCAAGAGGTCTTGCTTTTTATCGTAAAGTAAAACTATATCTCCCTCTTGGAAAGAATGAGGCTTGACAGTTTTGTTGTATTGAGCTTTGACTTAGCACTTGTGGGCTTCGAGGGATAGTGTGGCATATTGATGAGTATCTTCTTACTGATTGAGTGAGAGCAAGTGTTCTTCTTTGGCAGTAGTGTCGGGTAGGAGTTCAACGACCAAATTAAGTGATGGAATCTCACACTCAATTGGGAGAATTTATTCTAGAATGTATGCTAACTGGAATGGCATGAAATATGTAGCATTTTTCATTGACATTCGGTATACCCATAATGTGGAGTATATTCTTTTATGCCACGTGGTTTTGTGGTTGCAAACTAACCGTCGAATCTTGGTCTTGAGGACACCATTAATGGCTTGGACTTGACTATTAGCTTTTAGATAGTAGGACGAAGAATGATCTTGTTGAAAACCTAGCAAGGAAGTTAACTCTATCATCATGTGGTTCTGAAAATGAGAACCATGATCTGTGACAATCAAGCGGGGTACACCAAAGTACAAAATAACCTGATTGAACAGGAAAAGAGCAGTAGTTTCTCCATCGACTCGAAAAGTGGGAATGGCTTCAACCATTTCCTGAAATAGTTGGCTACAACTACAATGTAGTTGTGTCCATCAGCGGAAGTGATATTACATGTTACAAATTCTATTTCCCATTTGGTAAAAGGATCGACAGAGATAACCAGGTGCAGAGGGGCGGGATGGGTGCACATTTTCTTAGTAAATATTTGCCACGGATGGAACTTCTGGACCACAGTAACACAATATTTAAACAAAGTGGGTCAGTAGTATCCCGCACGCAAGATTCTCTAGTTAGTAGCTATGCCTAAAACATGACCGCCACATGCCCCGGTGTGGCAGTCATTTAAAATTTGTTCTGCCTCAATAAGGGTGAGACAACGTTGAATAACTGAATCAATACAATGATGATATAGAGTATCGTGAAGCGCTAGATAGTGTGTAGCTTGATGATGAATGTGACGAAGGTCGTCTGACATTAGATTTGGGTGGAACCGTTGAGTTTGGAGGTAGACAAGAATGTCTCCATACCAAGGATCAGTAGAGTCGACCAGACAGATTGATCAGGGAATGGATCGTGAGCTACTTCTTTTGGGTCAACTCTGGGAAGATCAGACAATATTTTGGTGAAGACTCGATATTTCTTGGCTTTGGAAACAATGAAAACCAAGTCAAATTGTTGAAGGATTACAATCAATTTGGAATATTTTCCTCCAATGATCTGGGGAGACAGGATGTGTCTCATGGGATTCTCCAAAGCACTAACAATAGTCTGTCGCATCAATATGTAATGTCGGAGGCAGCTGATAGCAAATACAACCGCTAAAGATAGCTTCTCCACATGTGAATATTGTAATTCAGGAACAACAAGGCCTTTCGACAGATAATAGAGCACATGCTCATTATCGTCATCATGCACTTGAACCAAAACCATTCCCAAAGAGGATGGTTAGAGGATAAATTTGCACGAATAGTTGGGGGTACTAAGAAGTGGGGCAGGGACGAGTGCCTGTTTCAAGGCATCAAACGATAGCTAAGCTTGATCATCCCACATATCGGTACCCCTTTATTAAGTAAGCGCATAAAGCCTTTCATTAACTCATCATAGTTTACGATGAAGCGACGTAAGAATTTTTCCTTCCATTGAAAATGTTGGATTTGTAAGATGGATTGTGGTGTGGGTAATTCAGAAATTTCCCTTACCTTATCGGGATCAGCCCTAATCCCATGCTTGGAGACAACGAACCCAAGAAGTCATCCAGACTCGACAAAAAATACGCATTTATTCAGATTCATAAGGATGTTGTAGAACCTACACCTATCGAATATTGCTAGAAGATGAGCGAGGTGTTGAGCTTGTTTCTTGAAATGAGAAGCAAGATCATACAATTAAGCTTGAACAATGTGTCTGATATCATGAAATGCATAGTCCATATCCCTTTGAAATGTGGCTCCAGTATTCTTGAGACCCAATGGGATTTTTTGATATGCAAAAGTGCCCTAAGGAAAAATGAAGGTGGTTTTATGTTGGTCATCCTTTTTAATAACGATCTGGTTATACCCATAGAAGCGATCCATAAAGGAGAAATATTCGCATTCAGCACAATTGTCAATAATCTGATCTATAAACCGAGTTGGATAATTGTATTTTAAAAATGCGGCGTTCAAATCACTATAATCGATGCAAACCTAGATGGTGCCCTATTTAATATATATGGGGACCAGATTGGATACCCATTTTGTTAAAGGAACGGGATATATGAAACCAACGCGTAAGATTTTTTCGACTTCCGTCTTGATGGATGCTACTTTGCGAGGGTGGAAAGGTCAGAGTATTTGCCGAACAGGCTTGGCATTGTCATAAATCTTGATTTCATGCTCGAATATAGAAGGATCTATGTTAGCCATCTCCTCGTAAGACCAAGCGAAAAAATCTCGGAACTCCTTAAAAAGGGATGAGAAGCATGCAATTTCCTCAAGACTGCAACTTGCTCCAAACTGTATATTTTCCACGATACTTGTTTTGACCGAGATTTATATCAGCATAGTCTTATAAATATTGCCCAAGTTACCTTCTGCATTGATATTTTGAAAAATCGTGTATGCAGATGGAACGATATCAGGTGGGTCAAAAGGCAGGATTTGCATAGTGGCTGCATTTGAATCAGACATCGAAGCACGGTGGTGAAACTCAACCCAAGGTCACTCTTTTAGAGACATGATCTCTTGAATAGCTTTGTTTAAACATAGGACTTCATAAAGGACATTTTTAGAAGGAAATGTGTTGGGTGAGAGGGTGGTACCATTGGTCGAAACCAAAGCAGTGGAGGGTTAAGATTCAAATTGGATGGCTTGATAAGCCAACTTAGCTGGTGAAAGAAACATCTATTCTCCGTAGGAATCAATTTCTAAAGGGGCCGATAGGATCCAAGGGTCGATAGAGCCATCCGAGATGGTGGATATCATTGAAACCATTTGTGAAACCTCAGGCGGTGGGAGAGGAAAACAACTCATAAGGGAATATGCCTTCAGAAGACCGATAACTATAATGACATAAGAGTCATGGATTCCTCTTACTAGGGGTACGATGCTGCTAGATAACGCAAAATAATCAGGAGTGCAGAAGGATAGCTGGTACACCATAAATACATTCCCATCCAGAGGAAAGAGGATGAGTTGGAAAACCGAAGAGACAATGACGGTCATGGCATAAGACCAACTGCGGCCCAAAAATAGATTATATTCGAGATGATGATCTACGACTTCAATGTCCAGTGTTATCATTTTCCCACTAAGAGTAATAGGGTAGCTAGCAAGGTAGCCTTTTGGGAGGAAGGTGTGGTAATCAAATGCTTTGAGGGGATTAAACGATGGGTACAGAGTAGGAGAACCCAAGGCAATCCATCACACAACTGACATTATGTAGGTCGAAGCACCTTCGTTAATGATAGTGCGATGGATGGGCCTACCTTTTGACTCAACTTGAACTTAAAAGACAAGTTTATGAGAAAGGCGAGGTTTTCATTTTTCCAAGTCAAAGATAGCTATCATAGAATCCTGAGGGTCAATTCCACCAATGGCCAAAAGCAGAGCTTTCCTTTGCGTTGGGCAGGTTTACAACACTTTGAGAGCAGATATAGATGACGGTGCTTGCACCAAGTCTTCTATAATGTTGTAGTTTTGGGAAGCATGTGCATAGGTGTTATGATTTGTGTGACAAAGGGTCCCTTTGGGGGGACGAATGACAGGGTGAGAAGCAGGCCTTTCGATATGAATATCATTCGACAGTGGTGGATTTGAACTCGAAGCAGCTTATTGGGCATCAATGGTTGGATTTCCATAGGTTTTGGCTCGAGTTTGGAGTTCAACTATCTCCATGCCATAAATGGTGGATGGTCCTTCGCAAGAAGGATGAGAACCATCATTTCCCCCTTGTGGGGGGTGTGGTGGGTTTGCAACAAGATCTTGTTATTGTTGTTGATTAGGTAAAGGGTTATGTAGGACAGTGTGGGTCCTCCCAGTATCCTTTTTTGTAATAAATTATTTGCATTCCTGAAGACGAGGACATTTATATGTCAAGTGGTCCTTAGCACAGATTTTGCAAAGGAATCTGGTATTTTTCTCTTTCCCTTTGTCAGTTTTAGCAGCATTTCTCTGGTTTGGATTATTCTAAGTGTTCGGATGCTCCTCAAAAGGAGCGGCCTTTTTCTTGTTCTTCTTGTTCTTACTCTTGGTTTTTTGTGTAAACTGCACAAAGTTTACCTCATTAGTTGGAAGATCGGTTGATTAGGTAGCAGCAGAGGTAGCTGAAGATGGCTGGGAAGCATTCCCACTAAGCTCTATAATACAAACCCAGAGGTTGTGCCAACGAGGCCATCAGCATGTGCTCCAGGTTGCTAAGTAGCGGGAACATTGGATTTTCTAAGGGCATGGGGGATTAAATCATACAACGTGCTAGATTGTGAATAGATTAGATCTAGATCATGTGCACGGCAGATGGATTGATCTTCTGTGACCGCACTTGCGAAGGAAACTTCATTAGCAATGGGAGGAAGGAGTGAATTGCAGAACCAATCTTCTAATAGATGATCCAGAATTGGGTCTTTGAGAAGCCTCTGTCTGCATCTCCATTCATGGATATGATCGGATATGTGGGTAGCGGTGTCTTGGCACAACGTGGTTAGAAGTTCTGTTCCAATTTTCTAGCAGATAGGGATATGAAATTGTTTGAGAAATTCCATTGCTAAGGCACCAAATGTGTTAACTGCAGCTCGTGGTAACTCAATGTACCACTTGGAAGCGTTGCCTATGAGGGTGTGGGGAAAGAACCTGAGCCGGATATTGTCATCCACCATGGAATTAGAAACATACCATAGATGATAGGTGGTGACATATGTGGATGGTTCATCCCCTTGTTTCCCTTTGAACTTAGGTATATCTAAAAGAATCTTATGCGCTATAGGAGGCCAAAGAGGGTTGTGATTGATGGGATCTTTGGTCAATTTATAAAGTTTAGGGATGTCTAAAGTTGCCAAAAATGAAAATTGTGTTGTTTCCCCTGAGTCTGACCAAGGAGGTGTTGGTTGACCAATTAGACTGTAGGGCCTTCCCATTAAAGTGTTCCCAACGGGATATGCAGGACTCATCGGATAATATTTTCCAGGTAGTGGCGGTGTAGGGATGTAATGTGGTTGCCCATAAGGGTTATTAAACTGCGAGGCAAAAGGTTGGTTGCCCCTAGGGAAATAGTTCCCCCTTTTCCCAATTTAGTTTGGGTAAGGGCTGCCCAGATAGACGCGATAGTTTTTGCTTGTGGCATATTGTTGGCCGCATAGTTTACATTTGGTATAGACCCTACACCAAAATGTTGACCACTAAAAGGAATTGGATTAACAATGGATAGACCTTCTTGTCCCATAGATTGGAGTGGTATCGAAGAGCCCCCTAACACATATGTGTTGGCAACGCTTCCCCATGGCATAGAGGCCAAGGAGTTCAAAGTCAACAAGGGATTCCAACTAAAAGGGTTTCTGAAAGGAACCGTGGTAGCCACGCTAGTAGAAGCGGTAGCCGGAAGTCTGGGAGAAAACATGAAAGGAGTGGAGACTAGAAGATTCAGCATTCCACTCACAGATGTTGTGACCAAGTTCCTAGGACTAGGCATCTTCTGGCTATTAGGGTTTCCAGTAATTTTTGAAGAACTCACAACTAGCGAGGGAGGTGGTGGTGGAACCAAGTTGGCCACCTGTGCCAATGACCCATTAGTGTCGGTTGTGCATTGGATGTGTGTGTATCTGACTACATCGCAGGTACTAATGCTACCTGAATCACCATGGGCCCAAATGGGTCAATGAGAGGAGGATTATAAGTAGGTGAAACTCCTTCCATGAAAGGATCCTCAGACAACGTGGTATCTTGGGAAGAAATGTGTGAAACAGGGTTCAAAATTGGAGACTGTTCTTCTAAAGAAGACTTTAGGTCAGTGAGACTCAACAACTCCTCCAGGTTCAATGGAGGAAGGCCTCTTTTCCATCTAGATAGATGACCAGGGTCAAAGCACACCACGATGACCAATAAATTTTATCAAGATTTTAATGTGATATATTATTAAGTCTCAGTGTATCAAACCAACACCTAAAAAAATAAAATAACTCTAAAAGTCAATCAACAAGCAGTTAAAGGGGAAATACCCTGTCTAAGAACTACCATTCGCTGGAGATGAAACCTAGTATCACAATAGAAAACAGAGAGAGTTGATCATATGTATAGTTACGGTTATTCTTGAGCTTCGCCCGAACCTCATATAATGGGGCCAAGTACTCTCGTGAAGATGAGCACCCTCCCAAAAACCGAAGACAGAGTAGGTTCGTATGTGTCAAGTAGCAGAGCACCCTGCCCTAGTCACCTTGTGTTTTTCCCTAAAGTATGGCAACTATGGATACCTCAAATCACATACACTACAAGGGGGGTCACGGTCGTAGACAGTACGTTGTATGGGCAGAACACCTGGATCCCCGATCCAGTTTCGACATCCCCAATGGGAACCCCAATACACAATATTCCCACTGGATATGTGATCGAAGACATTCTACCTTCTCACACACACCAATTTTTTCTTGCACTTAACTCCTTCGTGATGGGAGTGGTCCCGATAGTATGAGTTCAACAATATTTTCACTCTTTAATGACACCAGTCTCAAGTTTTGAGATCTTGGGCAGTTTTCTCACTCTTCTTATCCCAAGATCCTAGCCTGAACTAGTATTTTTGTAATCTCAGAAAAGATTAATTGATTGAGTTTATTAGGCGCTTAATTGTAGTGTACTTTCATTTAAGTCTCCGGAGGGGATTGGACGTATGAAATTTATGCGACTCTGACACAAACCATGCAGAATTTTTTTTTAAATTCAGTTCGATGAAAGAGTTACTTGTACAAGGAGAAATCATTCATACATCCATGAAACAACACATATCCAATAATGCAGTTCAGCCTATGAAATATACAGATACCAATTCTCTCTAACAACTATGTAACCCAATATTTTACATAATTTAATCAGCTATATCAGAAAAACTAAAAAAAAAAAATCATTTTTTCTTTCAGAAAGCAAATGAAACTAGTCTAACTTTTCAAAAGAAATGAAACTAGTCTAACTTTTCAAAAGAAACAACTAATATGCAACAAGAAACCAAGCACAAAGATTCAGTTGCAGGAACCAGTCTGACAGGCAGCAACTCAACAACCAAGGAAATCACGGCAGGGGTGAGATAGCTAGGTTTTGGTTGAATAACGTTGCCTAGAAAAAGGTACAGTGCGTTAACAGCTAGACTAGCACACTATTCACAAGCAAGGACTATGTTATAACGCTTTGGAGTGCACACAGGGGTTCAAGTTACAGAGGCTAAATTACAAAATATGGCCAAATAATGCATGTTCTGAAAAATGTGAGCAGATGAGATGGTTATAGAGCACACCAAATGGTCAGAAAGGGATGTGAATAGAACATGAAGTGATAGAGGGAAATAACCAAGAATTCGAAATAAAATAAAAAACGGCAACTAAGGATTAGTTCCCAATGGAGTCATCAATTCTTCTTAGGGGTAAAATTCACAGGTAGTAGTTGTAGTAAGATCCCTCTTGGACCTTCCCGGGACCCAAGGCAGACAGTCAGATTAGCTGAAACATTCACAAAGATAATATATGCATGTTCAAGCAAGTATTCGATTGACAATGTCAAATAGAGAAGGATTACCTTGATGCATGATGTCGATCTATTGGAGAGATCAAGGTAGTGTGGTGGAAGTCTGCCTCACTAGCTCTAAGTCTGAATCCTACAAAAAACCAACGAAACTCGTAATATTCACAATGTTATCATAATAAACAATCAAAGGCAAGCATATAATCAAACATGAACTCATATAAATCTAGGCCACTTATAATATATATCTCTAACAAACCACTCAATAATTGTAATAACAAGACATTGAGTGGACAAAATAGAGGCAGTTCTATTATATTGAATGGAGGGTTGCAACCATCGGTTTGATCAAGCCTCCCTTAGTCTTCTAACTCCAATTTCTCTCTTCTCAATATCCTAATTTGAAAATGCTTAGGCAAATAGTTCTCAATGAACCATGCCAACCATGAAACCTCACACTAACAAAAATTTTCTCCTTGCACAGTCAACCTTTTGACCTTTGATAATGAGGACTTTCCTCCAATTTATAAGAGTTTGGGAGGATGAACCTTTCCATTCTTGTCCATTAGTTTGATTAGGGAAAAATATATGATGTTTCCTTACTTTTCTAGCTTTTTCCCTCTTTGGATGCTTAGTAATGTTTAGAAATGTCCAATCAGAGGCATGAACCGCAAGTTTCCAGCTTTTTGGATTGACTCCTTCAGAAAAAGCCGGAAATGTCAGTCAGTTGACTCAGAATTTTCCCCTCATTCTTCATGGAACATGGGTAACGTGGTCCTTTAGGAAAAACAGGGTGTTAACCTAGGTACTAATGCTCCCTACAGGAAGAAGAGAAGCGTTATAACTCAACCTGGTAGTTTCTTGGGTATGTTACCATGGAAAAATAGGTCTCTATCTAGGTCAATTCCTTCCATCCATGTGTCTTTCTCCTCTAACATGACGAGGAGGTAATTTGCATTATAACAATAACCTAAAAATGGGTTGTACCTTAATAAATACTATGATTTATTTTTTGCATAGTGACACTCTGTGCATACTCTATATAGGTGTGTTTGAGTGTGTTTACAGTGTGTCTCTTCAAAGTTTCCTACAGTTTCTGCTGATCTCGTTTACATTTTTTTTTAAGATGTCGACGTCCCTTGAACCATATGTTGGTTATGATGATGGTGTTAGTCATAGTACCCAGAACCTATCCTCCACAGTGTGGGCTATCTTTTCTCCAAATGGGAATTTGGTGAGTCTACAAGGGACTTGTATCAGTTGCTCTACCAACAACATCGTTTATTATAGCACAATGGTTGAGTTGTTTTCTGATGCCATTTTACATGGTATTCATCATTTAGTAATCATACTTGACTTACAACTTGCAGTACTAAAATTGACTAATGTCTATTCAGTTAGAAGTCCAACCATCCTTCACATGTTATTAAGGGTTTTCCTTATAGAAAGACACTTTTATTCATCCAATATCAACATATTTCTATAAATCTAAATACATTGACAGATGCACTGGATAATCATGTTTTAGATAGACATTTGAAACATATGTAAATAGATTTAAATACACATCATATCAATTGAAAGTGATAATAGGAACATAGGAAACACTGAATATAGTTTTATTTATAATAGTATGGTTTTACAAAATTTGTGCCCGAGACACATATGGCCACGTATCCCATATAAAAAACTACATGCAAATATAGTTATAAGACTCCTAGTAGACTAATCATAGTGCTCATGATAACATGCCACCGCACGAGCTATCTTGCGCAATAGGCGACCAATATCTACTGGCACTCCAATAGTGTCTTGTTTAAGTCGCACAGGAAGTTGGTTGACTGTGGTTTCATCTATCCCGTGTGTTAACCCCTCCATATGGCGCTCCACCTCTACTAGGATCTTGGCTACATTGAGATCACGTAGTGAATCTCGTCCTACTGCAGGAACCTGTACTAGTGCTACTGCCTATTGTGCATCTCCCGCATATTGGAGATATAAACCACCTATCGGGATAAATTTCCCAATATCTGAATGAAAAAATCAATAATTTAGTCTCGGATACATCAAAAATACAAAAAAATTGAAAAACTTCAAATAAAAAATGTTTGAAATATCTTACCCATGGCACCCCATTTCTCGCCCTCAGGAAGCATGAGATCAAGGTCACCATGAAAGTCCATCCCTTCATATGGATTAATGAACTTCTTGTGCAACCATGTGAATAAGTTTGGTGAGAAACTTATCGCTAATGGATCGGCATGTCGGGACATAAGATTTATCTATCTCCTCATCTGTGGAACTCTCGGATCAATTGGCTCGAGTGTGATATGTTGAGGTTGTAGTAATGGAATCTGCTCTAAGGTAAAATAGATCAGGATTGAACCATATTCAAAAAAAATCAATTTTCCCTCTATTTCTTTAGTCAGTTGTTCTTTCATGTTGACCAACAATCCCTCACTCTAGTTGAAAATTGTTGGCTCCATACACTCTAAAGCATACTACATGTATGACCTACTGGCCACGTAAAGTGTAGAGCTACCAGCTAATATTTCAATGATGAATAGGATTATTATTAAGGGTAATAAAATCACATATTTTATGTTTATTCTTTCATCCCTAGTTGGCTAGGCTCGAGGTCTGCAATGAGCGATGATATAGTATTTAACTGTTTCTCCACCCCTTATCCCACCCAGAAGGGAGATGAGTGCACCTCTCTTTGATAAACTAGTCAGAAAGTATATATCCTCTACCTTTATCTCAATCATGTGTGCTCCTAGTCTGAATGTCTGATCTTGAACATCCCATGATTGTACAAGATATTCTAGCAACTCCATATGTTGCCTCATACCAGGAAGCCAGAAAATTTTCAATAACCCGCAATTTTTTAGCCTGGATGGTAGCAATATAATTTGTTACATTCATATCATTTTCTTCATGTTCTCTTTCACTCCATATTAAAGCAATTTTGTACCAATAAAGTCCTGAAACATCAAAAGGATACTCAATAGGATCCATTCCATACAAAAAAATTGACAAATTTTGAAGGGAACTAGCATATCAAATTTAATAATTGTACCCAACGAACACCTAAAACGAGAGATAGTGCATTTTATCTCTCCATGCAGTGTATTTTGACAAAGATCAATGCTCATTTTGACTTTAGGAGGGTGCATTGGTCCAGGGGGGATTATTTAAGCCCTAGGGCCCTAAAAAACCCAAAATATTTGCATGAAATCTCAAAATGGAAACATGAAACAAAATATAAAGGTTTTAGCTCCTACCTAGAAGTGACGACACTTGAAATTATCCACCATATTGATCGCAATTAACTGTAGAAGGTTGAGGGGAAAAAGTACCCAAAACTCTAACACCATAAGGTAAATGTGAAATGGTAAAAATGAATTGTCATTTTGATTACTTATGGTCATTTATTCCATTATTTTATGCATAGTTAATCTTTTTACCTAGTTATGATTCAGTTTTATCACGAAACATGTATTTTTAATCCTTTGGTGGTGTTTTGAGCAAGTCGACAGTTGTTTGACGTATATTTTTGTGTTGTGAATAGATCATTTTGAACAGAGAGCATAATTTTATCACTTCTTCGGGCTCTATAAACTCACGAAAAAAGGAACCAATTGGAGTCCTCTTTCAACTCTTTCCAGACTCTCAAAATATGAAAATATTTTCGAGCACTTGTCTTTTCTAACTCGTTAAATTAAATGAAAATACGTCTACTCAGTATAAGTTTAACCCTTTTCCATACTAAGATATATTATCTATGAAAAAGGAATACCCTAGTCGATCCTAGCTAAGAAGTTCTCTTGGGTATCGTTTTCTACCTTTTCAAACTACAGGGTCTATATAGAAAAATGAACCTTTGGAGTTTTCTTTTTCACCTCTTTTTCAAAATCTCTAAACATGAAAAATGTGTCGATTTTTACCTCAGTTGGACTCGTAAAAGCATCAAACAATGATGTAATCTTCAATCATGATGAGGTCGAACCACTCCTTATAAGGGTTCTTTAAACATACTCAGAGGGATTCATTAGAATGATGAACTTACATATCAAGCATGTGTTATCCCCCTCAAGATCACTAAAAAATAAAGATGTACTGACGAGTATGGTTGGGGACATTGGGAAAACATGACACTCCACTTGTTAATGGCAGCGAGTTTCTATTGAACATGAAACTCTTCCACTTCATCTTCATGGTTGTTGGGTTGGGAAATATACTTGTATTTTGGTCCATCATGCCATTTCAAAACCTCCATTTTCGATTTTGGATCAATGTTGCCAACTCCATTCAGTTTCGCTGATGTGTTCAAGAGAAGTCATTCAGTAAATATCTTCTATAATAATATTAAGCCTTCATTCCATTTCTAACATTCCTGATCAAGTTCTGTATCATCATCATTCTGTCTCAAATCATGATACCTATTTCATGTTGTTGATGGGGGGTACATCAAGGCCCTCCTATGACGGGTCACTTCTTGTCGACATCAACTCATTATCCAATAACTTTACTTCGAAACATCCTTTCGGTACCTTGGTGCTTGCATACATCAATGGAAAGTTTCGCACTCTCAACAACAAGTTCTCATCAATGGCCTTCAACCTAAATATTTTTTATGGTGTTTTACTTCAACTCATTTATTCACACCATATGTATTTTACTACAGTACCTTGAGGGACATTAACATCATCGGTGGTTTCTCTCGTGTTTCTTAATGGCTTACAACATTAGCTAGTAATTAGATGGTTTCTACCATGTTCTACCTCAACTCATTGATTCACATGGTTAGACTCGTACATTGGATGATCGTGTGAACGAGATTGAAGACCCTAGATCTAGTTTCATCCATCTGGGCTGCGATTTCAGGATCAATACAAGATTTCAAATTATGATGGCTATGAGCATACCAAAAATCATCCAGTCATGGGTTCACCCTTTATCATGACATGTATTTTTTTTCATTGTACATGTAATATTAGCTTAAGTGCTGAGTATGGGTATGAATCCCTCAACAAATATGTCATGATCTAAATGTGTTGTAACAGAAGATGATCTCGTCAGTTGTTCTTGATCCTGACTTGTCACAAGGTAAATCACTTCAGTCATCAATTTCCATTTTTATATTTTTGCTTTAGGGGGCAATCTGTTATAGTAAATTTTGTCGAAACTGGTCAATAGGCCTTCAAACAAGATCATTCATATCCTTTGAACACTTTTTCATCCTCTCTACACAAATCCCTAAGCATAAATCTCTCGAAACCCTGAATTTCTACCTGGAAATACTTCATTTCAGTGATTTTTAGGCCCAACGCACTCCGACCCATCAGAGACCAATGTTCATCAAAAATTTTCCACTCTCTGGATTTACGTTGACCACCAGCATGTTCCCCTTGCTGGGGGTGTGTTGATACTAGAAATTCAAGAAAAATAAAAACAATCCTAAAGCTTCCTCTTCCAGAAGCTTCCAGGAATTGTTATAACTATTTACCTTGGATGAAAGTCTTGAATCCTATCCCATCCTACCTTGGATATTTCGGCCCTTATCCCTTTAGCTCATCCTCCCATCAAGAGTGGATCTCAAGCCTGGATTGGTAAATGGATAAGTACTCTTAACTTACCATCCTATTCTATATATTTGTGTCTATCCAGAAGTTAGGGGTGGGATTTTGGAGATAGGTTCTACGCTCATTCTAATATTGTGAGAGTCATTATTCCATGCATTAGGGTGACATACAAGTACACTTTGTGGCAAGGAATGACAAGTCAACTTGGAGGAGCTCTTCTACAAGATCAACTCCTATATTTGGTTGTAACTCTCTCCATTTATATGAATACAAAGAGTTCATTGTTTTCCTATATGTGATGTTATGATTTCATATATTTTGATGCCATGTCTATCCATTGAATAAAGTGATTAGATGATTTTACATAGATGTCGTAGATCGTTGTCTTGTGTTGTTTGATTGTGCAGGTTCTAATTATAGCAATCGAAGCTAGGATGGGAGCATACAAACCAAGAGAGGAGTGAATCATATGATGAATTCAAGGTAGGATTCATCCCATTGTCTATTTACTTCAATGAAAACATTAGCTTATTTGCTTTGTGTTTTTCTGGAATAGACCATCAAGTCAAGGGAAGATAATTTTTTCCGCAGGCATAGATTTTGCATAACATGTACCTTTTGTGTGTGTGACACATCATGTATATCAAAGAAATGATCCATCTACAATATCCATGTTACCGGATCCTTTCCATAAAATTTTTGCATATCAATATTTGGAATATGGTTGGTCTTCATCCCAAAATTGGAGTCTCTAAAATCATGATTCAAATTCCTTTTGTTCTATTCATGGGTTTCATGAAATACCTTATCACCACTAAGAATCCTTTATTCTAGCAACTTTTCCAAACCTTCCTTAAAACCTTCCATCTCTAATTTTAAACAATTCATGTCTCTTTTTAAGCAATCCATGTCCCCTTTTAATCCATCCATGCCCCCTTTTAGTTCATCTTTGGTTTCTCTTTGTGAGAGTGAAATTTGTTTTCTTTGGTTCCGTAATTTTGATATATCATGTTGTAATTCTTCCTCTTCATGCATCATACTAAATCTTTCTGAGGGCTTAATGGGTGTTGTTATGCGGAATTATGGATTACGGATAAAACACATTCCCTAAATGTGGTGCTATGCATTTAGAACAACATATCAAAGACTTTGCATATACTTTTCCTAATAGTAAATAGACGCACAGAAAGATGAAGAAACTTACTTGGAGTCCATGCGCTTCTTATTCTCCTTCTGTCACTCTTGTTGTAGCTTCCAATCCAACTTTGATCTCCAAACTAGTTCCTGCAATTATAAACACTAAACAACAAAGAGATTGAAATATATACATGGATATTTAATTTAATCAGTCAAATCAATGAAACGTCAAACATATACATCAGCTAAGAATCCATGATATGAAAGACAAAAACTTATACAGATACATATGTGGGAAAGTAAGCAACAATATTTATTAATGGATAGAAAGGGAGGTTACAACCAGCGATTGATTTGATGTCACCAACTCTAGAATAGTCCTAGCCTCATCACAATGAACATCTCTCCAGTAGTATATCACTCAAATCAAACACTCAATTGAGAATCCAACAGCATTTCTCTACCAAATTTCTTCATTTTCAAGCACTAGGATCTGTGCTCAATTTATAGAACAGGTGAAGGTAGTTTCTCAATCAATGGCTTTCTAATAATAGGCAAGACATGTTACCAAGCTCATAGGTGTTATATGGACACATGGATTCAAATTTTCACACATATGGACTCTTCTAGAAGGCACTGTCCATGTGGAGATTCCGGAACAATGAGAATTTCTCTCCCAATTGACCAACACACTCTTGAGTGTCCGGAAGTGCTTTGCAGAGCACCCTTGAATGGAGGTAACTGAATATGAAAAGTAGTTAGTCCCTTGAGAGGTTGTGTTGGTGAGCTCATAGGTGATATAACATGTACTTCAAATATTAGAAACCTTGCAATGGAATTCATGGATAATTTGTTCTTGTTATTTGTCTTAGGGCATGCAGCAGCTGAAATGATAGGGGATGATAGACCCTATTTCATTGGTTCTAGGGATGATGTCTAGTTTAACCAGGTATTGGAACAGGGTCTCCTAACCAGCTGCGAAAACTGGTCCGTTTTGATATTTTTGATATATTTTAATTAGATTTAATCTAGCGGAGGGGTTTTGGGTTGGGTCAAAGCCCCAAAAGCATTGTAAAAGGTAAAAGGGTAAACTAGGGGTCCGAAAACCATGGGTTGCGGACCATAGGAAATTCTAGGATAGATTTTTATAAATAGAGGAGAATTTTGTATTGTAAAGAACAAGAATGATGAACAATTGATGCGAATTGTGGCTTAAGCGATCTGTTTTTGTTTTGGGGAATGGACTCCTGCTGGCTATGTGCGTGGAGATCATAGTCCAGCTGTGTGTGCAGGTTGGGAAGGGAATTTTAAGGGATAATTGATGAATGAATGAATGAATGAGAAGGATTGATGGAATACTGAATCTGTGAGTAATCTGTGTATGAATTTTTGGTAATTATCGTGCTATGTATTTCTGTGTTTAAGCTGCGAAGCGCTGTGTAAGTGTGATTCTATACTTCGATTTGTTCTGTTCTGTTTATGCGCTGCTAGATTACTGTTATAACAGCATATATAATTATAAATCTAGTGCACGTGGATGTGAATAGAAACCCTCTGACTATATGCAGCATTAAGCGATCTGAGCATCGCAGGACCAAACGTAGCTCTGCTTGCCTTACCTATCCTTTCTCAGAGTGCGGAAACCTGGTTCCAGCACCCACCCATACTACTTTGGGTGAGGCTGTGACCTGCAAAAGTAGGTCACTGCTGAAAGAGCTAGTAGTATAGGGGTTTTTTGGAAAACCTTGCACACCGAACCTAGGTCAGGACCCCTCGAGCCAACAAATGGTTCCATTGCCGGGACCTGAAGAAGTATAAGAAAGGGATTGGGTAATGACAAGAGAATACTGGAAGCCTAAAATAAAAGAGATCGAAGACTGGTTCGAAAGATAGATCTAGGAGTTCACAGTAAAAGAAAACCGTAGTGAAAAATTAATGGCGGAAAGGTGGAAAAATAGGTACATTCTTACTGAAAGCTACGAAATATTCTTTGTAACCTTTGCGATTGAACTCCAGGAGTGGTTGGCTAGGCTTGTGGAATTCCAGAAGTGCTGGAAGGATGAGCGAGTCACTCAATAGACCCCAGAGCTGATTCAGCAGCTAGAAAAAACTGATAATACTATCACACGCACGGTGGATCATTGGGTGGATAGTGTGCTGGGAGGATTTGTGACAGAATTTTCCATTGATCAGTTTGTATCATACTCTAAAGCCGAACGATGATTCTTTAAAGGATTCCGAGGGAAATTCCTGAGGACATTACCGTTGTTGATCAAGAAATTACTGTGTGAAAAGAGCATTCTATGTAGTCATACTGACTGAATGACCTTGGATCTAGACAGGAGCATGACCCGCAGTGGTAAATACTATCGGAACAACCTTGACGGAGGGAGATCCACCTACAATATATTGCAGGAACTAGCTGCGCACGATTCCCCAGCTACATCGCCAACCCGGCTGCGCAAAGGTAAGAATTCGCATATACCGCCACCCTCCACGGAGAGTGATATGGCTGCACATTTGAAACTACCTACCTTCAAGGGGGTAGGAGATAAGGATATGGACCAATTTTGGTTCATTTCAGACTCTGTATGGACTGCACAGAATGTGGCGAGTGATACAGTAAAGAGGGCGCAGCTATCGCTGGCCTTCGAGGATAGGGCCATGGACTGGTATATGTGGTACATTACCCAGAATGGGGGCGCATCTATTCAAGATATCAAGGATGCTTTGAAGCACCAGTTCAGGAAGCTAAAATCTTATTCCCAGTTGGTAGCAGAAGTAAAATACTTCAAACAAGGTGTGTCTGAGTCAGTATGGGAGGTTGATTATCGATTAAAGAAGGCAATTAGGGAAGGAGGGTTCGAGTATGACGATAGAAAACATACTGAGTGGTTCATCGCTATGTTGTTACCTCACCTGCGTACGCTGATGAGTCATCAAACTTTTGAATCGCAGGAGAAAGCTGTGGAAGTCACTATGAAATTAGAAGCTGCACCCCGAGAGGATACGTCAACAGGGATACAAAAAATCGAGGAACAGCTTGGGGCTATGCATATGGAGATACAGAACCTGCAAAAAGAACAAGGGAAGGACATCTGTGCGGATCTTTGGTGTATACGTTGCCGAGTGTCTGGCCATACGAAGGATCAGTGCCCTCTGCTGACCGATTATATGCAAGCAAGAGGACCTAGTCCGATACGCCGAGGGCCAAGTAGGGAACCTGCCCTGTTGTGACCAGGATCGAGTGGATCTGTGCTATGGTGCGATGATTGTCGAGTAGTATGACTACATGATACGAACCATTGCCCTCGGCTAGGTGCATATGTCCCAGACCTAAAACAACAATGGTGTCCATTCTGCCAATCAGTGGGACATGATGAGCAGATCTGTCATACCTATGAATTAATGATGGATCGTGGAAATTTATATAGGTTACAATCGAACCCTGTGTCACCAAGACTTGATGCGCACTTTGGAGGATCACCGGCCCGAGGCAGAGGAGGTCGGGGAGGAAGCACAAGCCAAGGATGAGGGCAGCTAATCTGTTATAATTGTGGAGAAATAGGGCACTTTGCCAGAGAATGCCCAAATCCCACCAGGTCATCGTGCAAATATTGTAGGTAGCTAGATCATGAGGTAGAGGACTGCCCAATTTTAATAGCCAAGATGCAGGAAAAGTAGCCCACCCCTACGCAAAAAGTACAAAGAGTTAAATCCGAGCTAAGAAAGGTGGATCCCTGTGTAAAATTCATGACACGCAGTGGGCTAGTCACCCAGGGAGAAAAAGAGGATCTTGCCTCCCGGGAAGGGGTTCCTTTCAAAGAAAAAACACAACCGAAAGTCTCTACGCAGCCGCCAACGTAACCTCAGATAGAGGAAGGGGTTGAGCCCTTTTTAAAGGCATGTCTAAAGCTGCTGCAAAATCCACAGGCTGTAGGAAATCTCCAAGCACTACTGAATGCCTGCGTGGTTCGAACCAATTTGATCCCTGAAAATAAGGATGTACACAAATTATACAGCTATAAGAAGCACACCAGAAGAGAGATGTGATTGACTGCACATATTGGTGGCTACGAGATGGATCAAGTTATCTTAGAACTGGGGTCATATGTGAATGTATTACCAAAGAAAACATGGCAACGAATGGGGGAACCTAAATTAGAATGGTCCACCATCCAGCTACAAATGTCCAATCAACAAAAAATCATCCCTCTAGGGAGGTTACCAAAAGTCATGGTTGACATCGCAGGGGTAAGGGTCCTAGCTGACTTTGAAGTAATCGAAATTGTGGAAGATACGGATCCTTACCCTGCACTCCTCGGATTAGACTGGGCCATTGACATGGGGGGTCTCATCAATCTCAAGAAGCATAGCATGGTGTTTGAAAACAAAGGTACACGCGTCATAGTACCACTCGATCCCGCAGAAGGTGCACGATACACCGAACCATCCTATGAGGAGGAGGAATTAGATCACATTTAAAAATTGAATGCGCGAGATGAAGATCGGGTGAACCCAACAAACGAAGGAGTGCTCTGCTGGGAAAAGGACAATGAATGTTTTTCTGACTCTGACGAAGAGCTGGAGAATTGGCAAGGTCGGTTGCATGAAGTCTCTGTGCTGCGATGTCTTCGGACCACCCGGAATTTCCATCGCATTTCCACTACGGAAAGAGCCCTACCTTACCATGGTGAAGCAGGAGAGCGTAAGGAGATTGATGAACCTAAGGTCTCCATGGAATGAAGGACAGGAATACTGCCACTAACATTGCATAGAGTACCTGCGCAAGGGATGGTATTTGTCACTTAGGAGAAGTATTGGAATAGGGTAATCATGCGGTTAGTGATCCCAGTTTCTGGATGGGTCCCGCAGTTAGTCAACCTACGAAGATACCTGCTGAAAGACAACACTCAAAGGTACGATCGGATCTTACCCGAGCAGACCCCTTTGATTAATGTTGCCTTAAGTGTGCGATCGAGTACGGACCCACCTGAACCGATGTGCTCACTTCAAGTAACAGATGGCATAGAGACGCTTGACGCAGCTCTACCGAACTAGGACGTCCCACCCAAGGATGCATCGCATGACCCGAAAATCGTGGTGGCCACCTTGCAGACCCGGTACCAGAGCCCTATTAAGGAGCACCTCACACCAACCTTAATTCCGAGCATTGGAAAGACACAGAGACGTCACTCAGAATCTAACATTCCATGGATCAGACATCAGATTCAAATAATGACCACCAGTACACCCCATTTGGATAAGAAAGGACCCTCGCACTTACGCAAAGGAGGTAGCGGATCATCAATGCAACCCATTATGGTAAGTTTAATCCAAGCTGTCGATGGTAAGTTTCATGTACGAGCTACTCCTCCATTAAAAATCTTCGAACGACGTGCAACTGATAGAATAACTTCGTAGTGGGTTATTTATTTATTCTGCAATATGCTCCTATTATCGGCCTACTGGTTTTCTGCGATCAATAACATCCTCTGGCGCGAACATTGTCTTGTTATTAAGATGGACCCACCTAATAATCCGAGCTTCTCAGTACCTAGTATCTTGAGGAGGCCTGAGCATGCTGAGAGCAGTCGAAGAAGTGAGAGCTTGCATTCTGCGGAGAGAATTGGCTACGAACATCGGTATGACACAATGGGCATAGCTAACCTTCGCACCTCGGAGATAGTGGCTTCAAGAACAGAAGAGGATGCGTTGGTATCCCGCTCCCCCACCCGCAGCATTACAGTCAGGTCACCGCTGGTTCTGCACCCAGAAGGAACGTTGCAGTATAAGGACATGCTACGACTGCTCCGCAACTCCAGAGTACCACCTAGCAGAAGCAATGTGTGTTCGCTCAATGGCATTGCTCTAATTCCCCATCATGATCCAACCGCTGGGGATGTCCAAATAGACTTGGCGCTACTACCGCACACAACACTCCGAGAATTGTACACTATAGAAGTACGAGAGGTTCATCACCGCGACCAGGACACACGCCGACAGTCTGAAATATCGCCGCACAATTGGGCCTAGCGGATTGCATGGGTCGTAGAGGCAACTAATTTTATGCAAAAGCATCTTACGCAAGGTACACAGTTGTTCGACAAAACTACACAGCTCTGGCTAACGATTCAGAACCATCCTTTGCTTCAGCGGGTTCACGAAAACCTTCAGCAGGCAGAAGTGGCCCTCGACCAAGTCAAAGGCCCCGCTCAGCGTCGCACCGCAAGGGACACAGTCACGGACCATCGCCATGCCCTGCATAATGTCAGAAAACGATTAAGACCGTGGGGAGCCACTGCCCTCCAGCTAGCGCAGGATGCTCAAGCTGCCATTTCGCGCCTCCACCGTCTGATAGAGCAAGTCTTCGCTGCCCCAGATGGCCTTGCCTCCCTAGCACTGGTCAACATTTCGCAGCGATTTGCGGCTCAGAGTTAGGAGGTCCTCCCTCCGCTCCTCAATTCTCTTGATACCTTGTGTGCGCAAGTCGAAGGCGCACCACCACAGTGACTCGAGATGAGTCACAAGATTGTGTTGGGGGATTTTTGGAATAGGGTCTCCTAACCAGCTGTGAAAACTGGTCTGTTTTGATATTTTTGATATATTCTAATTAGATTTAATCTAGCGGAGGGGTTTTGGGTTGGGTCAAAGCCCTGAAAGCATTGTAAAGGGTAAAAGGGTAAACTAGGGGTTTGAAAACCATGGGTTGCAGACCATACGAAAGTCTAGGATAGATTGTTATAAATAGAGGAGCATTTTGTATTGTAAAGAACAAGAATGATGAACAATTGATGTGAACTGTGGTTTAAGTGGTCTGTTTGGGTTTTGGGGAACGGACTCCTGCTGGCTGTGTGCGCGGAGATCCTAGTCCAGCTGTGTGCAGACCCTGCTGCTGTGTGCCCAGGTTGGGAAGGGAATTGTAAGGGATAATTGATGAATGAATGAATGAATGATAAGGATTGATGTAATACTGAATCTGTGAGTAATATGTATATGAATTGTTGGTAATTATCGTGCTATGTATTTTTGTGTTTAAGCTGCGAAGCGCTGTGTAAGTGTGGTTCTATACTTCGATTTGTTCTATTATGTTTATGTGCTACTGAATTACAGTTATAACAACCTATATAATTATATATCTAGTGCATGTGGATGTGAATAGAAACCCTCTGATTGTATGCAACATTAAGCGATCTGAGCATCGCAGGACCAAACGCAACTCTGCTTGCCTTACCTATCCTTTCTCAGGGTGCGGAAACCTAGTTCCAGCACCCACCCATACTACTTCGGGTGAGACTGTGACCTGCGAAAGCAGGTCACTACCGAAAGGGCCATTAGTATAGGGGTTTGTTGGTAAACCTTGCACACCGAACTTGGGTCAGGACCCCTTGAGCCAACACCAGGTCATTGGAAATGGTGCCAAAATTGACCTATAACAATTGCGCTCTAAAGCATGAAGTCAAAATAATAATAACAATATTTTTTGAATGAGATGCTTTACACTGTGATGGGCTGGAACTGAAGTGGAGTGGCGACCTGCATCAATCTTACAATACATTACGTCATGATATATCCTCTTGATCACGAATTGCTAATGGGAGGAATTCCCATGCTCAACACATAAACTATCTAGTAACATGTACATAGTGCAGAAAGTCGTCTACATTGGAATGTTCCCCAATAAAGACATGCCTATAGATATAGGCCCATGTTCGGATGACGATCTGTATGTAAGGTCACTGTACAGATGATGTGTACAGCAATCCTGAAATCACAACCTGAATGGCTGAAACTAGATCCGGGGACTTCTTATCTCGTTCACTTGATCGTTCGGGTACAAATCTAGCCATGCGAATATATGATTTGTCGTCGAACATGGTAAGACATCGTTTGATTACCATCCAATGATGTGAGTTGTTAACAAACACGAGATAACCACCATTAATGGCAATGGATCTCAAGGTACTGCAATACATTTCGTAAGGGGTGAATAGATGATTTGATGTCGAACACCAAACAAAATATTTCAGTCAAAAGTCCAGAAGCAAGGATCTTGTCGATGCTATAACAAGCCTCATGGTACTGGAAGATGATGTTTCTAAGTGAGCTTCCTGGATGATGCTTTGACGTCGACAGGAAGCCACTTTATTGCAAAACGGGAGTTACTATTTTTGGAGACAAAGTATGACTTTATATAACAATGTTCAGGGATGATTGTCATGAGAATGAAGGTTTATGAGTATTGCAGAAGGATGAGTATTCACTGGATGACTTCTCTTGAACATATCGATGACACTGAGATGATTTGGAAACATTGACCCAAAGCCAAAGTGAAGGTATTATGAACCATAAGTATGAATGAACCGTCAAGAATATTAGCCAACCCAAATAGTCACAGTGATGGAGTGAAGTGTCATGTTTAAGAGCGACCTGCTACCGTAAAAGTTCTGTTCACTGTCCAAAATTTTCCTCGGTCATTTGTCGACCAATACCTCTTTATTTTTTAACAAGATTGAGGAGGATAACATATTCTTGATCTAAGATTCAACCCTTTGGGCGAATAATGTATCGCTATTTAATAATTTAATGAGTCTAGCAATGAATGAAACTTGATCCTTGCCATGATTAACAAGCCCGTCACTATTTTATGTTTGAATGAGCCTAATGACAATCACAACCAGGTCCTTTTTCATATTTAGAGAGTTTGAAAAAGAGGATGAAAGAAAACTCCATAAGTACTTTTTGGTAAATTTGTAGCTCAGATCCGAAAAAGTGTAAAATAATATCTGAGATAACCTCCTAGCCATGTTCGGCTAAGGCATTCCTTTTTCGTAAATAATCCATCTTAGTCCGGAAAAGGGTTAAACTTATAATAAGTAGATATCAATTCATTTAATTTTACGAGCTCAAAAATACAAGTGCTCAGCAATCTTTTCACATTATCGGATTCTGAAAAGAGCTAAAAGCAGACTCCAGGGGTTACTTTTCGTTGTTAACGAAGCTCGAAAAAGAGATTAAAGTGTGCTTCAAGTCCTTTTTCATTTTTAACAAAGCTCAAAAAATAAGGATAAAAGTATGCTTTGTGGTCAATTCATTCTTGAAATAAATCTACACGACTAATATGCTCATCAGTTGCAAAACCTATTCAGAACAACATCAAATGGATTAAAAATACATGTTTCATGATAAAAATAGAATAAAACCATAGTCACGGAAATAAATATTATTTAAAAATAAACAAATGAGTAACAAAAATATTTTTACTATTCAATTTTACCATTTGAATTTTCATTTTGGAGCTCTGAATCTGTTTTTTTCCCCGAACTTCAGCCATTGATTGCGATCGATTCTATGGACAATTTTCATCATTGTTTGATCTAGGTTGGTGCCATAAAACCTCTCTTTATTTCAGTAGTCAATTCATTTCCTTTCATTGCAATTTTTTAGCGATTTGGGCCCCTTAGGGTAAATTATTTTTCCAAAGAGGGCAACGCACCCTTGAGCATCGAAAACTACGTTGTGGAGAACCTAAATTGAAGCCTAGGTGCATATGCAACGCACTGTCCCTTGTTCAAGATTGCATTGGGCGCAATTTACATTCTTGATTCTTGCATTATACCCAAAATTTGTCTAATTTTTTTCATTAAAAGGAGTCTAATGAGTCTTATGGTTATGTTTCAGGATTTCATTGGACTAGAATGACGGTTACTTGGAGGGAAAGAGAGCATGAAGAACAAAATATGATTGCCCTAAATGATCCAGGTACAGTAAGAGCCCCAAGAGATTGTGGGTTATTAAAGTACTTCCGCTTTTCAGGGATGAGGCAACAAATAGAACTCTAAGAGTTCTTAGTTAGAGCATGGGATCTGACTATTGAGGCATTTCACATTAGGAAAAAAGTGGTTCCTATTACAATGGAGGATTTGTATTTTCTTACAGGCTTTTCGATGAGAGGCTTGCCTATTTCTCTGTCAAGGTCTACTCTAGGAGGAGAGACAGTGAGGGACTGTGTTTTGCAATATTTCTATCTAGGGGCAGAACCAAGCAAGGATGAGAAAATAAACATCTGTGACGTTCGAGACTTTCCTTTGAGAACCATTCTCTTCATGATCGCAAAAGCTTGCCGACACCGTTACACTACATGTAGCGAATAGATCATATATGCAGTATGCGCTAGAGTGCATGGATCCAACAATATTCAACTGGTCTGAGGCTGTACTTTCTCAGGTAAAAGAACAATTGAACAAGGAAAAGGGAGGCAGGAAGAAAAACTTCATTTATGGTTCAATCCTTATTTCATTTGCCTTAGAGAGGATTCCACTGATGCAGCCTCAACATGTGGCACTGGATGTGTCTAACCCCTAGAGATCCTAGGATGCAGAGATGGGTAGAACTAATGGCTAGGCATGTAGGCCAATCGTCCATTGTGTTCTCGACTGCATTCTTCGCCTGGTTCAAGCGACAGGTTATCGCCATCGATGAGTATGCATACACACACGTCGATTTTCGAGGAGATCCGGACTTAGCTTTACCAAAAGAAGCTCAGTGGGGTTGCAATTGACGTGATAAGAGATAAGTCATGGGGTTGCAATCCGAAATGAAAATGGTCTTCCAAAACAGAATATAGTGGCGATATCTTTGGACAGCTTTAACATCTGCCAAGGCAAGCTTTTCTATGTATGAATACTTCACTTTCGTATCATTGAGATTATGACTCAAATAATAGATCGGATGTTCTATCCCATTTTCTACTTGGACCAATACCATAACAATGGTCGTATCAGTCACGGTGATATATAAGAAATAATCACTTTAATAATTGGGGGGATACATTAATGACACCCAGACAAGAGTATCCTTGACAACATCAAAAGAAGCTTGTGCAACTTAGTCCCAATGGAAGGGAATCCCATTTTTCAAGAGTTGAGTAAATCCTTTAGCCATTTTGGTGTAGTTGGGTATGAACCTCCTTAGGACATTAGCCTTTCCTTGAATTTTCTGTATCTGAAGTAAATTTGATGGCACAGGCAAATCAATAATGGCCTAGACCTTCAATCGGTCGATTTGAATTCCTTCTTTTGAGACGATGAGTCCAAGAAAATGACCAGAACCAACACAAAACACACATTTATGTGGATTGAGGTGTATTTTGTAGTGTCATCAACGTAAAAAGATGGTTATCAAACGCATTAGGTTATCAGCTCGATTTCGTCTAGATAGGGTTGAACAATGTGCTTGATGTCATTGAAAGCATAATCCATTGCTCTCTGAAAATTTGCCCCAACGTTCTTTAAACCAAACGATAGTTTCTGATAATCAAATTTACCCCAAGGATAGATGAATGTTGTCTTATATTGATCCTCTGGGCAGATATTGATTTGATTTTAGTCAGAAAATCCATCCATGAATGAAAATATTTTGCATCCAGCACAATCGTCAATAATCCGATCGATAAAGGGAGTAGGATAGTTGTCTTTTGGAAAAGCAATATTGACATCCCGATAATTGACGCACACTCTAATGGTTCCTTGTTTTTTCATAACAAGAACGATGTTTGGAACCCACTCAGTTAGCGGAACAGGGTAAATGAAACCAATAGGAAAAAGTTTCTCAACTTCTGCTTTAATGGCAGCGGACTTCTTCAGATGAACAGGACGAAAGTGCTGACGCATCGGTTTGACATCAGGGTACATATTAATAGTGTGTTCAACGATACTAGTATCTATGCCTGGCATTTCCTCGTAAGACCAAGCAAATACATCACAAAAGAGAGAGCGATATGTTTTGAGTTCTAATGGAGAACAGGATACGCTGACATGAATATTTTCTACAACACCAGGTTTGGTCAAAATATCGATAGAAATGGTTTCTTCAATATTTTATAAGTTTCGCTTGGAATCAATTGCATTAATAGGTAAAGAATTCGAAAATAAATTTTTGATTGATGGGTGATATAGTTCACTGAGACTATTTTCTTCATAATTAGGATGATGGGAATGATGATGATAATATTCCCATGGTTCTCCTTCTAACATCATGGTTTCCAAAATATTCTCATTTGCCAAGAAAGTTGAGGAAAAAGGATCAGATGGAGTACCAAAATCTAAGGAACAATCAACCCAAAAAACCAGTGACGATGATTTCGGATTCGCCGCCCAAGCCAGATAGATTGATTGCTATGCCAGCTCAATAGGGTTGGGCAGCAGAAACTCATCCAACGTAACAATTTCAAAATCACCTATACTCTTCCTTAAGCCAGATGGAGTGGAAGATATCATGTAGCAGGTCTCTAGACTTGCAATTTCTGTCGACGTCGCAGGCGGAGGTAACGAAAAGGTTCCCATGGGAGTGGAATATTTTAATATTCCTACACAAATGTTCTGAAGTGCGAGTTGGGGTGCATGAACGAACGGAACACTTCCAGTTACCTATGAAGCGGAGGCAAAGAAGGATAGCTTATTGATGACAGTGATGGCACCTTTATATGGAAAGGCAATCATTCTAAAATATGTAGAAACAATTGTAGTCATAGCATATACCCATGGCCTTCCAAGTAAAATATTTTAGTCAAGGGGTCCGTCAACGACCTCGACATCAACATTCACTATTTTTCCCCCTAGTTCAAAATGCAGGTTATTAATAATACCGCAAGGCTTATATGTACGTCTATCAAAAGCCTTCAATGTCGTTGATGATTGAGATAAGTGCGGTGAGCCAAGTGACTTCCAACAGTTTAGATACATAATGCACGTAGATGCTCCCTCATCAATAATAGTACGATGAACAAGGTGATTTAGTACATTTACTTTGATGGAGAATTCCAATTATGTTGGTAATTGCAGCACATAGCCTGTATGATTAAAGACCACGAGATTAGAATTAGTTGGATCAATTCCACCAATAGCCGACAATAAAGCCTGTCGGATCAAAATTTTCTGGGAGGGAAAATTTTGTAATACCTCAAGAGCTGACATAGTTGAAGGGGATTGAGCCAAATCTTCAACTATATTATAATTTTGAGTAGCTCTTGCTTGAGGATTATATGTCATTTTATGAACAACTCCCTTCGATGGCTTGATTGTCAATTCAGGAATAGCAGTAGGTGGTACCGATTCCGTAGACGGATTCGTGGTCGAGGTAGTAGGTTGATCAGTGGCCTGACTACCATAATATTTATTACGCATTGACACCAAAATATATTTTGATGTCTTTGTGACAGATAGCATAAGCACTTGGGAACTAGAAGCTGGATCCGTAGCAACCAAATTTGTGTCTAGATTCGAAAACAGATCTGTCAAAACAGCTGACTCATGTGAAGTCTTAACCATTTTGAGACTTCAGCGTGGTGAGGAAAATCCCATACAAAGTGTTCCTCATTATATATTATGCATGGATAATGAGGTTTCCTATTTCCAGACGACTGATCAGATGATATTTCCTATGGGTTAGAAGTTTGCTTTTTCTTAGATTTCCCTTTTTCTTACTTCCGAGTTACTTGTCACTTTTTCCTTTGTCAAATGACATGGCATTGATTTCGGAAGAAGGTTCAGGATCAGATGCAGTAGTATGATGTGTGCTTGTAGTACCGATCATACCGTCTCCGGCATGAGAGTCCTTAAATTCAGGAGGAAAATTAAAATTAGATCGCGGTGCATTAGGAATTTTTTCGTAGAGCATGCCGGATTGAGTATAAATCAAGTCTAAATATTGAGCATGAGTAATGACCTGCTCTTCAGTGACAACGCCACCCTTAGCCACATCATCAGTTATAGATTGTAACAGGGACTTAATGAACCACTCAGCAAGGAGCTGATCAGGAACAAAGGTCTTAACCATTCTACGACGACAATGCCACTCATGAATATGATCAGAAATATGAGTAGAATTAGTCTATTTAAAATTAGTCAAGAGTTATGTTCTAGTTTCATATCGTATGGGTAACCGGAAGTGATTCAAAAAGATAGTAGCTAGGGCAGTAAAATTATCAAAAGAAGCTCTAAGTAACTCAATGAACCATTTTTCAGCCGGACTAGTGAGTGTATGTTGGAAAAGACGTAGCCAAACAAAGTCATCATTCATGGAGTTTGATGAACACCACAAATGATAAGTCATAACATGAGTCGACGAGTCTTCCCCAGGGTTTCCATTGAACTTAGTAATATCCGAGGGTAATTTATGGGGTATCACCGACCACCAAGGAGAATAGTTGATTGGATCATTGGTGAGCCGATTTAAATCTGGTAACTCTAAAGTTGTAGCAAAGGGTAACTGTCAATTAAGGTAAGGTTGAGCATAGCTAGGGTATGATGGAATTGCTTGGGCAACAAGCCTTTGAGCACCAGCATAAGGAATATATTGTTGGTAACCCAGATAGGGGTTATTTTGATAAGCAAACTCTTGAGGATACTGTTGACCAAAACCTAGGTACGATACTTGTTGAAATGAAGGTTGAGGCATTTGCGCCTGAGGCTACCAAGGGGTCTGTCCACCAATGTTATAACCCAAACTAGAATAACTTGGATTCAGTTGAGGATAGGTATAACTTGGTTGTGGCTGTGACATCCCATAATATAGTAATCCAGCTTGCGAATAAATGATTCCAGGTATAGGTTGTTGTTGTAAATTAGCCAAAGGAGTTGGAGTCTGAGGGCCCAATACTTGAGGGTATTGAGTTGAAGGACCCGCCTGAAACGGTTTTTGTACAACACTTTGAGTCTATAAAGGGGTAAAGATGTATTAACAAGTGGAATTGATGTGGGTGCGAGAGGTTGAACCAGTTGATACAAGTGTACAATCGTTTGTGGTTGGATAGGCAGAGTGGGCTGCCATTGACAAACATTCACTTCAACATTAGGTTGACCAAAAACAACGGAGTATTGTTAAAGTGGGTGACCATAGGTTGTCCCCCAACCTGAGGAGTATAATAAGACGAAAAATATTGTTCTCCAAATGCAAGGAGTCCAGTTGAGATGGTACTGGATGGAATAGACCCAGATGGACCAGCTTGATATTGCCATGATGATGGATATAAAGGATCAAGCCTTTTAGTACTCACTATAGGTTTACCAGTTAGAATACCAGACGATGACATTGGTGAAGTCCATGGGTTTGAAGATGCACAAGAGAGAATTCCAGATAAAGATTTATAGCCTAATGGGACCAAAGGGCCACCATGAAAATATGACTCTGGTTAAGTTGTGAACATCGACGGGGTAGCAAGAGCAAGTGTTGACGCAATTGGAACAGATGGTCCAACCGAAGATGTTGGTTCACGCATGGTTACTTAACCAAATGTATACCCTTTTGAATTGATGGGAATTTGAATAGGCACGGGATCAACAAAAGAAAAGGATGGTGATTGAGGAAAAGACTCATACAGGTAAAGATCCTCCCCAAAATGGGTTGGAGTTAAAGGTGTTTCATCTTGTGGGATTTCCTCAATCGAAATTAAACCATGTGGAAGGATTTCTTCGTCAGGCCCAAAGTATATTTTAGGAGGTTGACTGCGTGATATGGGAGACTCAATGGCTATAATATATTTTGGGGTGACCAATATAGGAACAACTTCTGATCGTTCGACTTCGATATGCAGATGTTCTGGAAAAAAAGAGACAAGATCTAGATCAACTTCGAGTTGAACAACGTCGGGTTCAGGAGGTATGGTCTCACTGATTGGATGGATTGTGACCACAGGTGGCTGTGAGGACTCCGTCTCGACAACATTAGACAAACCAAGATTTGTAGAAACAAATTCTATCGACTCTGGTATATGTGAATATGATGCTTCACCAGAGGTATTGATGGTACTGGTTTCAGTAGAGCGATGTCGTCTTCGCCGACTAGAAGTGACTTCCGGTGGTAAAGGTGGTTTCAATGAAAGTCTACGCAATTGAAGGGGAAAGGGATTTTCTTCTTCCACGATGACTGATTTATTTTATTACCAAAAACAAATAAACAAAATAAAAGGGTAATGCTAGGCAAAAGGTTTACCAAGAAACTGTGAACTGCAGAATACCTCCTAGCGAACCAAGAAGTATGGGCAGGCAATCTCCCCGAATGCTATGTTCGGTGTATCAAAATTTACAAGGCGGTCGACTTGATTCACTATGGATGGATAGCAGCCTAAAGTTTTCCTCCCAAATATACCCAAAGGTACGTGGAGGCCCAAGTCCGTATTATCATTTTCTGATGTGAAACTGCACAGTGAGAGCACCCCTTTATATTTTTTGTACTATAACACCGCCCGATATATTCGAAGGTACGTGGACGAGCTACGATATACTTACGTACGTGGAGTGAGGTATCACACACAGAATGTATCACAAACAATTAACGATAGATGTTATGTTTTATGATGCCAGAACACACCTCTAGCCTATACCTTCTCAATGTTATCGTTATGGTTCCAATGCTTTTTTAGGTAAATTGATGTAAATTTTAAGTTGATTTTGTTTATCAATTTTCCTTTCAAGGTTCACCATGATGATGTGATGGAAATTCTTAAAATCCAAACTAAAATGATAAGAAAAATTTTCACTTTTAGATGAAAATCTTAGCTACTAAAGGGAAAGAGAAATCAGTTTCGAGAGCAAACAACAAGGAGCACAAACTAATATGCAGCTTTCCTAATTTTTTACTATGCAAAACACACAATCTACTATATGAAAATGCAGGTTTTTCTTTTCAGTCCCCTCAATGTGAATAAAAAAAAGGAAACCATATGCATCAAATCAACAAAAACAAATGCTTTCTTCTTTGAGAAATGATGAATTTAACAACAATTTCACACAATCTACTATATGCAAATGCAGGTTTTTCTTTTCAGTACCCTCAATGTGAATACAAAAAAGAAACCATATGCATCAAATCAAGAAAAACAAATTCTTTCTTCTTTGAGAAATGATGAATTTAACAACAATTTCTCTTTTAGGAAAAATGAAGAATGGAACTACAAGTTTTCCTACAGGAAACGAAGAATTTAATGACAATTTCCTTTATGAAAACAAATGGACCTAATGCAGAAATAAAAATACTTTGAATTTTATTTTTCAATGATAAATAAAAACCCTTAAAGAGACATTGAACAAACTTAATTTTCAAAGGAGGAAGATTCTGGTAAATTCACTGGTCTCTATGAGGCATCAGACAATTGAAAACACATAAAACAAAAGGCTGAAAGTGATGGAAATGACAAATTCAAAGGGAATTTGGTTGGCTTAGGGGACAAATCATTCTCTAAGGGGAGACATTGTGTTGCAAAGAACCCCTGAGTGGGAGACAGTGCTATGCAAATCACTGTGTCGTGACCAACAGCGCGTTGGGCGCAGAAGAGAACAAAAAACTCAAGCTACTGACACACTTATAATGCAATTCTTTGTTTCAAAAGCATAATAATTGAGAGTAGATGCTACTTGGTGGATAAGTAGAGGAAAAATACACCAAGGATGAAGTTAAACTCCCCAGTGGAGTCGCCAATTTGTTATGTGGAATTATGGATTACGGATAAAACACATTCCCCAAATGTGGTGCTATGCATTTAGAAAAACAAATCAAATAATTTGCATATACTTTTCCTAATAGTAAATAGACACACAAAAATATGGAGAAACTTACTTGGAGTCCAAGCGCTTCCTATTCTCCTTCTGTCACTCTTGATGCAGCTTCCAATCCAACTTTGATTGCCAGACTAGTTCCTGCAAGTATAAACACTAAATAGCAAAGAGATTGCAATATACAGATGGCTATTTACTTTAATCATTTAAATCAATGAAACATGAAACATATACATCAGCTAAGAATCCATGACATGAAAGACAGAAGCTTATACAGATACATATGTGGGAAAGTAAGAAACAATCTTTATTAATGGATAGAAGGGGAGGTTACAACCAGCGATTGATTTGATGTCACCAACTCCAGCATCATCCCAGCCTCATCACAATGAACATATCTCCAACAACATATCACTCAAATCAAACACTCAATTGAGAATCCAACAGCATTTTTCTACCAAATTTCTTCCTTTTCAAGCACTAGGATCTGTGCTCAATTTATAGAACAATTGAAGGTAGTTTCACAATCAATGACTTTCTAATAATAGGTAAGACATGTTCCCAAGCTCATAGGTGTTAGATGGACACATGGATTCGAATTTTGACACATATGGACTCTTCTAGAAGGCACTGGCCATGTGGAGATTTTGGAACAATGATAATTTATATCCCAATTGACCAACGCTCTCTTGAGTGTCGGGAAGTGCTTTGCAGAGCACCCTTTAATGGAGGTAAATGCATATGCAAAGCAGTTAGTCCCTTGAGAGGCTGCGTTGGTGAGCTCATAGGTGATATAACATGTACTTCAAATCTTGGAAACCTTGCAATGGAAGTCATGGATGATTTGTTCTTATTCTTTGTCTTAGGGTATGTAGCAACTAAAATGATAGGGGATGATAGACCCTATTTCATTGGTTCTGGGGATGATGTCTAGTTTAACCAGGTCATTAGGAATGGTGCCCAAATTGACCTATAATAGGTGTAGAATTATTTTGTTTGGGAGGAATTTCAAAACCAAATATTGATATCTATGCTTCAATATTCCCTTTAAATAACTTCAAACTGATTGTTCAAACAAAATTTATGCAATTTTTAAAAAAATACACACATTTTCTTGATTTTAGGAGCTCAATATTGAAACTATTGTATCTCTGTAATATCAGCTCTCCAAGGTCTGAAATTTAGCCTTGTGGTATCCCTACGAGTCTTCTTTCCAATGCCATAATTCAAACCAAGATTGGATTCCTCAAGATAAAGTTATGCTTAATCTCCCACGATGACCTGGTTATGGACTAGTTCATAAGATCTAACTTGTATGGAATGCCACGTGTCATTTTTTAAACCGTTGGCCCTAAAAAGTATACACGACAACTATAACCTATGAAATTTTAGTATCTTTTTACGAAATTCAAATCCAATGCTCGTAGAGAAATTTATGACGATTTTCCTTAGGTCACCCGTTTAAGACTGAATTCTAGAGCATGAAAAAACCCTAACTTCTTAAGACCATATCTCTGAAAATATAACCAAAAAATATCTGAAATTTTTACACAAATTTCATCAAGAATTTGGCTCAATGTGGTCAAAATTTCAACTTTTCAATGCTCATATAAAAATATTTATAGTGAAAACTCCAAGATGACCTATTTGAAGCAGCGGAATCCTATAATCCAAATCTCTGATACCAAATGTTATGCAACCAGATCACAAAACAGAAGAAAAAAATAGATCAATGACTTGGAAATTAGCCTCTTCGAGGGGGAAACCTCCTTTACATCACATAAATGAATAATTTTTGGATGATACAAATGGCAAGACCTCCTTGGTATATATAGGAGTCTAAAGGGTCAAAATAAAATGAGGGCCTACATAAAAATAATAATTTAAGAGTTGGCTCAATAATAACAATGGTGGGCTTCTATGGGGAACAAAAATAAAAATATAGGGTCTACATGGGGAACAACAATAGAAATATGGGGGCTACACTAGTATTATAGGGACCTAACACAAATGGTTTACTATGTGTTATTTCAATTCCACAATATAACTGGGTGGAAGAAGCATGGATAGAATGGTAGTAAGATGAAAATATATGTAATATCATTCAACAACTACAGGAGGAACCTGATGTAGTAGAAAAAAATACATGGAAAATTTATTTTTTATGGTATCAAGATCACTTATGTAAGATTTTGAACTCAAAATGAAGATCCTATTGGAATTACACACTTCTCCTATAGAAGGACATTTAGGGTTCTTGAATGCATACCATAGGGTCGATAAATATTTTTTTTTGGGATGTATTAAAGTAAATGTGAAAAATATTATGGTAGAATTTGTGGTATGTAAACAAAATAAAGGAGAGGATATCAAGAACCCAAGGCTCCTTTAGCCATTAGTTATACCAAGCCAACGTCAAGAAGAAGTTCAATGGATTTTATTACAATTTTACCCAAATATCAAGGAAAGATTGCCATTTGTAGTGGTAGATTGAATGACAAAGTATGCACACTTTTGCTCTCTTTATCATCTTCTTAAACCAATTACTATGGTAGAATAATTCATGGAAACAATCCAAAAGCTATGTGGAATACTAAATATTATTGTAAGTGATAGAGATCCAATATTCACTGTAAATTTTTGGAATGAATTATTTTCTTGTTTGGGTACTCAGTTGGCTCATAGCTCATCTTACCATCCTCAATTTGATGGGAAAAATAAGAATGTGAACTTTTTTTTAGAAGGATATCTATGTTTATTTTCATCTGATAAACAAACAAAATGGGTCAAATGGTTTCCCTTGGCATAATGATGGTACAACACATCCTACCATACTTCATCTAAATTGTCACCATTTATGGCACTTTATGGTCATCGTCCATCCATCACATCACCTTTGAAAGGGACTATAAAGGCTCAAGTAATAGAGGATCATATCGGGCACCAATAATAGGTTCTCAAACTGTGGAACAAAATAGGATGAAACAATAAGGAGATCAACATCGTAGTCAAAGTAAATTTGAAGTGGGGGATTATGTATTTGTGAGACTACAACCATATAAAAAATTTCCCTCAAGCAACAAAATAAGGAAAATATATTAGCTCTGAGTTATTATGGCCCCTATAAGGTGTTGTATAGGATTGGAAGTATGGCCTGCAAATTGGAACTACCTCCATCTTCACATGTACATAAGGTCTTCCATGTTTCTCACTTATAGAAGTCATCAGTGATAAGATCCCAATCCAAAATCTTCTATCAAAGATTAATGAAGAAAGAAAATAACACTCTAACTAGAAACAATTTTGGAGGTAAGGACTAAGTAGCTAAAAAATTGAGCAATTTCTCAGTACCTCATCAAATAGAAGAATTCGTCAGTGAAAGAAGCAACATGGGAAGATGAGTGTTTCATACATAAACACCCTTAGATAGTTAAACATTGAGGACAACACTTATTTGAAGGGGAGGGGCATGTTAAGCCTTATATAAGCCCCAGGTTAACACAAAAACCCCTTATTAAGCCCTAAATAATAACTTATTACATTTCTATTGTTATATTGTTTTCTAGGCTAGAACCCCTCACGGTCCCATTTTATTAATAATTTTATCCTTTTTCTCTTATATATATACTAAGGATACCTAGTCTTAGGATCATCAAATATTTTCTTATTCATGTATTTATTGTAAAAGGAGGTTTCCCCCTAGAAGTGGATCGTAATTATTTTTTTCTTATCATTTTAAAGGCGCAAGGATCATAGCACATTTCATTGTTATTATTTTATGTGTAGATGATATGTTATTCTTTGGTAAAAGTAAGGATGTGATTTGTAAATTTAAGTCTTATTTCATATGAAGTAAGCATGTAAAATATATCGTATAATGGTTTTGCATGGTAGATTACATACAATTGAGTTTTTTTATTTCTATGGGAACTAAGATTTTAGTTGAGTAATGTCCTAAAACGCTTGTATAGATGGAGGATATGGATTTTTTTCCTTATGCTAGTGTATTTTGTAGTTTGATGTATGTTATGTTATTTCATAGACTAAACATTTCCCAATCAATGAGAGACCTGAGTAGATTTTTGGCTAATCCTAAATATGAACATCAGGCCATATGGAAGAGGGTCCTTAGGTATTTTTCAGGCACTTCTGAAAATTCCATCTATTATCATAGTCATGTTTTATGGTACCCACACTCAATATTAAAGGTTATATGTATTTTTATTGCATAATGGATGTAGATAGAATGATATCTACAAGAAAATGTGTGTTTCAATGTTTGGTGGAGCATAAAGTTGGAGAGTGAGTGATAAGCTTCAATTTTTTTTTCCACTACATACGTAACGTATATGGCCACTACTCACATCTATAAGGATTTCATTTGGATTATAACACTGCATTTAGAAGTGGGACTAAATTAGAAAGTTAATATAGTTCAATGTGATAGTAACAATTCCATTTATCTAGTTAAGGTCCCAACCTTTCATGCAAAGACAATCCATATAGGTATGTAGTATCATTTCATTAGGGGAGTGGTAGAGGATGGAAAAGTGATACTAGAAAGAGTTGACACCTTAAATAATGTTGCAAATTCATTGATGAAATCAATCTGGATAAGAAAATTCAAGTGGTGTTGTGTGTTTATGGGCCTTAGTAATTAATGTGTAGTTTGATGCATTCTCGCTTGTAGCCTTGCAAGGTATATGAAAAGTGGGATATTTTGAGAATGAAGGGTTCCACAATTTGAATGCATGTTGTCAATCAACACACAACACAATTTAAATTAATGTTGGATGTTTCCCACACACAACACTATTTCTTCTAGAAGCATTTGATCAAGAAAATGGAAGAATTTTGGGATAAGTGTCTCATACACTTTGTAGTGTTGGAGTGGAATAGGGAGTAAATGTAAAGCTATAGTAAAGAATAAATGCAGGTAAATGGTAGGAAATAAGAACTGAATAATGGTAGGGAATAAATGCAAATCACTAGTAGGAAATGAATGCTACGTAGCAGCAATTGGCCAATTATTTGCTAGTGGTTTCCAACATGTAGGATTGAAAATATAAATGGTTTATGGTTTTTTTATGCATATTTATTCAGTTCTAGGGTTGGAGGAAAACATCGTGTAAGTTTTAGCTTACTGTTACGATATTGAAATTTCTCTAGAATTAGTATGCTATTGTTAAAAGCTCTTGTTGAGAGCATAAAGATTTAATATTCTAACCATTTAGTCTTTAAATAATACATTTAAATTATTTAGAGTGGGGTTTTTCTCCTATAAGGGTTTGGACATAGGAAATTTTGTTTTTAATGGGTTGTCTATTGTAAAGCTTTGCACATTTTTCTCTTATGGTTTATTGTAGGAAGTGTATTCCACACCTACTTAGTTGATAATTGAAGTGGCATAAAAGAAAGGCTTCTTATTTGAATTATATTACTCCAAGGAATACCTAGTGTGGAAGCCAAAAGGATTTTGACCAATATTCGTGGATGTCATGCTTAAAAAATCCATTGACATAAACTAGTGAACCTCACCTAGAAGAACTTGAACCAAGTACCTATTAGCAAAGATCTAATTCATTATTTAAAAAAACTCATTAATTTATGAAAATATTTAAATGTTAATGAAGTCATTGATTATGGTATTACAAGCTTCTTACCCACAAAGACTTTAAGTATCCACTAAAAACTTTTTCGCATCAACTAAAATTTGAATGTATGATAAAGCCTATCCAAAACTCTAATTTGAATTATATAATCACATATCTAAATATGTGTAAAATTTAGATAATATAATGGAATACATAAACTTAAGCTCATTTTAACCCTAATAAAACTTGGGTGGTCAAGAATACATGTATCATATTATTTTGAGGAGCCACATATGTAAAAATTGTACTGTCAGTGTGTAAAAATTTAATCATTTGAAAGAGAACGTTGTGAAACTTAAATGGTTTAAAATAGAAACATAAATTTAAAATCATTTCATTTCAAACACGAGGAAGACTTGGGCTCTCATGAGTATAATTCTAATTATTTCATCACAAATAGATCATTATAACCCTTATCCAGATATGGTATTGGATCAAGTTTTAAGATCTGAATCTTGAACATTTATGCCCCACACAGCAACACGAAGGCCTTTTGGGATAGAATTGATGGTTGTGGCATCCTGGATATACAACACACTATTGTAGTTGGGGACCTGAATTTAATCATGGATGCTAGAGAATGTTGGGGTCAAAAGGTCAGAATGGACCCTCTAGCTGATTATTTCAAAGCTTTTTTTAATTCAAAGTTGCTCATGGAAATTATCCCAAACCCTGTTTACCAAACTTGTGGAAATGCTCACTTGGGTAGAAGGAATAACCATAAGACTCGACGGGTTCCTATTCCATTTTTATCTTCTCTTGAAATTGGAGAAACTAGAAGCCTTGACCTTCTATTATGGTGCTTCTGATCATGATGCATTTTTGTTGTAGTGGAGGGGGGAATGAGATGCAATTTCCATATCCTTTAAGTTTAATCATACATGGATAAATGATTTTGACTTTAGGGAATTGGTAAAACAATCTTGGACTCAGTCAACTCCATCAAAAAGGTTATCGTCAATGGAAACTATAGGTCTAAAGCTCAAGATACTTAAACAAAAATTTCGGGCATGGACTAGAATGCGCAAGGAAGAACCGATTAGGGATTTATGTGAGATTGAAAATGATATAGCAACTTTCTTGGACCCCTCTTATCATATGAAATTAAGAAAGTGGTGATGGAGTTAATATAGAGTAAAAATACAATCTTAAAGGCACAAGAGGAAGAGTGGCATCTCAAGGGCAGGGTTGCTTGGATAAAAGGTGGTGAAAAAAACACCATATTTTTTCACAGAGCAACTTCAAAAAAGGAAGGCAGTGAATTCCATTTGGTACATTTGAAATGAGGAAGGAGGGGTTCTTAGATCACTCAAAGAAATCAAGGAAGAATCCTTTAGATACTTTCAAAAGAAATACAAAGATTTGGAGGAGGGAAACATTGAGGAGAAAATGGAGATGGAAAGATCATTCCCTCTATTTTTCAATGAAGAAGATATCAGTCTCATAGATAATATTGCTACAAAGGAAGAGATCTTAGATACCCTAAAAGAGATGGCTAAGGATAAGAGCTCAGGACCGGATGGATGACCTATGGAATTATTCATTTCCTTCTTTTATCTTATGGGCCCTCAAATCATCCAAATGGTGGAAGAAACTCATTGTTCTAGATTCATATCAGGTATTTTTAATGCCACATTTCTTACTCTTATCCCTAAAAAATCTCAGTGATTATCCTTTTATGACTTTAGAGTGATTTCTCTTTTTAATTATGTTCACAAAATCATTTTTAAATTGATAGCTAACAAAGTTAAAATGAGTCTTTCCCCACATATCCATCCAAAGAAATTTGCTTTCCTTCCTAACGGGAGAATTCAAGATGCGGTGGAAATCACTCAAGAAAGTATCCACTCCATCAAAATCCACAAGTTAAAGGCATGCCTTATGAAAATATATCTATTGAATTCTTATGATCAAGTGGATTGGGATTTCCTCTGATTGATCCTCCTCAAAATTGGTTTTCCTCACAAACATGTAAAATAAATCATGGCTTGTGTGGCTTCTACTTTAGTGGTTGTTTAAATCAATGGATATCCAACTGACTTCTTCAAGATCTTTAGGGGACTGAGACAGGGGTGTGCACCTTCCTGCCTCCTATTTATTTTGGTCATGGATTCCCTTAGCAGAGGTATAAGAGAAATGAAAGGAACTAGAGCCAATACTGGTTGCGGGGTGCTGACCAACTCTTCAACTACCCATCTCCTATTTTTGGACGATGTCCATTGCTTCGAAGTTGTAGAGATATCAGAATGGGATATTTTCCATCAAACCTTCACTAGATTTGGGAGGGCCTATGGCCTCATCATAAACAAACAAAATTATGAAATCATTTTGGATGAGAAAAATTGAGAGATTATTTTACATATTGTGTCCCTCTTTGGCCTCAAATCCCCATTTTTGTCCTCTGGGTTCAAGTATTTAGGATGATTTCTTAAGCCATGTAACTACCTAATACTGGACTAGAATTGGTTGATTTTCAAATTACAAAATAAACTATCCATGTGGGACCAAAAATGGCTTACTCTTGGAGGCAGAGTGATAATGATCAAAGCAGTACTACAAGGGATTTCAGTCTTCTAGATGCATTTATTTTTTATTCCCTCTGTTGTCATAAAACAAATGATGTCATTATTGCTAAATTTCTCTGGTGAGGTGTTGGTAAAACAAAAAATTTCATCTTCACAGGATTAAGTCTTTTACTAGATCCATTGACAAGAGTGTATGGAGAATGAGAGACACTAAGCATTTTAATTTGGCCCTACTCTCTAGAAATTGTTAGAGGGATTTCAATTCTACAGGCATATGGCATGATATTGTACAGGGGAAATACCTTCGGCACCTAAGCCTCGATGAATGGGTTATATTTGTTGGGGCTCCTAATAATGATAGACAATCATATATCTGGAGAAGTGTGATGGTGAAAAAAACCTGGCTATGTGGGAATTTGTGATGGAAAGTAGGAAATGGCAAAAAAATACTCATTGGGCTCGATGCAATTAAGGGAATTAATGGAGACCATAGTCTCTCTCCCCAAATCATTAGTTATTTAAATCAAATGGGTATTTGTCGTCTAGTTGACTTGCAGAACCATGATTTTTTTATTCCTATGCCCATTCTTGGCCACTTTCATGGGAGTTGGACCTCCCTGCTAATTTGGAACTTGAATGGGAATCTTACAGGCATAAATTATGTGAAGCATGGATTTCCATTTTTAACCGTCATGATACCCTTGCATGGGGAGGTAGAATGTGAGTGGAAATATTTCAGTCAAAGAATTTTATTTTTATATCTTTGGTTCATCCTAGACTAGCCCATTTGAGGATTGGATTATTCTGATGTAGAAGTGGGAAGCTCCTTTGAAACTCTAATGCATCTCTTGGTTGAACCTCTTCAACCACATTCTCATCTGGGAAAAATTGATGAATAGAGGCCTAATTGGTCTGGGAATATGCCATATGTGTGGGGATGCCTTTGAACATTACATACATTTGTTCCTGGACTACCCTTTCGCTAGAGAGATTTGGGGGAGAGATGCAAATATGTTGTAGATTATGATGGACTGGAATTGGCACTTCATCATTTCTTGACTCGGATATTAGTCATCTAAGCACAAACCCTGTAGAAAAATCCCTCTATATGTACTCTGGGGGATCTAGAGAATTCGAAATGCAACAATTTTTTAGGGCATAATTCCAGATGCTACTGCCACAATTCTTAAAATTGTTGGCCATTTTCTAGAGATTGGCCCTTGGAATCCTCAGAACTCCTAGTGTCGTGTATCTTTCAAGGAATTGGAAGATTCCTATCCATTAGGATTCTTTGATGACGCCTCGAATAGTGGCAGATGTGGATGTGGTGCGCTCATCAAACTATGCCCTAATCATGAATATCGTTTCTATTGGCATGGGGGAGTGGGGACTAATTTTCGAGTCGAGATAGTTGCACTATGGGGGATCCTACAGTGTGCAAAATGGCTTGCAATTGACTCCATCAAGATTGCTCGCGACTCAAAATCGATTATTGAGTGGGTGCAAGGTATGGACTCCCTTGAGACCCACCTCCTTCACCATTGGATGGAAAACATCTTACAGCTCATTCCTTATTTCGAGGATATTTCCTTTGTTCATGTGTACCAAAACATGGAGGTGGATGCCCTGTCCAAATGTGATGTTTCCCTTTGTTCTGGTAGGATGTTTTCTAAAATGTTGCATGGTGGCGCTATCCGTGAGGTGGGCTCCTTTGGTCTCTAATTCAGAGGCTTTTTTCTTCAATTTGTTGTGACTCTCTACCAGTTATGTACTGATGTTATTTTATTGCCCTGTCTTTGATCTCTGATTAGATTTTTAACACTGTAAGTTTCTCAAAACGCTCCGGCTAATTTTTGTTTTGTGTTGTGCCAGATGTAGTAATTTGTTCACTCCTATTTCACTATCTAAAAGAGAAACTTTATCCTACCAAGTTGTATGAAACTCCTGTTTTCATTAATGAAAAATGTCACGTTTTTTCCTTAAAAATGACAAAATAAAAAGGATATAATTTAAAGATACTTAACTAATTTTACACATGAGATAATATCCTCATGGCGTCCCTATGCATTATTACTTAAACTAAGTTAATTACTTAAGCTAAGTTAACTAATTACTTAATTAATTGAGTTATATATATATATATATATATATATATATATACACGTTGAGAAGAGCGAACATAAATACTTCGTATTTTGAAATTTACGTACAAGATATTACAATCCAATAGATGAGTTCGTAATTAAATGGAATTGAGTTATGACTAAAAGTGGATCACGATAAGAAGATATTGTTTGGCAGAAAGTTAAAAAGAACACCAACATAAGCTCCGTCTCTCTTTCAAACGTTCAAAGTGCAAATGTTTCACTCATCTTTAAATGTATTCCTAAGTCAACGTTTTATTTTAGATCCTCCTTATGTCTCTTTTTAATCCTCGTTATGTCTCTTTTTAAGATATCGTCAATTTTATAGGCCTCCGACTTGTCTTTGTCGCATTTCAATTATAAATTTGTCTTTACACCTAATCTATAATTTAATATTATTTAATTAAATAAGAGGAAAGAAAAGTATATATAACTAATATTTAATTAAATAAGAGGAAAGAAAAGTATATATAACTTAATGATTGATTGATATCTAAATGAGAGGGAAGAAAGACACCCGTAACGGATTTCCCGCTTTATAAATCTAACCAGCATTTATTACATGACCATCTTCTAAATCGAATCCTTTGCTTGAGTTTAATAAATTAAGTGACACCATTATTTTCTTGCTAAACGCGTCTTAGATCAATGGCAATTATGCAAACCATACTTTATAAAATGAAAGAACACTAGAGACCAAATAATATCCATATGTTCTTTCTTACTTTTGAGAATCCTAACACGTTGCATAAGATTAGAACCATTGATTTCCTTAGTTTGATATGCATGTGTGGTTTAGTTTAGTTAATTAAATATGGATGGGTAGATGGGTAGGAGCAAAGGATGTACATTGGAAACGTCTCAGGACTCACATGGAAGGACGTATGTTGGAAGGTGATAGTGAATGGGTTGAATTGTCATTCACCTTCTTTTTTCAAGTATCATGGAAGGTGATAGTGAATGGTTGAATTTTCATTCACCTTCTTTCTTTTTTCAAGTATCATGGAAGGTGATAGTGAATGGGTTGAATTGATATTGAGCTTTCTTTTCTTTTCTTTTTTTCATGTGTTTTATCATTTTTTTAAATAATGAATTATATATAAAGTATAATATAATATTTTATTTTTGTGTTTTTTAAGTATATATTTTTTATTATTATTTTTTAAATTTGTTAAAAATAATTGAAATTATAAATTTAAGTGTTTTAAGAATTTTGTTTTTTATTACTCATAATATAAAAATGTATTTAAATGGTAAAAAGTTATAATATATATTGGAAAAAAAATAAAATGAAATTTTAAACTCAATCTATATTAAAAAATGAAAGAATGAAAATATATCATAATAATGATTAATTTTGTTATAAATTTAGATTATGAAAAAGTTTAATTATTTATTTGATGGTTAAATCCTTTAAGAACCTGAATCTACTTTAGGATTAAGGTGATAGAGAGTGTTATGGTCCAAAAAGACGAACAACAATGAATGGGTGATAAGAGTGATATGGTGAAATAAGTGGTCCCGTATGGGATCATTTTGAAGATGAAGCCTAGTAGCCTACTACCCTATTGTTTTGACGAATGCGCATGAAACAAAACCCTAGTGACATGTAACATGCATGGCCGGTGACCACACTCACGGTGTCATCGTGTAAAAGCAGGAAGGGGTGAGGTGGGGCCGGGGCCTTCCAACTTTCACTCTTCAACGATTCTCCTTGTGGCGGTGGACTTACGTGGTCTCAGGGTCGGGGCGTGCCGTACGTATGTGATATTCCTTTGGGAGTTGTCCTCTCTCTCTGAGTTCCGCTCGCATCATTCGCATTCGCATTCGCATTCGCATTAATTAACGACGTGTCCACCAACTACAGACGTGCGAAAATGGCAGAGGGAACGTCAAAGTTGGTGAGAAAATTCATTACAGTCCGTTGAAATGAGAGCACGCACCCATTGACTTTGGCGTCAAAACCGGACAAGAAAATCCAGGAGCGTCCAAATACAAGAACCGCTCTCTCTGCAATGTGAAAGCAGTGGGAAATTTAGAATCTGAGGGCCAATGCCGGGCGCCACCCGATTTCGGCGGGGTTGGACAATTTATTTTTCCTAAAGTCATGGCTTGAATTATTAAGTAGGAGTGGTTGGTTGTTGATGCAGTCGGCGGGTATGGCCTTCTCCCGCTCACAATTCTTCCCCCTTGTAGAAAACCTGCCTCCTATCTTTGACAAATTTAGTGTCAGGTATGACCATGCGTTTGACGTAGTTACCCCAACAGGGATGGAATTTGACCAGTAAATTTATTGTTTCTGGTAATTTGTTTATCAAACACAGTTAAAAAAAATTACAAAACCACCAAAATTTCTTTTTTACAGAATTTTTTTTTTACCAAAACACCAAAATTCTTCTTTCCCAGCTAGAAATGTGAAAACTAATTTCACAATGAATCTGTTTGAAATTCCAACCCTGCCCCAAAGTTGCGGTTCACAAAAATCAAATCTTCGTGGTTTGTTAGTTAAGAGAAAGGTTGTTGAAGGTCCTTGCTCCGCTCTGGGGGTGGGACATGTTCAACCCATGTTCACCTCATTTCTCTTACATTTCTTGGTAATGAAAGCTCGCTACTTTCATATTTAATGTTTACATCCCTCCATTTCGAACTATAGGATTGCCATGCCATGCCATGTTCACATTTAATGTTTACATCCCTCCATTTGCCATGCCATGCCATGTTCACATTTAATGTTTACATCCCTCCATTTCAAACTATAGGATTGCCATGTTCACATTTAATGTTTACATCCCTCCATTTGCCATGCCATGCCATGTTCACATTTAATGTTTACATCCCTCCATTTGCCATGCCATGCCATGTTCACATTTAATGTTTACATCCCTCCATTTCAAACTATAGGATTGCCATGTTCACATTTAATGTTTACATCCCTCCATTTCAAACTATAGGATTGCCATGCCATGCCATGTTCACATTTAACGTTTACATCCCTCCATTTCAAACTATAGGATTGCCATGCCATGCCATGTTCACATTTAACGTTTACATCCCTCCATTTCAAACTATATGATTGCCATGCCATGTTCGCGTGTAGTGTCGTGTAATTTCTTTTTTAATTGGGAGGGATGTGTGACATTTATACACATGTACAAAATTACGAAAAGAAATCAAATTCTTTGGTTGAAGTTTTCGTTTTCGTATGACTCTTTCAGAGCTACATGTTGCGTTTCACCGAAGATATGTTGAAAGGTTTTTGTTTTTCATTTGAATAAGCATCCTATTTAGATGCGTAGGACTTTTCCCACATAATAATAATGTCCTTGATGTGACTCCCCATCTAAAAACAAGATGCTCATCCTCTTTTCACTTTTTTATTTTCATGCAGTAAAGGATAAAAAGATAATAAGTTTCCAAAGGGCGTGATAAGTCTAATGAGTTGGACACGCACGATAACTCCATAGTCTATTCGTAGTGATTATTTAAGTCATTTTAACACTCTTAACAAAAGTCACACCACTTCTTCATTTACATTCCAAATGTATTTAAAGTAAGCAGAACCAGGGTGTGACGGAATGTATTTAAAGTAAGCAGAACCAGGGTGTGACGGAATGTATTTAAAGTAAGCAGAACCAGGGTGTGACGGAGACTATTAATGCATAGGGCATTATATGTTATTCGTTACATTTAAACAGGTATAAAATCCAACAGCTCCACGCATTGATGGCTCCATACCATATACCATTGTATATATTCATTGTGGTTTTCTTCGGATCTATTTTTCTAATAATTTTATTGATTTAAAATGTGTTAAAAAAGAAAAAAGACAAGTTCTCGTTTGAGATTGAGTCATTCATATATCAACTAGTTATTCAAACATCAAAAGGGACCCAACAATTCTTCTCATCATGCACTTTGAATGTCTTTGAAACACCTAAATAATTCTTATCAATGGGCCACATAATGGCTATGATTATATTTCGACATGCCTTGATTACATTGTTATTAGGCCACTTGTCATAGTTTTGAATGTGTATATGTTTCAAAAGTATGGCTCGGGGATGACCTCAACTCAATTCCTAAAACCGCAATCTTCACAATATTTCAAAATCAACTTGTAATTCATTTGATTAATGAAAATGGTTTTACGCATTTGAATGGTATAACAATTATAAGTTTTTGTTTCTCTAGTAGGATGTCGTACAGGGGTATTTAAGTTATTAAAATAACTCAAAGATCACATTTAATTTATGTCATATCAAATTTCAATATAGATGGATTTTTTATTTTTTTTAATCTGACGAAGGCCTGTAATGAGACCCTCGGGTAACTATATCACAATGCAATACAATTCGAATTTAAAACAACAATAACATAAAAAATGTGTGTCCACGTAAGGGTGCCAGCTCAGTCGTGTGGGTTCCAACTGTGCTTTAACTTGCGGTCTCTCTACACGTCAACAACTTTTAATGTGGTAGATGTACATCCGACCTTTGGATTCCGCGGCAACCACTTCACATTTATCGCTCCTCCGTTCGATGCCTGGTGTATTGATTGTGCTCCGGTTTGTGTGCTCCCTTTCCTGTTTGTAAACTATACTCCGGCGTTTTTGTTTTGCTCTGTCGACCGACAATGCGGAGGAAGGGTTTCTTGGCCTGTCACTGGTTTTCTGAGTTTGGCGAAAATGCCTGTGCAAATCTGTGCGTCTCCTCCGGCAAGGTAAGTATTCTCCTGCGCGTTCAATAATGTGTCTTTGTTTCGATCGTTGGCTTCATTCCTGTTTCGTTCTCCTCTGTCAATGTCTCACATTCACGAATCCGTGTGAAGATTTCTCCCTGTGACAACTCTTCAGTTTCTAAGCGCTTTTAGCTGTGCGCTCACTGTTCCTCCTTGAGTTTTTCTGGCTAACATCGACTGTCTGTCGATTTCATCTACAGGTGCGACCAATCCAAGCTTTTCTACTCGGCTCTGCGATCAATGGAAACAAACAGGTATTTTTCCTCTTCCAATTTCAAGATACGCCGCTTTTCTCCACGGTCCTAACCTACTTTGCCCCTTTGTGAGCAGAAATTATGGTTTGATGAAACCCTGGGCTCTTTCTGTCTTACCCAGTTTCTCGGTGAGTTCCTCTTCGATGTTCCACTCCAATAACTTCACAGTTACACGTCCTTCTTCTTTTGTTAACTTAACTCCTGTTAACTTGTTTTAATTTTTATTGTTTCACTCTGTGCAGGTTTCCTCTTTCTGTCGAAACCCTGGCTCGTTCTCTCTGAAGACCAAACCCTCCAGTAGGGTCGCCTCCTTTTTCATTCCTGTAGCTGGTCTTATTCTCCGAGTTCTTGTCTATTGGTTATGTTGTTTCGTTTCCAAGCCCTGATGGTGGCAAATCTTCCACTGGAATGTAATGTCAATATAAACTAGGTGGTCGTAGGGTTTTGTTTTGCAACTGTGTTGTTTTCAGTTTCAAACCCTAGCTCGGGTTACGCTATACTCATCCTTCCTGGACTGTTTGACTCCTGGATGAACTCTGTCTCTATATAATTTATACAAGAACGTTTTTCCTTAAGTCTATGAAAGAATTTAATAAAGGTTTCAATATGACGTGGACTCACCTGGTATCGATAAAATATATCTTCTAGTTTTTCTTTGATGGTGATGAGTGGTAAATAGTTTCGTATTCTGTTCGGCTGTAAGTCTCTGCTCCGATTTCTTGTACCTGTTAACACATAACACAAGGCAAAAAGAAAGTTTCTTTTTCTCCCTACATGCAATCATACATTTGCTTGGTTTCAAATCTCATATGAATCATTTTGATTATCACGCTCACACACGGCTGTTACAAATAATTTGAACTGGAAATCCACACAATAATTTCTCAGTACACAAAAATAGACTATAAGTCCTGACAGATAAGAAAATACTGGTTGCAATTCTTGTTCTTCTGTTTGTCTTCGTTCTCTATTTTCTTGAGGGAAGAATCGAACCCCCCTTATGATTGTACTGCTGTTTAAATACTACAAGTGAAATTCAGTTCTAAGATTCAGTTGAAACTGTCAACCGAATGCATAACTTATTTTGCTAGTTCCTCTTTTTTTGTAAACAAAAGTAAACTGCTAGCTAATTAACTAACTACAGAAACAGTTTATTTCCCTAGTCTAATTGTCCTTGTGTAACTGACAATTAATAAAAATAATTAAAAAAGAAAAAACACAGGTTTCACAACCTGTTCATAACCACGTGTTAGTCATCAAGACAGTTAACCATTCTCTGCCTCCTCTGAGCTGGATGCTCCTGCATCAGGCTCCCGAGGTGGCAAAAAGTCATGGCTCCGCTCCATGAGACCCTCGACTGAATAACCCGCTTTCTGTATCTGCGTCGCGTCAAGCCACGAACTGTCCTCAATTGGACGGTTTTTCCACTTGACCGGATATCGCAGATATTCCTTCCTACGTGTGCGCCTGGCTACCTGTGTGTCGAGAATACTCTCGATCTCAAGGGGCTGTGCCGTAGGCATCTGTCTCATCCAAGAACTTCCATCGAATTCTGTGTCCCGTGCTGGCCTCGCTGTTGCGTCATCTTCAGGATCAGCCACATAAGGAAATAGATCCGCCACGTTAAAGATGGGTGAGATACCTATTCCTGGTGGCAACTGCAGTTCATAAGCATTGGCAGAAAACTTGTGAATGATTTTGCAGGGGCCAATCTTCTTGTATTTCAGCTTATTATATTCCCGTTTTGGGAAACGTTCCTTGCGCAAATGTGCGAGGACTTCGTCCCCAACATTAAACTGAACTTCCCGTCTTCTTGAATCAGCTCGCTACTTGTATTTCTGACTGCTGTCCTGTAGCTTCAGCTTCACCTGCTCATGTAAGTCGCTCATTGCTTGGGCGAAATCTTCCCCGTCAGCACTTCGTTTTTCGAGTTTCCCCAAGTCCCGTAGCTCATGCACTCCGCGAGGATGCATGCCATACAAAATCTGGAAAGGACTGTAACCTGTGCTGCGATTCGGTGAATCGTTATATGCGAACTCCACCTGAGCAAGTACGCAGTCCCACATCCGTGAATTTTCGCCTATTAAGCTCCGTAGCAGGTTTCCCAAGCTCTTGTTCACCACTTCAGTTTGTCCATCAGTCTGTGGGTGGTAAGCGGAGCTTAACTGCAACTGCGTGTCCAACTTCTTCCACAGTGTACGCCAAAAATGTCCGGTGAACTTTACATCCCTGTCAGAAACGATGGACTTCGGTAGACCATGCAATCTAACAATCTCTGTGAAAAACAAGTGTGCTACGTGAGTAGCATCACTGGTTTTCCTGCAAGGTATAAAATGTGCCATTTTCGAAAACCGATCCACCACTACCATCACGGAATCAAAACCCCGCTGTGTCTTAGGCAAACCCAAGACAAAGTCCAAGCTGACTGAGTCCCATGGTCTGCTCGGAATGGGCAGTGGCATATAAAGACCTGCATTTTGACTGTGACCCTTCGCCAATTGACACGTTTTGCACCTGCTTACATACCTCTGCACGTCTCGTCGCAACTTCGGCCAAAAATAAAAATGTTCAACTTGTGAAAAGGTTTTGTCTATCCCGAAATGTCCGGCCAGACCTCCACTATGCTTCTCCCGAATAATGTTTTCCCACATTGAACAATCGGGAATACACAACTGTCCTCCCTTAAACAGTAATCCCTCCTGTAGATTGTAATCCAACCACGGACTACTATTTCTCAACAGGGGATTTTGGCAGGCCTCATAGGCCTCCTTAAACTCTGCATCTGCCTGATACAGATCCTTCAAGTGCTCAAAACCCAACACTTGCACCGTACTCTCCTGCAAGAGCAAAACTCTTCTGCTTAATGCATCTGCCACCTTATTGGACTGTCCGCTGATATGCTTCAATACAAATGTGAAAATCTGCATATATTCCACCCACTCTGCATGCTTGTGGTTCAACTTGTGCTGCTGCATAACATACTGCAAAGCAGAATTGTCAGAAAATAACACAAATTCATTACCTAACAAATAGTGCCTTCAGTGCTTCAAGGCTTGAACAACCGCATAAAATTCCTTGTCGTAAGACAAATACTTCTGCCTGCTGTCATTCAATTTCTCACTGAAATAAGCAACCGGTCTGTCCTCCTGACTAAGTACTGCCCCAATGGCTGTACCGCTAGCATCGCAACGAACTTGAAAAAGTTTGTTGAAATCCGGCAATCTCAAGATCGACCTCTCAGTGATCTTTTTCTTCAGAGTCTGAAAACTGTTTTCTGTTGCTTCAGTCCAGCAAAAAGGCTGATTTGCCTTCTTAATTGTGTCCAACATAGGTGCACAGATCCCGCTAAAATTCTTGATAAACTTCCTGTAAAAACTTGCTAAACCATGAAAACTTCGAACTTCAAATAAGTTCTTTGGAGATGGCCAGTTAACTATTGCTGCAATCTTTTCCGGATCCATCTTCAACTCATTTTCTGCAATCACAAAACCCAGATAAACTAATTATTTTTGAAAGAAAGTACACTTTTCAGGTTAATCAGCAGCTTGTTCTGCTGCAAACTTCTCAATACACTTCGAACATGTCGAAAGTGTTCCTCCTTCGTTCTGCTGAAAATTAGTATATCATCTAAATACACGATCACAAATTTTCCAATGAACTCCTTCAGTACTTCATTCATTAGACGCATGAAAGTACTGGGAGCGTTGCTTAATCCGAATGGCATCACCAGCCACTCATACAGCCCTTCATTTGTCTTGAAAGCTGTCTTCCACTCATCCCCCTCTCGGATTCGAATCTGGTGATAGCCACTCTTCAAGTCAATCTTCGAAAAATATGCTGCCCCACTCAAACAGTCCATCATGTCATCCATCCTTGGTAGTGGAAACCTGTATCGAATCGTAATCTTGTTAATAGCTCTCTAATCTATACACATACGCCATTCGCCACCTTTCTTAGGAGCTAATACCGTTGGAATTGCACAAGGACTCATGCTCTCTCTGATCAGCCCTTTATCAAGCAATTCCTGTACCTATTTCCGAATTTCTTCATGATCTTTCGGGCTCATACGATAAGCTGCCTTATTTGGTAAGCTAGCCCCTGGTATAAAATCAATACAGTGGCTGATACCTCTCTCTGGGGGTAGCTCATCTGGAAGATCATCCACTATGATGTCTCCAAAGTCCTGCAACATGTCCTGAATCTCCTCAGGTAGATCTGAAATCTTCGTGTGCAGTACCACTATTCTTTGCCTCCTCACAACAGCAAAGTTCACATCGATGTTTTCAATCTGTTTTAAGAACTCTTTTCCTCCCATCAGCAGTGCTTTTACCCCACTGGCTTCTGCTGTACCTTCCTCTTTAATGGGTACAAGTGTGTGCTTGATCCCATATTTTACAAACTTATAACAGTTTGTTTTCCCGTCATGCACTACCTTTCTGTCAAACTGCCAGGGCCTTCCTAGCAGTATATGACAGACATCCATTGGCATAACATCGCAAACAATCTTGTCTTTATACTTGCCTATCTGGAACTCCACCTCGCACTGTTCATCAACTAACAGTTGATGTCCTTTCTGCAGCCACGACACTTTGTAGGGAGTGGGATGTTTCAGCTTTTTCAATCCCAACTTCTCCACCATTTCTGTGGCCACCAGGTTATCCGTACTTCCGTTGTCAATAATCAGCTTTCAGCACTTACCCTGTGACTTACAAACGGTCCGGAACAGGGCCTTTCGTTGATCCGGGTCCACCACCTCCTTTGCTGGTTTTAACAGCACCTTATTCAGCACCAAGGCTTCACCGGTTTCTGGTGCATTCTCCACTTCCTGTGGCGGTGTCTCCGCTTCCTCTGGCTGGGCAACATAAGCTCCTCTTCCACCTGTTGGTTCACCTTCAGGACATTCATATGATTTGAGCTCCCACTTGTGGCACCGATAGCACTAGACAGTTCCTCTGCCCCGACCATTTCCTCTCCCTCGCTGGGCTGGTCGTCCTCCTCTAGTACTGTTGTCCTTTTCTGTTGTTCCTGCAGATTTGGAACCACTGCCTTCTTCATTGGAACTTGTACCTCTGCCCCTGCCAAAGGCCTTTCCCTTTCCTCTGCCAGATCCACCTCCTCTTCTGGCATTCTGTTTTCTGTTTATTTTCTCCTCTGCCTTCAAAGCAAACTGGTATGCTTCATCTAAAGTTCTGGGTGAGAGAATACCAATTTCATCCAGTATTTCCCCTCTCAGCCCATTCACAAACCTTGTTGTTTTCTCTGGGGTATCCTCCATATACCCTTCCCTCAGATTCAACTTGTAAAATTCTTCAGTATACTCCTTAACCATCATTCCCCTTTGCCTCAAGTTCTGTACCTGCCTGTACAGCATAATCTGATAGTCTTTCGGCAGAAATTTTTCTTTCAGCTTTGCCTCCATTCTGGCCCACTTCTTTATAGGTTGTTTGTGTAACCTTTTTCTCTCTGCCTGCATGCTGTCCCACCATAAGGACGCATGTCCTTTCAATTTTGTGGCAGCAAATTTCACCTGCTTGTCCTCACTGGTTTCCTCAAATTCGAAATATTTGTTTACTTCACTCAACCAGTCCAATAACACATCTGCCGAAAGACTCCCATCATAAGTGGACAGTTCATGTTTTGGCTTATGACTGGATATCAATACTGACCTTAATAACCTGAATTCAGGTGTCACTCCTTCGAATTCATCCGCTGGTTCTGCAACCTCTTCATCGCTGTCATCCGCGGGGTCTCTTCTTCCCCCAGCTTCCACTGCTGCCAATCTTTCATTTAAAACTCGAATTTCTTCCCTCAGTCCATCTTCCGCTGCTCTGTGGATGGCTCTTCCTCTTCCTCTTCCTCTTCTGCCAACCTCCATTTTTTTTATCTCCTGCAACCCGCTCTGATACCAAAAATGACGAAGGCCTGTAATGAGACCCTCGAGTAACTATATCACAATGCAATACAATTCGAATTTAAAACAACAATAACATAAAAAATGTGTGTCCATGTAAGGGTGCCAGCTCAGTCATGTGGGTTCCAACTGTGCTTTAACTTGCGGTCTCTCTACACGTCAACAGCTTTTAATGTGGTAGATGTACATCCGACCTTTGGATTCCGCGGCAACCACTTCACATTTATCGCTCCTCCGTTCGATGCCTGGTGTATTGATTGTGCTCCGGTTTGTGTGCTCCCTTTCCTGTTTGTAAACTATACTCCGGCGTTTTTGTTTTGCTCTGTCGACCGACAATGCGGAGGAAGGGTTTCTTGGCCTGTCACTGGTTTTCTGAGTTTGGCGAAAATGCCTGTGCAAATCTGTGCGTCTCCTCCGGCAAGGTAAGTATTCTCCTGCGCGTTCAATAATGTGTCTTTGTTTCGGTCGTTGGCTTCATTCCTGTTTCGTTCTCCTCTATCAATGTCTCACATTCACGAATCCGTGTGAAGATTTCTCCCTGTGACAACTCTTCAGTTTCTAAGCGCTTTTAGCTGTGCGCTCACTGTTCCTCCTTGAGTTTTTCTGGCTAACATCGACTGTCTGTCGATTTCATCTACAGGTGCGACCAATCCAAGATTTTCTACTCCGCTCTGTGATCAATGGAAACAAACAGGTATTTTTCCTCTTCCAATTTCAAGATACGCCGCTTTTCTCCACGGTCCTAACCTACTTTGCCCCTTTGTGAGCAGAAATTATGGTTTGATGAAACCCTGGGCTCTTTCTGTCTTACCCAGTTTCTCGGTGAGTTCCTCTTCGATGTTCCACTCCAATAATTTCACAGTTACACGTCCTTCTTCTTTTGTTAACTTAACTCCTGTTAACTTGTTTTAATTTTTATTGTTTCACTCTGTGCAGGTTTCCTCTTTCTGTCGAAACCCTGGCTCGTTCTCTCTGAAGACCAAACCCTCCGGTAGGGTCGCCTCCTTTTTCATTCCTGTAGCTGGTCTTATTCTCCGAGTTCTTGTCTATTGGTTATGTTTTTTCGTTGCCAAGCCCTGATGGTGGCAAATCTTCCACTAGAATGTAATGTCAATATAAACTAGGTGGTCGTAGGGTTTTGTTTTGCAACTGTGTTGTTTTTAGTTTCAAACCCTAGCTCGGGTTACGCTATACTCGTCCTTCCTGGACTGTTTGACTCCTGGATGAACTCTGTCTCTATATAATTTATACAAGAACGTTTTTCCTTAAGTCTGTGAAAGAATTTAATAAAGGTTTCAATATGACGTGGACTCACCTGGTATCGATAGAATATATCTTCTGGTTTTTCTTTGATGGTGATGAGTGGTAAATAGTTTCGTATTCTGTTCGGCTGTAAGTCTCTGCTCCGATTTCTTGTACCTGTTAATACATAACACAAGGCAAAAATAAAGTTTCTTTTTCTCCCTACATGCAATCATACATTTGCTTGGTTTCAAATCTCATATGAATCATTTTGATTATCACGCTCACACACGGCTGTTACAAATAATTTGAACTGGAAATCCACACAATAATTTCTCAGTACACAAAAATAGACTATAAGTCCTGACAGATAAGAAAATACTGGTTGCAATTCTTGTTCTTCTGTTTGTCTTCGTTCTCTGTTTTCTTGAGGGAAGAATCGAACCCCCCTTATGATTGTACTGCTGTTTAAATACTACAAGTGAAATTCAATTCTAAGATTCAGTTGAAACTGTCAACCGAATGCACCTAACTTATTTTGCTAGTTCCTCTTTTTTTTGTAAACAAAAATAAACAGCTAGCTAATTAATTAACTACAGAAACAGTTTATTTCCCTAGTCTGATTGTCCTTGTGTAACTTGACAGTTAATAAAAATAATTAAAAGAAAAACACAGGTTTCACAACCTGTTCATAACCACGTGTTAGTCACCAAGACAGTTAACCATTCTCCGCCTCCTCTGAGCTGGATGCTCCTGCATCATAATCTCTTCTCCATTTTCATGAATTTTTAATTTTAACCATATTATAAAACAAAACCTTTAAAATTCAATCAAACTAACACAAATTTAACCATATTATAAAACAAAACCCTTAAAATTCAATCAAACTAACACAAATTGACTCTAAGGAAAAAATATCTAAAAAATAGAATTTGATCACAAGTAGAAATCACTTTATCTTTACCAAAGCTCAAACATTGAAATATTAACTATCATATCCCTTTAAATTTCTCTTTCATTAAACTTTCAAAAGAAATTTCAAAGAGTAAGCATTTGAAAAGAGCATCTTGTGTTCTAAGTGAATAAATCAATTTACAAGTATATTGCAGTAGTTTTAATACTAAACTCATTTTTATTGTTCATCTAATTTTTTTTTCAAATAGTAGGAAATCCTATCATAACTCAATTGTCAAACCAACAGTGAGGACAACTATTTCTAGATGTTATCTGTGAATGCAAGCTAACTCATCACCATTATTCAAGGAAAACCACGACACCTAGAATGACCTGCTAGTGGTCCATAAGGAGACATACTTTCACTTTTGCGAGATGTATCTCAATCTTGGGTCGTTAACCTATTTCCTTAAGTATGAGGAAAACAAACACTTAGCCAAGCAGAAGCAGTTTTAATTTATATAATTAAATAAACTAACCAAAAATTATATTTTATTGAATTTTATATTTCAAAACCAAAAAAACTAAATACATTATTTGTAACACTAAACAACTATGAAAATCAATTTAAGTTTAGCAGGTTCAAAATTACCTCCTCATTGTTGTTTAAATTCAAAGTACTTATCTTCTACTTACACAAACTCTTACACTTTTAATTCAAAACAATACTATTCACAAAGAGTTGGACTGAATGTAAATTTAAAAAAAAAAAAAAACCATTCCAAAGAGACCTCATTTACCATTCAAATTACTACAAATTATTGTGGATATTATTCATGGGTCAATGACTTCAACTAGATCTGAATTTGGAATATCATACTCTGATTTGTGAACCTATTATTTCAATTTCAATTTCGAAATGATGTTGTCTCTAACTACATTAATGATGGTGTTTGAAATGGGTTCATGGGTCAATGACTTCAACTAGCTTTGAATTTGAAATCTCATTCAATGGTTTTTTAATATCATTCTCTAATTTTTTAATCTATAATTTAATTTCAATTTTGAAATGATGTTGACTCTAACTACATTAATGTGCATTGGTGTTTAAAATGGGTGAATCATGGGACCATTTACATGATAAAAAAGGAAGTAAAGTTTGAGAAAGTAACTAATCTTAGAAAAAATGTAACAACCTTGGTGAAAATTCCATGTAATAAAAGTTAATAATGGAAAAATAATAACCATAGTTATGGGACACTTATTCCAAGTTGAATGTTGGGAAAAACATCCTAGTGCAGATGTTCATTTGGTTTATTATGGCTAAGTAAATTGGCAAAGGAAATGACAAAGGCTTTGGAAATGCAAAGTAGCATTTATCGGCATTTTATTTATAAAAATAATGGAAATTGGGAGAAAAGAAAGGTGAAAGGTCACAAGTTTCATGTGAGGAGGAAAATGAAGAAAATAGATGTGGCATTGATAAAAAGGATTATGAGGATCAATTCATGGCTTTTGTCAGTTCGGTTTTGGAGCTCTCTCTCTATTCTCTCTCTCACACTCTTGGACACTTGGAGTTTTCTTGGAGCATTTCAGCTTTGGATGAAGAAGGGAAAAAAGGCAAAGAGGAAGCAAAGATCAAGCAAGGAAGAGTAGGATCAAACAGTTACAACAGGTTTACTTTCATGTATCGATTTGCATGTATGATTAACTTGCTAGATTCGGAATGCATGGTTATGCATGTGTGTTCTTGGTTCTCTTGTTTTCATTGGCATGGGTTTTGTTAGGTGTGGTAGTGTTCTTCGGCCTTGCCTTTCCATTTCTGGATATCTATGGTGTGATGTGGTTTTCATGTTTTGGTTGAGATGGATTGCCGATGGACTCGAAGCTGAGTGGGGCAGTCTCGAGATTATTCAAAAGCCCTAAGAATCCCAGGATGGGATACATGGTAAAGCTTGGATGTGAACACCTCTATTCAGCTTAGGAATCCCTTAACCGGTGAATGGTTGGATACACAGTAAAGCTCAGTGGTGATACCCTTGATTGGGCCTAGGAATCTCAGGTTAGGATACACGGTAAATCCTAGAGGGTGTAGACCTCGTGGGACTAGGAATCCCTTGACCGGTAATAGCAGGATACATGGTAAATACGAGAGGATGGAAAAATCCCTCATGGTTTAGGTGGAGAGATCCAGTGGCATCCATGCTTGTTTATGGCCTAGTAATCCGGTGAGGATTACCGTAAAGCATGGTTCTATTGATGAGGGTGAGGTGGTTTAGCCTCGGGAAGCCCTGGTTGGTTCTTTTGGTTTTAAGTCCCACATTCATGCTTGGAATACGGCACGGGGGTGATTGGATGAAGAGAAATTTGGCTCAACTAATCTATGGTCGGGTGGAACGTGGTAGTACCATACGGGGTTGGATTTTTCATTCATTAGTAAGAGTTTATTCTCCTTGGTATTTTATATGCAAATTAATTGGTTTATATGTGGATTTTATGATTGTTGTATCATTATTATTTCTATTGGTTATATGTTGGTTATGAGCATGTTTTATGACAGCGATGATGTATTGCTCTCATCATGTTTTGATTTGTAAATGAATGAACAATGGATATATGACCTAATAGGTGATAATGCAGATAATGTGATCAGGCATTAATGCTTCTCAGATAAGTATGAGACCCCTATGTTCATATATGTTGTTTAAACCTGTAGATTACATATTTGTGACATGTTTGACGAAATGCTTGTCGTGGCTAGTACGGGTCCAGTAGAGTCCTCGTTCAAGTAATTGCATTTGTATCATTATTTTGTTGTTATATTTCACTCCTGTAAGTGACATGGAGTTCTGGGTAGTGACTTGGGTCCTAGACCTAAAATTTATCCTTAAATCCCACAGTCGATGACATAACACTGGAAGAAAAATTCTGCAATCACACTCATGCAAGCTCATGGGAGTGACTGAGGCTCTCAGTCGCTTGGAGGGCTTGGCAAGGGAGCGACTGGGGGATTAATGCAACAAAAGTTAGTTTGTCTCAGGGAATAGTCACCTGGAAGGTTTGAATGGACCTTGGGGGTTATGTTGCAGGTGTAGAAGGTATGTGTTGTTGTGTTCCATCAATTCCACTTCCTTAACTAACAAATAGGGAGTTGAATCATATCATAGTAATTCTTCTTCACATGTTTACCCCAGTTGGTCGGTTACTTGGGTAGATGTGGGAGGAGGGTGTTACAATAAAAATGTTGGTCATAGAGCTTAAATTAGAAATTGAAGTAACTAATACATTCAAATATATTTGGTTATATAATTCTTTAATGTATTTTTTTCAATAAAGGGAACTTTAAGATAATATAAGGAAGAAATAAGGATCTCTTTATCTGCCAAATTTTTGTAAAGTAGAAAAATGTGTTATTAGGTGAATTCGTGAAGATGTATCCTAATTTTTAGTGAAATGTAACAATAAATATTTGACATTTACAAAAAATTTAAATTGAAACTTTTAAAACTCATCTACACCTTATGAATATTCATGTATAGTAAAAGAACAAATTGAAGGGAATAATGTATATTTCTAACAATGTTTTACCATGGTATTTAACATGTCAAATTTACATATAATTATATGTTTTTATTTTCATATATTTGGAAATATTAACAAGTGATTTTTGTTCCAACAACTAATTTAATGTCCAATGTATAATTTTCAAACAAATTCATATTAGTGCAATCTAGAAAAAATGTAGTATACTCCATTTTTTATTATTTTTCTAATGCGGCTAATTATTATTTGAATTGCATTTTGCACACCTTTGTATTGTCCAAATGTTCCACATATTTATGTAAAACCGACAAATAGAAATACTCTTTTGAAGAGTGAACATCTATGAGTATCCTAAGTAGTTTTTCTAATTTTTTTGTCATGTAACTTTTAAGATACTTATTTTTCTCTAGAGGCCTTCACTACTTGGGCAAAAAATCATATAAGTCTTAGGACAAAATACATTTAAATATAGTATGAAATATAAAATGAAAAAATTGTGTCTCATTGAATAAAAGATCTAAAGATGGATCTACAAGCACTGAGTCTACCACCTACCATGGAAGAGATGAAGCGATTTTTCCTTCTGGAAGTTGCAACTGCATGAAAGCTAGCAAAAATATGGAAGGATTTTGGATTTTTAAAATCTTGATAAAGGATTTTCAAACACCTCAATCAAATTCTTACATAACCCCTTAATTTAAGTCTGATTTGTCTCATTTTTTCAATTTTTATTTTTTACTAGAGGAATCAACAACTAGGCCAATTTCATACTCATGTGACACAGGGTCAATTTCAACCACTACCACTATATCTCTAGGTGCCTATGTATGCCCCTACCACAAGCATGGACTAATTGGAGGGATTTGAACCTTCAATCACATAGCTTACATAATACTTCATATCATGGAAAACACTAATTGAACTAATCCCAGGAGTTGATTAAAATTCTGCTTTACATAAACAATGATCATGGTTTTAAAGTCATAATCAAGGTTCTAAGCCCTTAATCAAGGTTAAAATAATGATTGAAATTTTAACAACTCAATTAATATTATTCCTTGATTAATGATCTATAAATACCATTCATGTGTGCCTCGCTTACCAAAAAGTGTGATATAGCTTGATGGAACCCAATCACCAAAATGTTCAAAAATCAGTTCACAATGTAGTTACAAGGTAAATTATGGTGCCTTATGTAGATATGGTTAGGATTATTATCGAGCATGTTAATTTTGAGATAAATATAATGATGAATTATTAAGGAAGATGCATATCATGTTTTGAGAGTAGTGTAATATCTTTGGTTAAAAAATCCATGTAAAAGTTAATAAAGGTAAAATAAGACTTTGGTCATGGGACTTGTATTCCAAGCTGAATGTTGGGAAAAACATCCTAGTGGGTGTTCATATGGTTTATTATGGCTATGGAAGTTGGAAAAGGCAATTTCAAAGGATCTAGAAAGGCAAAGTGGCATTTATTAGCATTTATTTATGAAAATAATGGAAATTAGGAGAAAATGAAGGTGAAAAGTCACACGCTGCATGTGAGGAGGAAAATGAAGGAAAAATAATGGAAAATGAAGAAAATAGAGGCCTCATTAATAAATAGGCTTATGAGGATCAGTTCATGGCTTTTGATTAGTTCAGCTTTGGAGCTCTCTCTCTCTCTCTCTCTCTCTCTCATATGCTTGGATACTTATAGTTTTCTTGGAGCACTATTGGAGGGGTGTGGCACACTTGGGATTTGGAGCAAGAAGGAAACAGAAAAGAAGGAAAGCATAAGAGGACATTGGGATCAACAACTACAATTGGTTTTTCTTGTAGGTACTGAGTTGCATGTATGATTATTTTTCTAGTTTTTGAATGCATGGCATATACATATGGTTATTTGCTTATGATCTATCATTGGCATGGAGGATCTATTGGATTGATAGTGGTTTTTCCTAGCCTTGACATTTCCTGGATAGCCATGGTGTTGTGGGTTTTACTTGTGTTTTCTAGTTGGTTTTCTTGTGCCTTTGGCTGTGGGTTGAGTTATTAGTTCTTGAAAGCCTTGGTTGGAAAAACGCTTTAGACGCCCTGTAAAAAATTGGGTTGAGTTACTAGTCCTGGAAGCCTTGGTTGGAAAAACGCTCTGGAATACCTTGGTGGGTTCAATTAGTAGTCTTGGAACCCCTGGTTGGACAAACGCTCTAGAAGCTCGACGACAGTTGTGGGTTGAGTTACTAGTCCTGGAATCCCTAGTTGGAACAAACACTCTGGAGCCTTGGACAACTTGGGTAGAGACCAATCTGGTGATGGTTAGTGATATCCGACCATGAGGTGCAATCACTAGTTGAGGGTTGAGGTGGTTTGGCCTCTAGAAGCCGTAGTATGGTTTTGATTGATTTGTTTTATGTGATCCCACATTCATTATTGGAATATGGCATGAGGGTGACTGGATGGAAGAAATATTTGGTTCAAACCAGTTGATCTAGGTGGCTCTAGAGACACACACAAGACAAAGAGGGCTTATGGAAGCTCAAAAATCAAAGTGTTTGGATTACTCTCGAACTAGGGTCAAGTTAAATAGCTCGTCGTCCTGATCGCAACGGTGTGAATGGTTCGTCAAACTAAGCTCATATGAAAAAGTTAGAGGTAGTCAAAGTTTTGGGTTGACTTGGATGACTTGGCAGGTTAAGGGAGATACAATTTGGAAGAAACCCAACCACCGGATTCTGGCCATCTCCGGCCAGATTCTGGGCAAATTTGTGGCCTCTTTAAAATCACTCCTACGGTCATTTTCGGAATTTTAAAAAATGGCTATTTGTTCTATAAAAAAAACAATATATATATATATGGGGGTGGCAGGCCACCACCCCCACCAACCCACCGCATACTATTAAAATAAAGCATATATTAAGGTGGGCCAACGACCACCACCCCCCCACTCACCGCATACATTGTATTGGGAGGGGCGTGGGCTGTCAACTCCGCCGACCCCCATACCACATGGCGCCCAATACGTGTCCGGCCCCCCAACCACCTTAAAGACGCACTTAAAAAAAAATTTCGTGGGGTTTAATGCAGTGGAATGTCATCGTTTTGGGAGGGGGCGGCGTTTGACCGCCCGACCCCCTCCCCACAAATTCCTAATTTTTACCAACTGTGCCAACTACATATGTTGGTTAATCTGTCCCGCAGTTTCCATTTAAACTCGAAATTTTCCCAGTGCGCCCAGGCCAGAGGAAGCAAACCTGAGCACAGATTTCGAGGCAGAGGAGGTAGGTTGGAACACGCAGTTCAAGACAAATTCTTGTTTGATGCCAAGGGAATCTTTTGATCTCAAGGTAAAATTTTCATAATGTATTAAACTTTATATGCATTTTAACCAGAATTTTGCAAGGAACACGATGGTGCACGCAGATTTTCCTTCTGAGTGGCGGTTTTTCAGATTCCCTATGGAGGATAATCGTCAGGAATCTTGAGGGAATCTTTCAGATTCCTTGGAGGCCGAAATTCGCCGGTGTCAAAATGAGGTCAACTTTATACTCATTCTTCTTGTAATTTCGCAAGGATCTCAATGGTGAGATCAGATTCTTGTTTTGAGTTGCAGATTTCCAGATTCCTTGTGGAGCAGCATCTTTGAGGAATCTAGTGGGAATCTAAAAGATTCCCTAAGGCCCAGATTTTCAGTTTGTTAGAATCCAACAAATGGACAGTCGATCCTACACCTCTCGGTGACACGAGTTCAGCGGTGCAATCAGATTTTCCATCTGAGCCTTATCTTTTTCGATCACTTTTCAAAGTGGAGTTGCAAGTGTCAGCATTCCATGTGTGAGCAGTCATTTTCAGGATATTCGATGCCACGAGATTGATGGTACAACCATGTATAGCAGTTTATCATCCTTATCTTCGAATAGCTCCAGGATGTGAGGTATATGCAGTGTGTTCATGTACTTATTTGTCTCTTTGCTATGAGATGCATTGTGTTGTATAGATCCCTATTGATGTTTGATGTGAGATCTTGTTTTTGTTGAAAATGCAACAAGATGATGGAGCTTAGTGAAATGAAGTCGCCTTCACTAAGTGGGCCCGCAGGCTATTTTTGGCGCAAAGTCTATTTTTAGACAGCTGGATCATGGTCTATGAGTTGCAAGATGCTATTTATGGATGATTGGTCGAGTTGGTAAAAATAGATGGACCTCTATTTTTAGACATTGGGCGGTTTCTATTTTTAGACTGCCGGGCTAAAAATAGAACAGTCAAATATTATTGACCCTTAATAATATTTAGACTATAAACATTATCTTATCCTCTTGGAGCACTTCAGTTTGATGCTTGGATGTGTCACATGCAGCTGACAGAAGGAAATACGCTTTTCCTAAGGGTTAGTTGAGCTATTGCATGGTTGACTTCAGTTAGAACTCATGTGGCAGAGTTTGGTGGAGTCGATGAGACAGTTGGTGAAGTTGTGTTCGGTTTAACTTAGTTGAACTAGTTGTATTTAGTCTAAATGAAAAATACACTAGTGATGAGTGGTGTGAATTAATTATTAATTAATTCACTAATTATTAACTCATAAATCAACTAAAGAACACATCAATTAACTGCAATGCATGGACAGTTCAGTGGAGACTAGTGTTAGAGGTGGGTGAAAGGGTGAGTTTGCTATCAGTTGTGACTATTGGTTGTGCATGAGATTTGCACACACATTGATGGAGATTGCCAATGAGGATTGCGCAGTTGGAGCTAGTGGGATTTGAACTTGGATCTCATTCATTACTCACTTGGATTGCGCAGTAGAGGCAGGCAGACTTGTGGAGAAGATTTGAACCCATGACTTGTTCAAATCTCAGTTAGTTTGTGTGTAACTTTTTGGAGATAGTACTGAGTACTTGTGAGGAGTATTGTGCTATGTATTGTTACATGTTCTCTATCATTATAATATACAGATAGTTGGGGGTTTTCAGCTATTTCTTTCCCCATTACATCCCGTGTTGATATGTGTGCTTGATTATGTTTTAATGAGCGCATGCGACTGCTTTCTATTTCCGCATATTGATGATCAATTGTAGAAGAGGTTATGTATTATGCATGAAGCTTAAATAGTGTATAATCAGGATAATCTCGGTGAATAATTCAGCTATTATTCAAATTTCTACAGTTTTTGTTCTTGATGTGAGATGTAATTTATATCATGGATTTGTACTATGTTTGAGATCTTGTTGTTGCCATGTTGGCGGGATACTCATTGTCACATGTATGTTTGATTGAGATCCCTTTGTTGCCATGCTGATGGGATACTCATAGTCATTATGTGTGAGTTATTGTCATACTAATATGAGTCCTTGTTGTGAATGAGAGTTCATATAGTGGAACATCTCGTGGAGAGGTCCAGCCACTCCCGCGTGAGGGAAATTTACTTGTATGATAGATAAAATACCATCCATGTACATCATCACTCTTTTAGCACTTAATGCAATGGCCTACACCATCTTGACACCGAGGTTTGGAGACGTAGTCCCTCCTGGATGAACTCCATTATCAATCTTATGTTGCTAATGCTTGTTATGTTCCTCTTCTTTACCACATGAAAATATGTTCATCTATGTTTATTAATGCTTTGATGCAATCTAACACATCAGTCGAAGTAAAAGGCCTTGGTTTTAAGGTTATCAGGAGTTTACCCGGATCAAGTGGTATCAGAGTGGTCTTCTTGCTGATTGGATTGCAAGCGTGAATCATTGAACATTCATTGATTTGAGCAATGGAGGATGTCAAAGACATGTACGAGACCATGCTCAGGGTGTCCGAGAAAGCAGACATGTTGTAGGAAGCTTATGAGAAACAAGCAGCAGAAAACGCTGAATTGAAAACACTCCTACAAGAAGAGAAGGAGGAAAAACATTGATTGCAGCTTCAATTGCAAGCCACAACAGAGGCATTGGAAGAATTGAAGCACAACAATGAAAGTCTTCAAGCATATCATGATGCATTGAAGCCACTCCTATAGAAAGAGAAGGAGGAGAAGCAGCGATTGAAGCTTCAGCTACAAGCCGTGATAAAGGCCTTGGAGGAAGTGAAACACAATGAAGGCTCAGAGAAGCCCTCTTCACCTGTTTCCAAATCGATAGCTAAGGTAAACAGTGTTGATTTCTCTTCAGTTTCATCTTCACATGATAGCATTTATGTTGGAAGTGTGGAGTTACCCATTACAGGAATTGGCATGAGACTCCTTACCAGGATGGGGTACAAAGAAGGAGGACTTGGCATTCATGGCCAAGGCATAACCCAGCCATTGGAGGTTGTGCAGAGACCTCGCTACGCAAGTTTGGGATACACTGAAGAAGGATGTTCAAAGGACATCAAAGGCAAACATACATTGTTGAAATCACCAGAGAAGAGGATTGATGAGAACACTTCACCATCATCCCATAGAAGTGCATGTTGTAGTAAAATAGCTAAGGCAAGCTCTCATCACCATGATCGCACCAGAGACCACCAGGGAAGGTATAACAAGTCTCAATATTCCAGAGTGTATTTTGATTATAAGAATGTTGATAATAATGTTCGTAAATCATGGCATCGAAAAAATTGTCATTTTTTTGGTTTACATAACCATGTGTTTGCTGAGTGTTGGAAAAGAATGGCAGCACAAAGGGGGATGAGGCATGGAAATTCTTCTCCACAGCAGAAAAAGAAATTGGTTAATCAGGTCTGGAGGAAGAAGAACCTTTGCATCCAGTGCAACCAAAATGGTCATCAAGGATCCACGTGTTCGAGGCTCCATCCAGAGCAACACCTTAAGGAAGAAGCATCGATGAATGAATCAGTTGAAGCAGTTGTTCAAAAAACAAGCATGCCACAGGGAGGTGACCCATTCACTTTGATAAGTGAGAGATGGTTTTTCTAGATGTGTTAGCTTGTCATGGCCCTATTTTTTCAAATCACGTGTTGCATTTCTTTATGTAAAAGTGATGATGAGTTTTTCCATCACTTGTAAAGACTTGACTACATGATGCTGAGACACACCAGCTGGTTCTCTAATTCTTCCTGAAATTCCTTTGTGAAATCATCTTTGATCTACTTCCATGTCAGTTTTGATCCCTTCTCTATGAACAACTGAGTGTTCGAGTAAACTGGCAAGTTAACTGGGACTTGTTGAACTTCTTCCCAGTATTGATTTCAATGGTTTCCTTTGAGGTAACTCTCTTTTATGCCATTGTGAAAGTGACTGCTCGAGAGATGATCAACAATTGTTGTAACTGTGGGATAGAGAGGACACTGACGGTATGAAAATATCAGCTATAATAAAAACAACTTTCAGGACATGTTCATGCAGCACATCGAGTGACCAAAAGGAAGTATTGCACAATTTTTAATGGGAAGAAGGTCTGACTGGCTGGGGAAAATGCGCACTGGGCAGTCTCAACAGTCAGTGTCGAAGCTTGTGGCTTGAGACTTGGCAGTGAGCCAGGAGAGACTACGCATTGTGCAGTCTTAGTGGCCAAGGATGTTGGCTGAGGCCTGGCACTGCACAATGCGCAGTGAGGCCAACCAATATTGTGCATTGCGCAGTTCCAAAGGCCAAGCTCGAAGCTTGAGCTTCCAGATTGCGTAATGCCCAGCTAGGAAAAGTGGATTCCGGCAAAGGGAAACATAGATCTACCCAAGGGAGGTGTGAAAAATGAGCAGATTTGAGAGATGGTGAAGGCATGAGTGCAAGTCTTGCTAAGTGTTGATGAAACAAGACAAAACAAGTGCATAAACTGAAAAAACGAGAAGTGAACGAGATTAGTGAGGAGAGTCGTCGCAATGACAACCATTTGTGCAAAAATTCAAAATTCAATGCGACACTTGTGAAAGGAAAATGAAAAATTAAAATAACACTTCTATAGGCAAAAGCATGTTAAAACACCAACATGCATGCAAAGAATCAAGAAAAAAAACACTCATGCAAGCCAAATGGCAAAAAGCGATAGAGAAAGCCACTACAAGTGATAAATGCAAAACTCACACGGAAAAGCGACGATGATCGTGTCGAAGGTTCCTTGATCTCCTTCAGAATGGTAGATCTCCAAGATCGAATGTGAGAATGAGCTCTACAGGCGACGATTAAATAGATGTGAGAAATTAGGGTCTATGGCGTGCATGCCACAAATCAAGGGAAAAGCGACACTTGGTGGCAGTTTCCAAAAATAAAAAGTGTGCCTCCTTTGGGTTACTAAAATTAGAACCCTAGATTTTAGGGATGCTTTTCCACTTTTTTATTTTTTTCTTTTTCCAGGAAAACTTGCCATGCACCTCACCGGGAAGGATTGCATAGTTTCGGAGAACTGACAGCTCCTAACAAAGTGCACTGCGTAGTTTTTGAGCTTAGTGAGTGATTGCGCAGTTTCTGGGCTAAGTGTTGGGCTACCTGTCATGACTGCGTAGTTCTCGAGCTCTAGGCTGGGCTGCCAGTCATGAATGCACAATTCTGATCATCAAGGGCAGGACTGGATTCATGAATTGCACAGTTTCTGGAGGCAAGCCTAGAACTGTTGTGCAAGGCTTAGACAGGGGGTCATCTTGTGACTTTAAAAAAATGTTGAAGTGGAAAAGTAAGTAAACACAAGAAAAAATGAAAGATCAATAATAGTTAAAGCAAGGATACCTGATAGCGGTGCAAGGTAAGCTCCTGTAAAGAGAAGATAGACTCCAAAATCTAAGCAATAGAATTTTTTTGGAGAATGATTATAACCACTACAACATTTACATAATTAAAAAAATTATAAATAGAATAATCACTTTGAAAAAAAACTTATATCAAATTTATAATATTTTTTACTAGAATCAAACGACATGACTTTTGGAGAGATCATAATACTTATTAATTTAAATTAATTTTTTTTAATATAAAATTGAATTAAACATTCTAAAATAATTGTGAAATTATACAAACTTAACAACCTAATATTCCAATATTACTAATTCCTAATTGTTACGATAGTACTAATTCATATTTAGACTTAGCATAAAATATATTGAAAAAAAGAAAAACAAAACTTAGAAACTTCACCTCACCTCATCATACTACTACCGTTGAAATAATAATGCTATTTCACTAAACTATTTTGTAATTGATTTCACTTTTCACATCTAACCCTCAAAATTTTCAAGTAATAAATCTCGAGGTTTCTCAGTAGGACTTCAACCATACCTACGAGTATTGAATTTTATTGAAGTACTAAATCATAAGGGTGGACTCACCCATATCCACTTGTGTTTCTAGACATGAATTTAATTGAACATCATGCAATAAGACACGTGGAAAGCTTCCCCTTACACGTTGACTCACAATGTTTTAGATAAAATGATTTATTATATGTTAGTGTGTATGATGAAGATAAATAAGTAGTTTATTACGATTGATGTTAACAATTTAGATTTTTTAATTGTTTTTTTAGTTTTTAAGGGGTGTAATAGAAATTTGTTGGAATTGTTATTTTGAATCATATAATTTGTATAATTTAAATGGTTTAGATGTTTTTAGAAGGTTGAATTTGTTTATATTTATAAAATTGTATTATTAAGTTTTAGTAAAAGAAATTGTTTTTTTTCTTATAGTTTTTTAATTAAATATTTAAATAGTTTAGATGTTTTTAAAAGTTGAATTTGTTTATATTTATAAAAATGTACTTTAAAAATATATTATCAAATTTTAATAAAAGAAATAGTTTTTTTCTTAAATTTTTAGATATATTTACATTTAATAGAGCCTAATTTCAAGAGTGTCAACCAAAAAATTTAATAAACAAACTACAACCATAGTTACTCTATATATAATTTTATTATATAAAAGTATTTTGTTATTTCTCAATACATTATTGAGATATAAAAATACTTTCTCGAGTGATATATATTATATTGTTTTGATAGTTATTAATATTGGAAATTGCAATCTTTATATTAATTAGATTGCTAATAAATTTTATTAAATTTGAAATTATAACCTTTTTTTAATAACACATTTTATTTTAAATAATATATTAATTGAATTGTTTTTTAAATGTTTTAAAATATATATTAGAATAAATTTATTTGAATTGGTTTTAGGTTGAAATTTCATGAGAGAAGTTGAGAAGAGAAGTTATTTCAAGAGAATTAAATTATTTCAAGTGGATTTAAAGTTAGATTAAGTTTCTGATGATAACATTTTAGTGTGGACAAATTGTCTTTCCAGATGGGCATAGACTTAGTGTAGTTACAAAATAAATAAATAACTCTATAAACTTTGAATTTATTTAAGAAAAAGGATTAAATTCTTTGGAGTATAAATATTTTCTAACTTTTTTAACAACAAATTCACATTGAAAAATTTGATCATCTTCTATATATATATATATAACATTTACCAAACTACACACTTATTTTTTTTAAATAGATAGATAATTAATATTTAAATATTTTATTATTATAAATTTCTTTAAAATACCTTACATCAACTTTATATTAATCACCTCCTTGCAAGTTACAAATAATTTTTATATTAAAATTTTAAAATATAAATATAAAAATATTTTACTTAAATTATATTTTAAAATATTTTATTTATGGCTTTAAAATATATTTACTATTTAAAACTTTATATATCAATTCTACGTTGAATATAAAAGAAGTTATATGTCTCCTTTATGTTGATTTATATTGGAAGTGAGTTTAATGGTTGAGAAAATGTGCCCTTTTGTGAGGGATCATAGGTTCAAATCATCACCATAAATACCACATACATAGTTAATTAGATTAAAAAAAATTAATCTTCTAAGCCTCATTCCAAGATCTTAGTTCTATCATGTATTAAGGGAAAATAATTCCAATGTTGATGAGATGGATGACAAATGAACATGTATCGTTAAGGGAGACTTAGATTGGCAAGGTCAGCTAATAAATGAGCCCCTCCCCTAACTTCCTTCATGAATAAAATAATAAAGCTTCCCCGAAATGAAATAGACTCCACGTGTTGGTAAGGTCAGCTCACAAATAAGCCCCTACCCTAACTTCCTTCATGAATAAAATAATAAAGCTTCCACGGAATGAACTACACTCCATGTGTTCTCCTAACTATTATGGAGTGTACATGTGCCATCAATTCAAGTCAGTACCCAACAACTTCAGAATGGTTTACATTTATTTCCCCTAATCATTCTAGAATTCTTATCCCCCCACTCTACATATTGGTGAGCCACCACTCTGCATCGATGAAGATACTTGGGCCACCTACTCTCTCATACCCCTAGACAAGGATGACATAATCATATGAGAGGAAAATGGTTCATATCATAATGTTGTTTGCTAAGGACAATATAAGGAAATATTATGCTGATTCATGGAGGTTGGCGATGGAGAGCTTTGAAAAGTCAGCTGGCTTGGTTCTTATAGTGTTTTCCTTTACCTCCAAGAGTATTTCTATTTCAGATCTTTGGTCATGGTGCATTCATATCAGGTGTATCTCTCTGACTCTTTTGTTCTTTATTTTCCATGATTGAAATCCATTATCTACTGTTAAGATATTCTTGTGCACTCCCCCATGGCAGTTTTCTCGTATTTATTGGCTCTTCATTTTGTGTGCATATTATTTCTCCACGACCTAGTTTCACTACTTCATATTAGTTGTGTCATTTTCTTGTGAATTTTGTGGTTTTGGTGATTTCACGACTCTTCTAAATTTTCTAGTTATGCTTCTCTTTCTCCTCTTGGATGGAGAAGAGACTCTGATGGAGTCCTCAATGAATCTTAAAATAACATTAAGACATGTTTACTTCTTGGGGGAGAAGACATTGGATTTTAGGTTCCGTGTGACCTCTTTGTGTGGCATACAAGTTACATCATCATTAAATATAAACAAGACTCTCAGGTTTATTTCAAATGAATATTACACCAATACAAGGATCATGCATCAAAAGAATCTCCTTTTCTCTACAGGAATCCAGAACAACAAAAATCGCTCAACTCTAAAAATTAAGGGGAATGCTACGTTTTCTCCGTTAAAAGATGTGAATAGACAAATGGTACAACTCCAGCAGGAAACTTTTGAAGAGGATAACACCCCTAAAGGATTCCAAAATCCCAATTAGGCTTAGAGATGAAATGCAATTTTTTTATAGATCACTTATGGCGATGCTACAAGATTTATAGAGCGATAATTAGGATTATGTATGTAAAAATGAAGAATATGGAAAATAGGAAATGTGGGAATCTAGAAACAGAAATTTTGGAGAAGTCTCTCCTTCCAATATCAACATATAATTCCAGAGATTTGTTTTTCATAACCTTTTAATATTATGATTCTCATGTGTACAAAAGTCTCTTATTAAATCACCCCTCAGTCATGGAAGCCAAGGAAGTTAAAGATATTCTGGACCTCTTCTTAGCAGCTTCTGGCACCTTAGTTAACTTAGAAAAATCCCAATTTTTTTTCTTCAATACTCGTCCTTTAGCCCAAAGAAACATCAAGTGCATTCTGGGGTTCTCTTCTACTTCTCTTCCTTCCAAGTACCTTGGAGCCCCGCTCATAGAATCAACCATTAAACAATATTTTTGGAGAGATCTCCTTGACAAGCTCACTCGTAAACTCTATTCCTAGACCTTCCAACCCCTCAACATTTCCACATTAGAGGAAATTTCAGCCTAAAAGTGGCCTCCTAAGGAAAAATAACAAAATAATAGTAAAAATAATAAAATAAGAGTTATGAATTTTGGAGCGAAAAGAGGAAAACTACTTTTTTTTATTGTATTTTCGGCTTATCTCCTTACAGGTTTACTCAAATTTCACTTTTATACACTCATTAGATGCATAATGGGTACTCTTAATGTATTTGCAATTTTTATCAAGGTGGGTCTTCTCAAATGTATGCATAATGGGTACTCTTTGGATGTGGAATTTAATTTTGCATCCAATGAGTGTCTACACTTGAAATTTGAGTAAACCTATAAGGAGATAAGTCAAAAATACAATTAAAAAATTATTTTTTCTTCTTTTCCCTCCAATATATATATATATATATATATATATATATATATATATATATATATATATATATATTGGTAAGTTGTGCTAATCTATTAATCCCTACCTTTGAAACGTTGTTTCTGGGTTGCCATGGGGGAGGGGGTTGGGCCAGACAAAACTTGAAAACGAGCATTACATTGTGCGTAGTATCGCTGTTACATATAGAAGCTAGAGGGTAGAATATAGCAGTATAGCCCTGCGGGCACAGATGACAAAAAACAAAATAAAACTGAACAACTGCGCAGAATCTAGTCATCCTCATCATCACTGCAATGGGGATTCTCCTCATTGATGGGACAGGCAGGGGCCTGCACAACAACCTCTTCCACAACAGCTTCGACTTTAGCAACAGTACACGTGGGGAGATTTGCAAGAGCACAAAGGATGGGGGAGTCCTAGTCTCCTCCTTCAGGGACCTTCGTCCAAACGTCGTGTGAATCCATAATCCATATGTTTGTTTCCTCATCACCCTGTGTAGGACTGTTCGGGGGAGCCAGAAGGTTATGCAGAGGGGGAGCTCTAGGAGAGGAGGTGGACCTCCTCGCGCCTCGACTTCCCCTTTACGCAGGTTTCTTGGAGGATTCTGCTCGTTTTTCGGGGACGAAATGTTGGCAGGCAGGGGTACTGGACAAGGAGCCTTCAATCCATTCGAGGTGGTTATCCTCGCCACGCTAGTACCGACCCGGAGGCGTCCCTCTCTGGCCACCGCGAATAGTGCGTTGGTGCAACCTGGGGGCCATTTCCCACTTGGGAGGGGAGGAGGGGGTGACACAGGGGCGGGAGAAGCTACAGAGGCTGTAGGACAGGTGCGCAGGATGCAGAGCGCCAAGAAGAGGGGGACAACGCAGCTCCACTCCAGGATTGAGACTTCGCCACTGATTGGAATCAGTGAGTGTCCATATCAGAAGGAGGAGAGCTGAATGCAGTGGAGAGTGGATGAGGGAGGAAAGGAGCAGAGGTCGGGAGGATATATAGTATTGAGGATGAAGGTTGTCGGAGAGGTAATGAATGATCTTCGCACAATGCTGCGTGTGGAGCTCAAGCAGATGAACAGGCGCAAAGGGGTAGTCGTGGCTACAATGCTAGTTAGGAATCATGGTCATTAATGGTGGTATGGGCGAGGTGATGATCAGGGTCAGGTGACACAAGGCTTGTCCGATCTGCGTTATCTCTGGTTCTGCAAGGAGAGTGCGAGGAGTTAACGGTAATTGGATCTGCTGCAGGTGGGGAATTGCGTTGGGGATCCCCGCAGTTAGAATGAGTTGGGAAATGATGTTCACTTGTGTCAGTCATGTCACCCGCATCTGGGGTTTTCCCTCCAAAAAATTTACATGTACCTCTTTTTAAATTTAAATCATTTTGATTGGTTTACATATTATGACATGGAAATTACATGAAATTTTCATGGGCACTTTAAGCCTGAAATTTCCTCTAATGGCTACCTTGCTATCCTCAAATTTTTTCTACAAACCATGCCTACTTATCTCTATTCCATTATGGTTGCTCCAAAATGGGTCCTAAAATCCATCAGATCCCTTCAAAGCTCCTTCTTATGGGGAGGAGCTAAACTAAAGGAAAAATGTCCCTTAGTTAAATGGGACACATTATGCCTCCCAAAACCCAAAGGTGGACTCGGGCTTTGAGATCTAGGGGTAGCCAACAATGTTTTGGGTACCAAAATATGGTGGAGATAGCTAAAACAGACAAAAAAACCCTGGGTCAAACACTGACATATAAAATATGCCAAGCACACTACCAAACAAGATCTCATTCAACTCACCACTCAGACTCAAGGTTGTCTCATATGCAACATGGCCAATCTCAATAAAGAAATAATCTAAAGGCATAGTTTATGGGAAATACATGATGAAAAAACCGCTTGCTTTTGGACTGACTCCTGGTAGAAACTACTAGGCTTGAGCAACACTCTTAATACTCCCCTCATCCAGGAGCTTTTCCACAATGCAAGTCTCAACCAAGTCCATCATTTTTGGGAGGAATCAACATATTCTGAAATTCACCAATGGAATAAATCAATTCTATGTTGGGAAGAAGGCACAAAGTAGAATAGAAAATATATACAAGAGCACTTCCTTCAAAGACTGATCAGGAAGAAATACAGACCAAATATTATCCGATGGGGCTATCATAACTTAGGCGACTTCATAATCAAGGAAGCTTATCATCTTCAAATTCAGGGTTATCCCATCGAACGCGATCCTTTCTGGAAAGAGATATAGTCTATGCAATTATGGCCCAAAATCAAAACCTTCATCTGGCTCCTAATTTGACGTTGTACTCTCACATGGGAAAACCTCCTAAAAAATGCTTCCAAGGCCCTTCTAGATGCTACATGTGCAATTCTTAGAAAGAAACTATAGACCACTTATTCAATTCCTATCCAATGGAAAACATTCTATGGAACAAATTTGCCTCAAATTTCTAACGCCCATCCAGAGAGACAACCAACATCACCCAATTCATTAAAAATTGGGACAAAAATCCAGAGCAAACTCCTCAACAAGGTTTGGACTCTAGCTCCTAGTCTCATGATTTGGGAAATATGGAAAGAAAGGAATCAAAGATTTTTTAATGAAAAACACAACTCATTGGAGGGCATCTGATAAATCTACCACATTCGCTTAGAGGAAACTCTATCTTTCTCTTGCTAGGTTGACAAAGTATTCCAATGAACACCCAAAGAAAGAGAAATCTTGGCCTGGTGGAATTTCAAACTCTTCAAAGGGAATGTAGTTTCCTCTCATAATCGCACTCCAACTCCCTCATCAGAAATATGGCACCTCCTCCGCAACATCACTATTAAATCAACTTCGATGGCAACTCCAAGGGTAATCCAAGGGAAGCATGAATCAGAGGAGTCATCCGCAATCACGCTGGAGAGATCATCAGGATTTACAAGGGATACATTGGGCATGAAAGAAATAATGTTGCAAAGCTGAAAGCCCTAATCCAAGGTCTCCAAATGAAAAATCAATCATATGTTTCCTCTTATAACTGAAGGGGACTCCAAAATCATGATTTAAGTGGCCCTCAAGATCCTTAATGACACACCTCCCTCTAAGTGTTCCACGAATTGGAGATTGGAGCATAGTATGCATTAGCTAGCCTCCATCATATCTCAACAATATGCCATTATATTTTCCCACACCAAAAGCAAAGCCAACTCTCTAGAAGATTTCCTACCTAACAGAGGAGTGGAAGATCAGACACACTTCCAAGATTGTTCTCCATTCTCCTCTCAATTCTCAAAACGGACTTCGGAGTGTAGAAGCATTGACAACCAAGGCCCACACCCCCCGAAGCCGGGTGGTAGATGAAAGTTGTTGTCCTATCTACATTTAACGCCATTATGTCAGCCCACCATAGGTGGCACTCATTCAGCGTCAATTCTCCCAACCTGAATGCAACTATGTCACTCTGGATTAGTCTGGATCCCATGTTTAGCATCTATTATGCTATTTCTCTATACCTCGCCCTCATGCCACATTTAATTTTCATTCCCTTCCTCAATGCTAGAGAATTATTTGGTTATCTAACCCTCCCTTGCCTCATTCCTCACCTGGCATTTTCTTGAAGTGGCTTTATTATTCTCCCTATCATCCTCACGTCCCCTTCCCGGAGAAGCGTTGTCATCTTCCTTGCTATCTTAGATTTCATCTCCTTGTACTCACACCTGCAACAATGGTCCACGAGCGTGGAAGAGTCACAGGGGGAGGTGGTGGTTGTGGTCATGGGCGTCCCCCTTGCACTGTAGGTTTTGATGAGAATTCTAAACTCTTTGACCCAAACATCTCTTGCGAGCATTTGATGCATTATTTCCTCTCTAGAAGTTGACGAGAGAAGGTGCCTTGGCAATGGGTATTGGGCCTTAAGAAATTTGCTGGTTATGCACCTGTGGAAGTAGGAGCAAGTTAGAAAGGTAGCAATGTAGAAGGTGGTGGAGGCCAATGCCCAGGTACGTGGCCTTTGCTAATCTTTGCGTCAAGCATCGCAATAATTTGACATTTCCTTGCTTCTTGTCCCACTCTCCCCTTCCTTCTCTAACTCTTAGGATGGCTTTGGCTCCCACTCCTTCTCTCCCACATCTCATTCCCCTTCTCTTAGGATCGATGACATGTAGCTACAAGGCCAAGCGAGCTAGGATGCAGAGAAGGATTAGGAAGAACAAGAATCAAGCTCGTATGGTTGCCTTATTGTGGAGGAGCAACCATACGAGGCAACAGTTCAGTTGAAGAACAACAAGGCACCAGAGGTCTCTTTGGACCCCAAAGGCAAGCAATTGGTCTAACTTGTCAATTCGTATCTTTCTTATCAGCTTTATGAACATCTCTGAGACAAGATATCACACACACTTTTGTATTTTGGTTACCAGTTTTTTATGTTACTCTCTCTGGCATTGTTCATAGACTAAGTTTTTTTTAACTCATGCTTTCACACAGAGACCTTCTAGTTCTCCCTTGGTGGGTAGTTGGTCTCATTTATGTTATCATGAACATTACTATGGCTCTGTAACTTATGCACATCATTTTTCTAATATAAAGTCCCCTACTTGCTTTAAAATAATTAAATCATGATTCTCGTAAAATAATTCGATTAAAATATAATCATAATATTACTCTTTTTCTAGTTCATTATTCCTCTTGTTATAACGTATATCTTATATTGAATTGCAAAAATCTTGATGTACAAATAAAATGATGGTGTCTTGAAACTGGACAAGTTAAATAAGGATTAAAGAAAGTTAATTAGTAATATTAATTAATTTAGAAGATATGAGGACCATTACACTGACGGGCAGTTGAGGTTAGGTTAGAAGATCCGAGGGCCATTAAATTGGGGAGGACTTGAGGAGATATTTGTACTCAATCATATGTTGGAGCATGGATATCCTTGAACCACGTGTTGAGAGCGTTTGTATATGATATTACGAAGATAATGTTTTGGTATTGATCATGTGGAAGGAGGGAGGTCATGATATTCAGGGAGGGGCCACGATGTGTTTGTATGGATGGGATAATGAGGCTACATCTATGATATGTTATGTTATGTGGGATGGTCATAGAATACATCTATGTTACGTTATGTGGGATGGTCATAGAATACATCTATGAAGTCAAATTTCCAAGATAATTGTATTTTATGAGATCAAATTTCAACTTGTTAATTTGAGAAAGTAGATTGGTCCATACGGACTTTGCGTATAATTTATGTGGTACGTTACCTTTACACATTGATGGACTTTGATACCAAGATAACTTTTTGGTTAAATTATTGAGTTGTCAAAAAGAGAGAAGAAATTATTTGTTATTGTGAAACTCGGGGATTTCATCCACATGCTTTTTAATCGGATGTTGATGTTTGTGTTTATGAGTAGCGTGAATAAGCAGAAGAACGTGGTGATTAGTGAAAAAAGGTTAAAGGTGTTAAGAGGGTATCGGGGCAACAGTAAGGTTGAAGTTTGAAACTTTTGTCATTTGTCGTCAGTGTGGCGCGACTGAGTGATTTGATTAGATATGAATGGCCATCTTTTTCTCATGCTCCGTGTGTAAAACGAAATAGTTGTCGTTTCTTGACCCAACTCTCCTTCCTACACAAACAAATGACAATTTCGGCCAAGTCGGTGGAAGGTGACGTTCAGGGAAAGCCCACCCTTGTTGACATGTGAAACAAAGATGTCGATGACATGGCAAAGGCTACGTGGCAGAGCGTCGAGTCGGAAGAGAAGAGATTAGGTAGTTGCACGTGCAAACCAGTCAAAGGCCTCACGACGTGCGCCGCCAAATATGGAGACTTGACGTGCAGTCGTCGACTTGTTTCCCCTCCTCACGTTTTTTCTTTTCTTTTGTATAGGAAAGACGGAGTGGAGTGCAAGGGGGGGCCACCTTGCAGCACCGCCAGAGAGGCGTGGCGTCAAAAGGGGGAAGCTGCCTGACATTGAAACAGGCTTGACCTCCGCTCTCCTCTCTCTAAAATAATAATATTCGTCACCTCCGCTCTCCTCTCTCTAAAATAATAATATTCGTCACCTCCGCTCTCCTCTCTCTAAAATAATAATATTCGTCACATGGAAACGCAACATCTTCTGGAAAGTCGGCCCCGGCCCCGGCCCCGGCCCCAACAAGTATGACTCCGTCAAATGTTGACGTCATATTGACTGTGAACATCCTTTCTTTCCGCTATCCCGTGTGGTGACCTAGTATCGCACGCGGTTATCGTATTAACAAAAAACTTTGAACGGTCTCCTCCTCCTCCTCCTTTGTAGTTAATTTGTGTTGGGCAACTGCCGTAAGGCGGTCGCTCATCGGTGGTCCGTGTCTTGCCGCGTCCGCCAGCTCCATGTATTTGACAAGGCAATGAAACCTCTTTTTCCAGGAAATTCTCACGCCAGCGATGACATCCGCAGCGCCTCATATGCCTTTTAATACGCCCTTCCTCTCTTCTGCCCAAACTTCAATCCTCCCTCTTTTGCTCTCATTTCTCCCACACGCCTTGTGATTTTCCTTCACCATTCTCGTGCTTGTCTTCTGTGGTGTTTTAATCGATTTCCGAGAGGCCTCGAACGGCATTTTAATCTCTGTGTGCGCGTTGTATGGAAGCAGTGGGGTTGAGTCTTGCCGGGAACGGAAGTCACAGAGAGCTTTTGGATACTTTTCTGAAGCAAAAGTGCAGAAGAAAAGGCGATTTCATGGCCGACGCTCCAAGGGTTGATAGACTTGGCGGTATCGATCTGTCAGTGAAGCTTGAAGCTGAGACGGAGAATGAGGATAAATTGATGACCCACAGACAGCCTGAAAATGGCGTCGTGAATTTTTTCTCTGAGAAGGCTACTCCAGGTCTCGGCTTCCAATTCCGGCCCTCATCGGCCTCCGTGTCTAGTCTTGGCGAGGGGTTGCGTCTCGGGTCGCGGAAAACTGAGAACAAGCTGGACGAAGGGCCCTCCTCCTCCTCCTCCAAGGGATTTAACCTTTCGGTAAGAGAAGACTCTATCAAATTTATTGGCTTCTACTTGTCTCTGCTCATTGCAATATAATTTATGTGCCGACTGAATTACAGCTATTACCTGCCAACACGGGAAGCGATCGTTCAACCGTGGAAGACGGGATGTCACCGGTTCGTTCGCCCGAGCCTTCCAATCCGGATGAAGGGGAGCCCAAGAGCGAGGTAAATCTCATTTTTTTAGGGTATCCATTAAAATCTTAGAGATTGGGAGAAGTTGAAATTTCCATTATTTATCTTAAATACGTTTCGACATAAATGAACGCATCTCAAAACAGACATATTTTTTTTCCGTGCAGTTGATGATGCTACAGGTGGAGCTCAACCGTATGAACGAAGAAAACCAGAGGCTGAGATTCATGCTGAACTACGTAAGCAAGAACTACGGTAACCTGCAGACGCACCTAATGTCCGTTATGCAGCAACAACCTCCGCCAGAGAAGGTATTCATTGAGAAGCTTAAAAACTGTTGCGTGGCTGTATTGAAACCTTGAGTTTTGCGATAAAATGTCTTCGTTTTCTTTTTCTTTTATTTGAAGGTGGAAGAGAAATTGAATGGGTCGTCGGCGAAAAGTCAGGAGGGAGTGAAGTTGGATGCTGCAGCCGGCCCCGTGCAACGACAGTTTTTGGATCTCGTACCCATCTCGAGCCACGGGACCGATTCCCAACATTCTCTTTCCTCCGATACCGCCCGGGATGCGGATGCGGATGCGGATGATGTTGAAGAGACCACCGCCAAGTCCATTAACAACAGTGAAGTCCTCTCAAAGAAACGCGACCTGCCCACCGCTAATTCCACGGATAAGCTGCCACTCCAACAACAACAACAACAACAACAACCTCCTGCTGCTGCTGCTTTGAATGGCCAAGAAAAGGGCAACCCCGATAGCCCCGATCATGATTCCTGGACGGCTAACAAAGCACAGAAAGTGGCCAATAAGTGCGCTGTTGATCAAACCGAAGCCACCATCAGAAAAGCCAGAGTTTCAGTCCGGGCCAGATCCGAGGCTCCCATGGTAAGTTATTAGATGCTCACCCCCATCTAATTTTATCTCCATTTCCATTTCCATTTCAGATGGCTGGATTACATTGCAATTTAATTTCAAGTTATGTGATCTATCTTGTATTTAGTTTGTTTCTCCGGATTAATCATATAATCAGTTTTTTGTTGACGTTTCGAACCAATTACTTTGATTCATCTGAGATGACTACGTTTTCTGGAATTAATTTGTTTCGCTTTTGTTACATGTTTAGATAAGCGATGGGTGCCAATGGAGAAAATACGGGCAGAAGATGGCAAAGGGCAATCCATGCCCCAGAGCCTACTACCGATGCACTATGGCCGTTGGCTGCCCCGTTCGCAAACAGGTGCTTCTCCATCCATCCATCCATGGATGAATATTTTCCTTAATTGAAGTGAAGTGGTGTCTAATTTCAATATTAATTGTTTTCCTTCAGGTTCAGAGGTGCGCGGAGGACAGGTCAGTTCTGGTGACAACATACGAGGGAAGCCATAATCATCCGCTACCGCCTGCAGCTACAGCCATGGCATCAACCACGTCAGCAGCTGCGTGTATGCTTCTTTCAGGCTCTACAAGTAGCAACGACGGAGGCTTCAATTCGAGTTTCATGCAGGCCGCAGCAGGGAGCCTAATGTCGTGCTCACCCGCCTCCATGGCCACTATCTCTGCCTCCGCTCCCTTTCCCACTGTCACGCTCGACCTAACGCAAAACCCTAATCCTAATATGTACCATCGACAGCCCTCCGGCTTCCCCATGCCCCTCGGAGGTTTCCAACAATTACCCGGCTCACACCCACCTCAAATCTTCTCCCACTCCCTCTTCAATACTTCCAAATTCGCTCCCCTAAGCGGTCAGCAGTTCGATCCGCAGCAGGTACCCCACTTTTCAGGTCATCCGATGCAGCAGCAGCAACAACAGCAACTTTCAGGTCATCCGATGCAGCAGCAGCAGCAACAACAACAACAACAACAGACTCATATGGCAGTGCCCATTTCTCAATACAAACCACCGGTACAGTCGTCTCAGCTAATGGACACTGTTAGTGCAATTACAGCAGATCCCAGCTTCACTGCCGCTCTTGCCGCTGCCATCACGTCAATTATTAGCGGGCAGTCCAACAACGGCAACACTATTATTCCATCGCAGGCTCCTCCCTGTGGCAGGGCTGATAACCCTGCTTCCGCTAAATTGCACCAGTGATTCCTGCATGGAGGATCATAATTTATCTTCTGCCATGGAGGACCAATCTTTTAACCGCAAACATTTTGTAGATGTAATTGCATGATTTGTTGAAAGGTCACGGCGTTCATTACATTACAAGAGGTGGAGTATACGTTGTGTTCATAGTCAAGAGGCCAAACAATATTCTTTCATACGTCACAGGGTTTTCTCCAGAGTTTCTATCTGGTTGGAACACTAACTATAGTTCAGTTTTCAAACAAGAATAAGGAGAGAGAGATATATAATGGCTTTGTGAATAGACGTTTCACATCACATTTCAAGACTACATTCTTTTCAGCTGCTGCTGCTGTATCCGGCCACTTGAGGTCACAGGCCTCTCCTAGCTGTATCGGGCCACTTGAGGTCACAGGCCTCTCCTAGCTGTATCCGGCCACTTGAGGTCACAGGCCTCTCCTAGCTGTATCCGGTCACTTGAGGTCTACCAGTGCACCACAGGTTGGCTGCCCACGCTTTGAAATGACAAAGGCTATTGTGAATATGCTAGGAGATCACTTTTACCTTCAGATCCATACCTATATAATTTGTTATTTTTGGCATAATTTGTTTTAGAGGTTTACAAATTGTATGGTAATCATCAATTTATTTTGACAAACTAAGAAGAATAATGGGTGATCGACAGGATGGCTTCTGAGGTCTTTCAATTATTTTCTATGTTTCAGCCTTTTCAAATGAATTCATAACAAAATGCCTCATAAATCTGATATAACCAGACATCACTCATTAAACCTGGAACTTGAAATATTTTACACAACTATCTAACTTAGGCGCATTAAATCTAGGAATGCGAAAGAAATGTTTATTTGTTAATTATTGAATGCACAATAAAAGCAGCATCTGCATCTGCATCTGCATGCACGCACGTATTATCATCATCCAAATAAAGATTTGCACACAGATAAAATAAAAGCAGTGTCTAATTTTTAAAATTTGGTGGATAGCTAATAATAAACAGTGATTCATAAATATGCTTTATAATTGTTTAGGTGCAAATGTCTACACTAACCTATTTAATCTATTGAGAAGAATGGACATAGCGGACGCGTGCAATGTACACACATGGAAAATAATTACTTTTCCATCCTCTACTTCTTTGTTTAAATTGTAAAGCTATTCTGTTATAGATTTCTTTATCTTTTCTAACTTCTTCCATTTTCACTCAATTCTATGCATATTCTTTTTTCACATTAAAAACAACATTTTCCTTTTTTCACCATTTAATTTGACCCTCGATTTTATATATATTTTTTATTTTTCCATTTGAAAATAAATTATTAAAAATTGAATGACTCCCTATTTTTATGTTTAAAATTTTTTCAAATTACTTATAATATTTTGGATTCCTTTATGGGTTGAGTTTTAGGAAGGGGGTCTTCAGCGTCTTATTACTGCGGTCTTTACCAAGAAAAGGTACGTGAGCCATTCCGATTGATTATTGTTCTGTTGGTGTCTCACTCGACCCCGGAATTGTTCCCACGACGATCCCGGAAGGGAATAGGTGCCGTAAGCAGGGTAAAGGTAGCGAAGGTTTCACAAAGAAATAAATCACAATTGAAAAAAAAACATATATATATATATATATATTATAATTTAAATTTATAATTTATCAAAAAAAACCATAATTAAATAATTATTTTATAAACAAATCTTAAAATTTAAGATAGTTGAAATACATGTGATTTTTATAGTCTTTGAAGTTTTTAGGCGTTGATAACACAAAATGTTTCAGCAAAAGTCAATGATTCTCTTTGGTATAAGGTCCTAACTATACCTTACAAAATTTGACATAAGAGATTCATGAGGATTTTGGCCAAGTAACCATTATCAGTTTTGAGAATTGTTGTGAGATATGAGGGATCATCACAACAATGAATGTAGATTGAAACTATCTAATGCACTAAGATGAAAAAGGAGTATAGCCAAGAATATAGATTCTAACCTAAAACTATCTAATGCACCAAGATGGAAAAGGAGTAAGTGAGCTAGTAGTGAAAGATAAAAGAGAATTAGGAAGCAAATGAGTTAGTAAACACATAGTTGCACAGGCAAGGAAACAATTAGTTGTAATCCAAGCTAACAACATGTGCTCAATTTGCTAGAACAAATGAAGAATAATTAGCATTTAGATATAACAAGTGCTCATAAATGAAAGTACAGAGACCAAAACAACTAGTATATGGGAAAAAACCATCTAATTTATGGAATAGTCCATAACCTACAAGTGTGCATCTCACAAAGCACGTGCATGGATTTTTTCAAGAATAGTTAGAAACAAGAACACAATGCATGTTATCATACAATTCCAACAATGGCCTTCAAGCTTCTAAATATTACAAAAGTAAGTATAGAAATACCAACCTCCTAGCTTGGATCTCTGATAAAATAAAAAAAAATTTCAAAAGTCATGCCATACTAAGTTTTACAGATTTATAGGAAGAGTTTAGTAACTTCCAACTATGATTATTGAACTTTTGAGCAAGTCATTTACAACTCTTCAACTTCTCATAATTTATAATTTACATAAAGGAAAACAGTTTTGAAATTCTTAGAAACAAGCTAACAACTATTATGATATGAGTAGTTCTTCAATTGAGAACATCATGATGTCTTCAAGAAATGCCGCATAGATTCATAATATGGTGTAATCACTCGATTTTTCCAGATGACAAGCTCTCTCTATTGTCATGCTCTTCAAAGTTGTCCTAGGAAAACGCTAATTTATCATTTTCTAGTGAAAACAAGAATGAGTTCATGGTAATGTGCAATATAAAATGTTCCACTAGTTAGACCATATCCTTCTCCAATTTCTCCTGTAACTTTAAAGTATCAAATAACAATGATGGAGGCATATGTTTATTATTGTGTTGATTTTAGGGTCTTCCATTAAGGTCTGAAGATATTCTCTGATATTTTGTTACTACCAATCTACAACACATAATACTCCTTGTAGCCAGTGCTTTGCTCCTTGGTTGGTTCCTAACAGGTACATTATTTGGGATATTGGAAGGCATATCCCTTGCATTTAGCATCTCTTAAAATTATATGCTTACACATCTTCACTTGACTTTCTCTTCCTGTGGGTCTCCATTAATAAGATTTGTTCATTTCGTTGATATGCACCATTGTTTCATTTGATTAATAATGTACAATACTCCTTACAATTGAGGGTTTCCCTCCTTGGTTATCTCCCAAAATGTTTGACTTTATATTGAAATTTCCGACATAATCACTGAAAGTAATCGATACCCATTATACACGTTAGTATGACATGCAAGACACAAAGGATTGAGGGATTGGTTTTCATACATGTTGTTCTTATGCAAGGTAAAAGGTTTCAATGGTGATTTTAACCCAGGGATCCAGGTTCCTTAACCTTCATAGTTACATATTCACAAGTCTAACCTAGAGGGTTATGCGTTTCCCAAGGAGGACCCTCTGTGTGCTTCGAATAGAGAAATTATGGTTTATGGTAATGAAAACACTTGTCAGTGTGCCTAATATTGAAGACAAAGGAGTGATCAATATTCAATAAAAAGGCAAGAGAAATGGTATTGAGATGTTTCCTGAATAAGAAACCTTGGGGTTCTATTGAGGGGAAACTGTGGTAGCCAAGGGAGATAATATATTAGAACTTTTGGGTTATGAACATTAAGATGCTTGAGGATAAACCCTTTTACCCTTATTTTCTCCTTTAGTTCTCGACAATTTTACAGAAGAAAAACTTAAAAGGCACCTTAAGTGAAAGAAAAATTTGAGGGAGACAACTTGACTCAGTTTTGTAGCTTGAGAAGATATTGTAGCGTTGGATTAACGATTAGTACAAAAATTTAGCACTAGATTATAGATTAGTGTTGTGGTATAGTGGTTTGGGAGGCCAAAAAGTGAGCTTAAAATTGAATTTGGCCCTTGAAGCATGAAATCCTATGGGTTTTGATGAGGGGAAACTTAGGGAAAATAAAGGTTAAAGTACCTTGAAGCTATTGGGGACATAATAATGGAGTTTTCATCATTTTTAATTCACTTAATAATTCCTCCCTGTCACATTTAAATTCACCTTCAAATCAGGTCATTTTTACACTAAGACAACCTAGGAAAATGCATCGTAACTCAGGGAAATATCTGGGAAGCTCATCTTAATTGAGTCTTGAAGCTTAAGGAAGTTGTGTAATTCTAAGATGATTATTAACGTAGAGCTATAATATTGGATTAATGGTTAGTGTTGTGCTATGGTGAAGGAGGATGTTAGAAAATTTATTTTTTGACTGAATTTTGACCTTGTAAGTTTGTGAAGAAGGCCCAAATAGTCTTGTAGTGTTGTGTATATGGTCAAGGGAGTGATATGGAAAAAAATTAAGGATGAAGGAGGTGATATTGAATAGGAATAATGGATAGTGATGTATTGTAGAGGCTCAAAGAGAGAAAATTTGAGGAAAAAACACCAAATTTTGGCCAAAAATGCCCTGGTAGTGATGAGAAGTTGGGTTGTGCACCGCTATGGAAATGGAGAAAAGGTGAATAGGGACATTTAGTGAACCCTTAAGAATAATTTTCACACTATAGTGTTGTATTTATGATCAATTATGCGCTATAAAGGCTTAGAGAGGCCAAAATTTGAGGAAAAACACCAAATGTTAACTATGTGCTTGGGAGACTACGTAGCATTGTGATGATGGGAAAGAGAGCACTATAGGGATAAGGAGAAGGTAAAGGATATTCTTTATCATAGCCTTCAGTCTTAGTGTTGTACTAGATGGCTGAACAAAGGCAAAATTTTGAGGAAAAGTGACAAAAATGTGACAAAACGTGACAAACTTATGTTTGTTTGAGACTGTAGCACTGCACTCATGATTAGCAGAGCACTATAGCACTAGGTAAAGGCTTAGTGATATACTATAGGAAGTCTGAAAAACAAATTTAAGTCCTTCCATAATGGTTATCTCATTCAATTGGGAGAAGGAGGGCGTCTTTGTGCTAATGGATTGTCTAATAAAACCTAGTTAATCTCATATATTTTCCTCCATTTTGTTAAGATATTATAGGGTTTATCATAGCTCCCAAACCTTAGGGAGGATTCGTAGGGTGATCTTTGTACTTAATGGAAATGAGGGTCCCCTCAATTCCCTCCAAACATAAGCCGTTAAGAGGAATTAAGGGGGTTTTTGTCAGAGGCACAAAAAATGGTGAAACATTGGGACAATCCTTGAACCTTTGTGTATGCCTAAGAATATTCTTCAATCACATGTGATTGTTGTAAATTTTCTCCTTGACATCACTACTCAAGGTTGAGCCTTTATATCAATGTAAGCTATGATTAATATTTCACAAGATTCTTAATACTTCTCTTCTATACTATTACTTGGATCAGTGTTTACTTAACATTACCCACATTCAGACAATGTGCCCCATTTAGTGATGACCACATTATCTTTATGTAGGATTGGGATTGTGACATTGTATGGAATTTTCCTAAGAATCACTCAAATTTATGATCTAACCAATGCAATGACTAAAAGAAGTGGTAGCATGAAGAGATCACCTGTCAAGTTCCTGCGTTGAATTCATCATAGAAGAAAAGTTTATTTATGTATAGGAGAGATTAAGTTAACATCAAACAAAGGAAACAAGAGAAAAAAATCAAAACATAAATGAAAATAAAAGTTTATTTATGTACATGTAATACAAACCATGGCCATTATATGAAGCATGCATTCAAAATAATCAGTGCATCCTTTAACTTTCTAAGTTATTTTTGGACTACTTGGTCCAGAGTAGGATGTACCTGAAATAACTTATGTTGAAATAATTTGACACCTTCCTTGATTGGGGTGATGAGATGGATGATATCAGTTTCACATGTTTTTAAGTAATCAATAGGGTTTCTCCAGTTGGTGGTGTGGATTAAAACAATGGGGTATGTAAAGAGATTCAACAAAAAGGCTATGACACCAAGGAGGGAATGTGTTAGGTATAGAAGCAAGCCTGTCAACAAGTATGCTTAAAAAATGAGGAATGAATAAATATTCAATGCTTTAAAAGATGCATGAACATCCATACTTCTTTTCAGTGATCCTCTGAATGAGGATATAAGCAATGACTAATATTATGTACTTGGTGCACACCTATCTCTGAGTTATCAGCACCCTTGGATTTTGATTGGTAATACATTAAGGTTTTCTATTCTTGTTTTTAAGTTCCCTATAATACTAGTGTAGTCCCCATGTTGTTTTTTTTGTGCCTCATAAAACTAGTATATCCCCCATATTGTTATTTTTTTACTAGTATATCCCCCATATTGTTCCCTTACATTATTATGGCTATGTAGGCCCTAATTATATTTTGATCCCTTAGACTCCTATATATACCAAGGAGGTGTTGTCATTTGAATCATCCAAGAATTGTTCATTTATGTGATATAAAAGGAGGTTTCCCCCTCGAAGAGGCTTTTTTTTCAAGTTGTTGATATATATTTTGTTTTGTTTTGTGATTTGGTTACATAACATTTGGTATCAGAGCTCTAGATCCTAGGTTTTCACTGCTTCAAATAGGCCATCTTTGAATTTTCACTATAATTTTTTCTTTTCAAGGCTTCCTAAGTTGAAATTTCAACCACGTGTATTTAATTCTTGATGAACATCATGTAAAAATTTCAATTCTTGGCTTGTTATATTCTCGTAGATATGATTCAAGGAAATTAGGGTTTTTATATGCTGCATAATTTAGTCTCAAACAAGTTTCCTAGGGAAAATCGTCATAACTTTATCTTCTAGCATCAAAATTGAATGTCGTAAAAGTGCCTGCTGTGCACAGACTATAGCTTATACTGTATCATATTCAGTTCAAGAGATTAAAACAATGACATGTGGCATCCTTCACAAGTTCTATCTATTGAACTAGTTCATAATCAAGTCACCTTTGGAGAATTGGAATAACTTTATCTTGAGGAATCCAATCTTGGTCTAACTAGTGGGGTTGGAAAGAAAACAAAAATATATACCACTAGATGAAATTTCAAATCTAGGGAGGCATAAATCACATATATATAATAGTTTCAAGGTCAACCTTATTAACAAGCTTAAAATCAAGCTCTTAAAAGGTGTGTATTTTTAAATTTGCATAACGTTTGTTTGAAAAATCAGTTTGAAGTAGTTTAAAGGGCATAATGAAGCATAGACATCATTAATTAATTCCAAAATTCCTCCCAAACAAAAAAAATACACACCTATTAATCCCTCAGAAAGATTTACTATGACGCATGAAGAACAAGAAATGCAACATGACTCTATCAAAATTACATGATCAAGTGCAATAATTTTCACTCTCACAAAGAGAATCCAAAAATGAATTGGGTTCGATGAATGTTAAGGTGGATGGTTTAGAATAAAAAATAAAAGTAGACATGGAAGGTATGAAGGATGGTTTAAAGGAAGACATGGAAGGTATGAAGGATGGTTTAAAAGCAGAAATGGAGGTTTGATAAATTTGCTACAAGAAATGCTTCCTAATGGTGATAAGGTATTCCATGAAACTCATGATGAGAAGAAAATGAATGTGAATCGTGATTTTAGAGACTCTAAGTTTTGGCTGAATACCAACCATATTCCAAAGATCGATATGAGGAAGTTTGATGGCAAGGATTTGGTAACATGGATACTACAGATGGAGTAGTTCTTTGATTTACGCGATGTGCAACACGCACAAAAGGTATGCATTGCATCTTTATATTTATAACCAAATAATTTTTTATGGTATCGATGGATTTTTCCTCGTAAATCACTTGTCACTTGGACAATTTTTATGGAGGAATTGATAGCACATTATGAGGATACAAAAAGTAATACACTCTTTAGCCAAATGATAAATCTAAAAAAAGAGGGTTTAGTTGGGGAGAACATTGAGGAATTCCAAAGATTTAATATCAAGGTGACATATATTCCTGAGAAGCATTTGATTGATGTCTTTATAGGGACTTTAAAGGAGAACATCCAACATGAGGTTCACCCTTGGGAACCCAAGTCATTAGAGAATGCATTAAGGGTGGCAAGAAAATTTGAAAGAAAAATTATGGAAACAAGGATATTTACCACTCACAACTATAAATATGGAAGTGATGTCACTCTTAGATTCTTGAAACCTACAAGGTTGACACCACAAAAACTGGAGGAAAATAAAGAAAAATGGTTGTGTTACAGTTGTGATAGAAAATACACTAAAGGTCAAAGGTGTGCTGAGAAGAAATGATTTTACATAGATTGTGAAGAGGAGGAAGAAAAGGAACAAGAAACATCATAAGAAGAAGATATACAACGAGAACCAAGCCCGAGGGATGAAAAAAAAGAAATGAATCTGACCACATATTGTAATGCATTGGCGGGAAATAACACTCTTCAAACTCTCAAAATAGAAGGATATATGAAGAAGAAAAAGGTAATAGTGTTGATTGCTTCAGGTAGTATTCATAATTTTATTCAGTGTAAGATAGTCAAGGATTTGAATTGTTTTCTATATCCATCACCAGAGTGTCAAGTGATGGTTGAAAATGCAGGAACTACAAATTTCTCAAGGAAGTGCCATAATATCAATCTAACCATGGGGGAACATGTATTGAATATTCCAATGCTTTCAATTCTAGTGGGTGGTGCATATGTTGTATTAGGAGTCTAATGGTTGTAATCTTTGAGGATGATAACTTTTAATTTTCAAGAAATTTTCTTGAAAATTTTCTCGAAATGAAAGGAAATTGAATTACGAGGTATGGCAGGGAAATCTGGGATGATAATAAACTCTAATGGCATGATAAATATTTTGAAGAAGGAAAAATAAGGGTTAATTTAAAAATTATTTTCACTAGATGTTAAAACATCTAAGTCATCCATTTCTCCAGATCTCCAAAGAGTCATTGACAATCATTCCAAGGTATTTGAAACTACCAAAGGTATCCCACCTATTCACAATGGTTATCATGCTATTCACTTGATTTCGGGAAGTGTTCCTCCAAAAATTAGACCTTATAGATATCCATATGCCAAGAGGAGAGAAATTGGACGTATAGTTGTAGAAATGCTAGAGGCAATAATTATTCAACCTAGACAAAGTTCTTTCTCTTCTTGAGTAGTATTGGTGCACAGAAGGATGGATCATGGCATATGTGTTCGGATTATAGAGAGATCATCAAGCTCACTATTAAAGATAAGTTTCCCATTCTCATCATTGATGAATTGTTGGATGAACTACATGGAGAAATTTACTTCACCAAGTTGGATCTTCATCCAGGATATCTTCAAATTAGAATGAAAACAGAAGACATTTTGAAAATAACATTTAGAACTCATGAAGGTCATTATGATTTTTTGGCCATTCCTTTTGGCCTTACTAATGCACCTTCCACATTTCAAGGTTTGATGAATTACACTTTCAAAGCCTTCCTTAGAAAATTTTTGTTAGTGTTTTTTGATGATATACTAATCTACATAAAGTCTTGAAAAGATAATGTTCAACATGTTTACAGGGTGCTCAAACTATTGGAGGATAATCAATTGGATGCAAAATACTCCAAATGTTTCTTTGGGGCACAAAAAGTGGAATATTTGGGTCATATTGTATCCCATGAGGGTGTTAAAGTAGACCCTAACAAAATTAAATCCATCAAGGAATGGAAAATACCCATAAGCTTAAGGCATATTCGAGGATTTTTTGGGTTGACAAGGTATTATCACAAGCTTTTAAAGAATCATGGGAGTGTAACAACACCTATAACAACATTACAGAAGAAAGATGCATTTTTTGGGAATCTCGAAGAAAATAAGGCCTTTGAACATCTTAAAGAGGAAACTTTCCAAGCTGCAATATTAAATACACCAAACTTCACAAAAACCTTTATAGTGGAATGTGATGCCTCAGGAAATGGCATTGGCGATGTTTTGATGCAAGAAGGAAGACCCATTTCTTTTAAAAGTCTTCCAATCAAGGGAAAGTATTTACAAAAACCTATTTATGAGAAGGAACTGTTGACAATACTACATACACTAAAGAAATGACACCCTTACCTAATGGGAAGACACTTCAAGGTAAAAATGGATCATGATAATATTAAATAATTATTGGAACACATATTATCTTCAAAAGAGTAACAAAAATGGGTCACAAAGATGTTGGGTTATGACTTTGAAATCATCTACAAAAAAGGAAAGAAAAATGTTGTTGCAGATGCACTCTCAAGAAGGGATGAGGATGTGGAGGCATTGATCTAGGCCATTTCTATTATCCAATATGATTAGATAACTGAGGCAAAGGAGGAATGGAAGAATGATGAAGAGGTATGGACACTTGTTCAAAAGTTGCAACAAGATCCTAGTGCATCTGATTAATTTATTTGGAAAAAAGATTCATTTTGGTATAAATATCACTTACATCTATGTAAGAACTTCCAACTTAAAAGAAAGGTTCTTTTGGAGTTGCACACCTCTCGTATAGGATTGTACTCAGAATTTTTAAAAACTTACCACAGGGCCAAGAAGGATTTTTTTTGGGATGGCCTTAAATCTGATATTCAAAAGTTTGTGGTAGAATGCTTGGTTTTCTAACAAATAAAGTTGAGACAATTAAGACCCCTGTTGGCTTGGTTTTGGATGACCCACATTCAATCTATATTGCGCACCAACAAAACCCCTGATCACTAGCCCTTTCAGCAATGACTTGCAAGCAGATCACAGTCTCATCCGAAGTGACTATGGGAGGATGCAGAACCAGGTTTCTACAACCTTGAGGGACTGGGAGATGTGGTATTATTATGTTTTCTTATACTTATCATTCATAAATCACTTCGCCACATTCAATTAATCACAAAAACATGACATATAATATCATAAACCATTACTGTGTGGAAGTAAATTGCAATTGTAATAACGAACAGATAATAAGAAAGTGTACACATCACCCATATAAAAAACCAGAATATAACCCACAAAAATATTTCTTTATTATGATGGATCTTTTAATACACCCAACCTCGAACTGCACACTAAGCTACAGGTTGTCTACGCACTTAGCTGTAGTCTCTTCTAGGGCTCTGCGCACTCAGCTGTAGAGCCTTCCCTCTGCTACAAAATATAGATTATAACAATACAATCATGACTCTCTATATAGGTATCTCCTTATACATAACATTTCAATCCTATATATATACAATTACATCATCAAAATACCATGGGATCCCTAAAACAAGCAACTATGAGCCAAAACCCATTACAAAATTATGCTCTTTACAAAAAGGAGGGGCTTCAACCTGCCCTGAAGCCCCTTTAACACCGCCCAATATATTCAAAATTATTTGCTGCACAGTCCAATTCGCGCTCTACCCCACAAAATGCGGAGTCTTTTCCAAAATCTAGGCCAAGTTGGGCTGCGCCCAACATACCCCCAACACTCACATGTGACTCATCCCAAGCCACTCAACTAGTTTTCCTATGAGTTTTGCTGCAATTCCGTCATAGGCACTCTTGAACTGTTGTCGCATCTCTAAGATCTAATTTTCTTCGTTGCACACTTCTTCCAATAGTGCTTCTATAGCTGGTCCTGTTGTCTTCTGCAACACTGTCTCTTCTCTCTGTTGAATCTCTTGAAGCTTCCCATCCACTTCCTGAGATAGTTGGAGAGGCTCATCCTGCCATGGATGAGTTCTCTCTGGAAAATCCTGTTCTACCCTTCTCAACTCCTCTAGCTTCTTCTGGAGGTAATTTCCCTCACTGATCCTGGTGAGCTTATGCGAGATTCATAAATTCTTTGGAGTTTCCCGAATCTCCTCCAACTACTGATGCTTCTGCTGAATGTCTTCTTGTAGCTTATGCACATTTGGATCTTCCTACAACGAATTCCAATTCTATAAAGTCTCATCCCACAACTTGCCACAATCTACCACCGATGCGGAGATGCCGACCACTTCAGACTTTAGGTCGGTCTATTGGGTGTGGAGCCTGATTATATTATTTATTTTGTATCATAGCATTGGACCCCTGTTATTAATGGGGCGGCAACGCCGCCCGTAATTAAACACTGCCTAGGGGGTCCAGGGGGGGCAAATGCGACTTTATGGATGTTGAGATTCAACAAGATGATGATCCTAGTGAAAATTAAGCACCTTCACTTGGTGGGGCCCGCAGGCTATTTTTAGGTGTATGTCTATTTTTAGAATGGTGAGCATATTCTAAAATTAGCAGGATGCTGATTCTATATGGTTGAGAAAATTCTATCTTTACATGAGTTTCTATTTTTAGAACATGGGCAAAGTCTATTTATAGATCGCATATCTAAAAATAAAATGCATGTCAATTATTATTAGTCATTAATGATAATCAGACAAGCACTTGATTTTAGTTAACTAATGTGGCAAACCAGTTAGCTGAAGAAATTGCGAGTTACAAGGTTGGTTGGTGACTCATGCATGATGGACTTCGTTGTAACTGAGTGTGACACAGTTGTAACAGAGTTAGAAGAGTAGTTATGGGAGTTGTTATTTAGTTTAACTCAGTTAAGTGAGTTAAACTTAGTTGTGCCAGTTGTAACTAAAGATACACTAATGAAAGATGAGTGAATTAATTATTTAATTAATTCACAATTAGTGTCTTACTTGCAACTGAAGAAATACAACAGTTAACTACTTGCATGTCAGATCCTGTGGAGACCCAGTGGAGAGTTAGGTGAAAGGGTGTGTTTGACTATCAGTTGTGACTATAGTGATGAATTCAATGCATCTACACACACATTGGAGTTTCCAATGAGGATTGTGCAGTCAAATCAAGGCAAGATTGAATTCATTCATGGATCTTATTCAATAGGGATTGCGCAGTGGAGGCAGTAAATTGGTGCATGTGTGAACCAATTTTTGTATGACAATGTGAGTGTTGTGAAACCAGCTTCAAAAATAGAAGAAAAGAGATATCAATGCCTTAGAAATAAGCCACTTCGAGGGGGAAACCTCCAATACATTACATGAATGAACAACTCTTGGATGATACAAATTACAAAACCTCCTTTCTATATATAGGAGTCCATGGGGCCACAATGTAATCCTAGCCGACCTAACAATAATAATTTAAGGGCACAATAATAACAATATGTGGGTTATAGGTGTTGAGATTCAACAAGATGATGAGCTTAGTGAAAAGAGTCGCCTTCACTAAGTGGGCCTGCAGGCTATTTTTGGCGCAACGTCTATTTTTAGACTATGTCTATTTTTAGACATGTCGATCATATTCTATGAGTTGCAGGATGCTATTTGTGGATGGTTGGTCAAGTTGGAAAAATAGATGGACTTCTATTTTTAGACATATTGGGTGGAATCTATTTTTAGATTGCGAGTCTAAAAATAGATATGTCGAATATTATTAGCTCTTAATAATATTTGGACTCTAAACATTATCTTATTCTCTTGGAGCACTTCAGTTAAGTGCACATATGTGGCACAATAGCTGACAAAAGGAATTACGCTATTCCTGAGGGTTTACTGGAGCTAATGCATGAGGAATTCAGTTAGAACTCATGTGACAGAGTTTGGTGGAGTTAGAGAAGTAGTTGGTGGAGTTGTATTCAGTTTAACTCAGTTAGACTCAGTTGAGCTAGTTGTATCTAGTCTAACTGATTGATACACTAGTGAGAGTGGTGTGAATTAATTAGTTAGTTAATTCACTAAATAATAACTCATTAATCAACTGAAGAATACATCAGTTAACTACAGTGCATGGCAGTTTCAGTGGAGACCAGTGGAGAGGTAGGTGAAAGAGCAAGTGTGACTATCGGTTGTGACTATAGTGATGCATTGATTGCATCCAACACTCAGTGGAGATGCCAATGAGGATTGCACAGTGCAAGCTTGGTGGATTCGAGTTCATTCAGAGCCATTCTTCAGTAGGGATTGCGCAGTAGAGGCAGGCTAGCAGGTGGCAAAGATCAGTGCATGGATTTGCAAGATCGGGCTTGATTAGTGTGTAGCGATTGTATTGTACTGAGAGCTTGATATGATCAGCTTTGTATGAGGATTGTTACATGATCTCTATGACATATATTATACACAGATAGTTGGGGTTTTCAGCTTCAGGATTTCCCGTTAAACAACAATGTTAATGTGTGTGAATTTTTATTGTTTCATGTGTGCATTGCAATCTTGATTTAATTTCCACAAATAATCAATGGTGGAATAGATTCTGTATTTTGCATGAAGTTAAAATAGTGTGAGATCAGGAGAATCTTGAACATATAACACATAAGTTATATAATTTCTACAACAGGGGTAAAATAATAACAATAATGGGGTTACACTAACAACAATAAGGGACTATACTAGTAATATAGGGACCTAACATGCCCCTCTCATTCAAAAAAGTGTTGTCCTCAATGCTTGAGTAGCTCTGGGTGTTTCTATATAAAATTCTTATCCTCCCATGTAGAATCTTTAGTGGGTAAGTTCTTCCACTTGATGAGATACTCTGAAATTGATCGATTTCGTAGCTGTTGAGTTCTTGTTTCCGTGACTACTTCAGGGTCCAATATGATTTTTCCTTCCGCATCAAGTTCTGGCAATATTGTTTGAACTGGAATATTTTCACCTATAATCTTCTTTAAGCATGAAACATGGAAAACTATATGCACTCGTGAAGAATCAGGAAGCTCCAATTTGTATGCCATAGTACCAATCTTTTGCAACACCTTGTAAGGACCATAGTACTTTGGCGATAATTTATTATCCTTATTAGCTTGCTTGAGGGACATTTGTTTGTATGGTTGTAGCCATAAAAATACCCAATCTCCTACATCAAAACTTCTCTTGCTGTGATGTTGATCTGCCTGTTGTTTCATTCGATTTTGTGCCAAATTAAAGTTATCCTTTAAGAGCTGGAGAACTTCTTGTTGATGCTCGATGTGATCTTCCACTGCTTGAACCTTCAAATTTTCCCTTAAAGATGATGTGATGGATGGTGTATGATATCCATAAAGTGCCATAAATGGGGTCATTTTTGCTGCAGTATGGAAGGAAGTGTTATACCACCATTCAGCGAGAGGTAACCACTTGACCCATCGTGTTTGTTTATCAGATACAAAACAACGAAGATATCCTTCCAAACATTTATTTACTATCTCAGTTTGACCATCAGATTGAGGATGATAAGATGAGCTATGAACTAATTGAGTACCCAAACAAGAAAATAACTCCGTCCAAAAATTTCCAGTAAAAATGGGATCTCTGTCGCTCACAATAACCCTTGGGCTTCCATGTAGCTTTTGAATTGTGTCCATAAAAGTAGTAGCAACTGTACTTGCTTTAAATGGATGAGATAATGCACAAAAGTGTGCATACTTGGTAAGTCTATCAACTACCACCATGATGACACTCTTTCCTTCGTACTTAGGTAAACCTATGATAAAATCCATTGAAATCTCCTCCCAACGTTGACTTGGAATGGATAAAGGTTGTAGAAGCCCCGGGGTCTTAATTGTTTCCACTTTATTCTGCTGGCAAACCAAACATTCCGCCACAAACTTTTGAATATCAGATTTAAGGCCATCCCAAAAAAATTCTTTCTTCACCCTGTGGTAAGTTTTTAAAAATTCCGAGTGTCCTCCTAAAGGAGAAGTGTGCAATTCCAGAAGAATATTTTGTTTTAGTTGGGAATTCTTACAAAGATATAAGCGATCTTTGTACCATAAGGATTCATTTTTCCAACTAAATGTATCAGATGTACTAGGATCTTGCTGCAACTTTTGAATGAGTGTCCATACATCTTTGTCCTTCTTCCATTCATCTCTTGCTTCGGTTATCCAATCTGGTTGGATAATAGAAATGGCACAATGCAATGCTTCCACCTCTTCATTCTTTCTTGAGAGTGCATCTGCAACAACATTAAGCTTTCCTTTTTTGTAGATTATTTCAAAGTCATAACCCAACATCTTTGTGACCCATTTTTTCTTCTCTTCTGAAGATAGTCTTTGTTCCAAAAGTGTTTAAGACTATCATGATCAGTTTTTACCTTGAAGTGTCTTCCCATTAGGTAAGTTCGCCATTTCTTTAGTGCATGTAGTATTGCTAACATTTCCTTCTCATAAATAGGTTTCTGTAAATACTTTCCTTTGATTGGACGACTTTCAAAAGCAATGTGTCTTCCTTCCTGCATTAAAAATGCACCAATTCCATTTCCTGAGGCATCACATTCCACAATAAAGGTTTTTGTGAAGTCTGGTGTAGCTAAGACCGGTGCTAGGCACATTGCCTCTTTAAGACGTTCAAAGGCCTTAGTTGCTTCAGGAGTCCATGAAAATCCATCTTTCTTCAATAATGTTGTTAGAGGTGCTGCTATTCTCCCATAATTCTTAACAAACTTGCGATAATACCCTGTTAACCCGAGAAATCCTCGCAACTTCTTTATGGTTGTGGGGAATTTCCATTCTTTAATGGCTTTAATTTTGTTAGGGTCTACCTTAACACCCTCGTGAGATACAATATGACCCAGATATTCCACCTCTTGTACTCCAAAGAAACATTTGGATGTTTTTGCATATAATTGTTTCTCCTGTAATAGTTTGAGCACCTTGTCAACATGTTGAACATGATCCTTCCAAGACCTGTTGTAGATTAGTATATCATCAAAAAATACTAGCACAAATTTTCTAAGGAAGGGTTTGAAAATGGAATTCATCAAGCCTTGAAATGTAGAAGGTGCTTTGGTACAAAATGTTGTTTTCAGAATATCTTCAGTCTTCATTCTAATTTGATGATATCCTGAACGAAGATCCAACTTGGTAAAATAAATTTCTCCATGTAATTCATCCAATAATTCATCAATCACAGGAATGGGAAATTTATCTTTAATGGTGAGCTTATTGAGTTCCCTATAATCTGGACACATTCGCCATGATCCATCCTTCTTGTGTACCAATACTACAGGAGTAGAGAAAGAACTTTGACTAGGTTGAATTATACCCGCCTCTAACATTTTCTGCAATCATACGTTCAATTTCGCTCTTTTGGAAGTAAGGATATCTATAAGGCCTGATGTTTGGAGGAACACTTCCTGGAATCAAATGAATAGCATGATCATGATCTCGAATAGGTGGGAGTCCTTTGGGAGTTTCAAACACCTTGGAATGATTGTTCAAGACTTGTTGGAGATCTGCAGAAATAGATGATTTTGATGTCGGAACTTCTAGTGAGCATAATTGTGCAGTTACGCCTCGTTGTTCTTTCTTTAGAAGCTTTGTCATGACATTAGAGCTTATTATCCTTCCTGGCTTCCCTTCAATACCCCGTAATTCGACTTCCTTTCCTTCTGAAAAAAAATTTCAAGAAAAGTTCTTGAAAATTAAAAGCTACCGTCCCCAAAGATTGTAACCATTGTACTCCTAGTACAACATCAGCACCTCCCATAGGAATGGAAAGCATTAGACTAGTCAATACATATTCCCCCATGGTTAGCTTGATATTATGGCATTTTCCAGAGCAATTTATAGTTCCTCCATTTGCAACCATCACTTGACATTCTGGTGCTGGGTATAGGAAACAATTCAATTCCTTGGCTACCTTACAATGAATAAAATTATGGGTACTACCTGAATTAATCAACACTATTACCTTTTTCTTCTTGATATGTCCTTCTATCTTGAGAGTTTGAGGTGTGGTAATTCCTGCCAATGCATTACACGATATGGCTAGACTCATTTCTTCCTCTTCTAGGGTTGGTTCTTGGCGTATATCATCTTCTTGTTCATTTTCTTATTCCTCTTCACAATCTATGCAAAATAATTATTCTCAGCGCACTTATGACCTTTAGTGTATTTTCTATCACAACTGTAGCAAAGCCCTTTTTCTCTTTTTTCTCTTTTTTTTTTGTTGTGTAACCAACTCCAAAAAAGAGAAGAAAATAGATATCAACACCTTAGAAATAAGCCACTTCGAGGGGGAAACCTCCAATACATTACATAAATGAAAAAATTCTTGGATGATACAATTTACAAAACCTCCTTTCTATATATAGGAGTCCATGTGGCCATAGTGTAATCCTAGTGGGCCACAATGTAATCCTAGCCGACCTAACAATAATAATTTAAGGGCACAATAATAACAAAATGGGGGTTACAAGGGTATAACAATAAGGGGTTTACACTAACAATAATAAGGGGCTATACTAGTGATATAGGGACCTAACATGCCCCTCTCCTTCAAAAAAATTGTTGTCCTCAACACTTGAGTAGCTCTGGGTGCTTCTGTATAAAATTCTCATCCTCCCATGTAGAATCTTCAGTGGGTAAGTTCTTCCACTTGATGAGATACTCTGAAATTGATCGATTTCGTTGCTGTCGAGTTCTTGTTTCCATGACCGCTTCAGGTTCTCATATGATTTTTCCTTCCTCATCAATTTCTGGCAATATTGTTTCAACTGGAAGATTTTCAACTATAACCTTCTTTAAGCATGAAACATGGAAAACTGGATGTACTCGCGAAGAAGCAGGAAGCTCCAATTTGTATGCCATAGTACCAATCTTTTTCAACACCTTGTAAGGACCATAGTACTTTGGCGATAATTTATTATCCTTCTTTGCTTGCTTGAGGGACATTTGTTTGTATGGTTGTAGCCGTAAAAAACCCAATCTCCTACATCAAAACTTCTCTCACTACGATGTTGATCTGCCTGTTGTTTCATTCGATTTTGTGCCAAATTCAGGTTATCCTTTAAGAGTTGGAGAACTTCTTGCTGATGCTCGATGTGATCTTCCACTGCTTGAACCTTCGAATTTTCCCTTAAAGATGATGTGATGGATGGGGGATGATATCCATAAAGTGCCATAAATGGGGTCATTTTTGCTGCAGTATGGAAGGAAGTGTTATACCACCATTCAGCAAGAGGTAACCACTTGACCCATTGTGTTTGTTTATCAGATACAAAACAACGAAGATATCCTTCCAAATATTTATTTACTATCTCAGTTTGACCATCGGATTGAGGATGATAAGATGAGCTATGAGCTAATTGAGTACCCAAACAAGAAAATAACTCCGTCCAAAAATTTCTAGTAAAAATGGGATCTGTGCCGCTCACAATAACCCTTGGGCTTCCATGTAGCTTTTGAATTCTGTCCATAAATGTAGTAGCAACCGTACTTGCTTTAAATGGATGAGATAAAGCACAAAAGTGTGCATACTTGGTAAGTCTATCAACTACCACCATGATGACACTCTTTCCTTCGGACTTAGGTAAACCTGTGATAAAATCCATTGAAATCTCCTCCCAACGTTGACTTGGAATGGATAAAGGTTGTAGAAGTCCCGGGTTCTTAATTGTTTCCACTTTATTCTGTTGGCAAACCAAACATTCCGCCACAAACTTTTGAATATCAGATTTAAGGCCATCCCAAAAAAATTATTTCTTCACCCTGTGGTAAGTTTTTAAAAATCCTGAGTGTCCTCCTAAAGGAGAAGTGTGCAATTCCAGAAGAATCTTTTGTTTTAGTTGGGAATTCTTACAAAGATATAAGCGATCTTTGTACCATAAGGAATCATTTTTCCAACTAAATGTATCAGATGTACTAGGATCTTGCCGCAACTTTTGAATGAGTATCCATACATCTTTGTCCTTCTTCCATTCATCTCTTGCTTCAGTTATCCAATCTGGTTGGATAATAGAAATGGCACAAAGCAATGCTTCCACCTCTTCATTCTTTCTTGAGAGTGCATCTGCAACAACATTCAGCTTTCCTTTTTTGTAGATTATTTCAAAGTCATAACCCAACATCTTTGTGACCCATTTTTGTTGTTCTTCTGACGATAGTCTTTGTTCCAAAAAGTGTTTAAGACTATCATGATCAATTTTCACCTTGAAGTGTCTTCCCATTAGGTAAGTTCGCCATTTCTTTAGTGCATGTAGTATTGCTAACATTTCCTTCTCATAAATAGGTTTCTGTAAATACTTTCCTTTGATTGGACGACTTTCAAAAGCAATGGGTCTTCCTTCCTGCATTAAAACTGCACCAATTCCATTTCCTGAGGCATCACATTCCACAATAAAGGTTTTTGTGAAGTCTGGCGTAGCTAAGACCGGTGCTAGGCACATTGCCTCTTTAAGATGTTCAAAGGCCTTAGTTGTTTCAGGAGTCCCTGAAAATGCATCTTTCTTCAATAATGTTGTTAGAGGTGCTGCTATTCTCCCATAATTCTTAACAAACTTGCGATAATACCCTGTTAACCCGAGAAATCCTCGCAACTGCTTTATGGTTGTGGGAAATTTCCATTCCTTAATGGCTTTAATTTTGTTAGGGTCTACTTTAACACCCTCGTGAGATACAATATGACCCAGATATTCCACCTCTTGTACTCCAAAGAAAAATTTGGATTTTTTTTGCATATAATTGTTTCTCCTGCAATAGTTTGAGCACCCTGTCAACATGTTCAACATGATCCTTCCAAGACATGTTGTAGATTAGTATATCATCAAAAAAATACTAGCACAAATTTTCTAAGGAAGGGTTTGAAAATGGAATTCATCAACCCTTGAAATGTAGAAGGTGCATTGGTAAGGCCAAAAGGTATGACCAAAAATTCATAATGACCCTCATGAGTTCGAAATGCTGTTTTTGGAATATCTTCAGTCTTCATTCTAATTTGATGATATCCCGAACGAAGATCCAACTTGGTAAAATAAATTGCTCCATGTAATTCATCCAATAATTCATCAATCACAGGAATGGGAAATTTGTCTTTAATGGTGAGCTTATTGAGCTCCCTATAACCTGGACACATTCGCCATGATCCATCCTTCTTGTGTACCAATACTACAGGAGCAGAGAAAGAACTTTGACTAGGTTGAATTATACCCGCCTCTAACATTTCTGCAATCATACGTTCACTTTCGCTCTTTTGGAAGTAAGGATATCTATAAGGCCTGATGTTTGGAGGAACACTTCCTGGAATCAAATGAATAGCATGATCATGATCACGAATAGGTGAGAGTCCTTTGGGAGTTTCAAACACCTTGGAATGATTGTCCAAGACTTGTTGGAGATCTGCAGAAATAGATGATTTTGATGTTGGAACTTTTAGTGAGCATAATTGTGCAATTACGCCTCGCTGTTCTTTCTTTAGAAGCTTTGTCATGACATTAGAGCTTATTATCCTTCCTGGCTTCCCCGCAATACCCCGCAATTCGACTTCCTTTCCTTCTGAAAAAAATTTCAAGAAAAGTTCTTGAAAATTAAAAGCTACCGTCCCCAAAGATTGTAACCATTGTACTCCTAGTACAACGTTAGCACCTCCCATAGGAATGGCAAGCATTGGACTAGTCAATACATATTCCCCCATGTTTAGCTTGATATTATGGCATTTTCCAGAGCAATTTATAGTTCCTCCATTTGCAACCATCACTTGACATTCTGGTGCTGGGTATAGGAAACAATTTAATTCCTTGGCTACCTTATAATGAATAAAATTATGGGTGCTACCCGAATCAATCAACACTATTACCCTTTTCTTTTTTATATGTCCTTCTATCTTGAGAGTTTGAGGAGTGGTAATTCCTGCCAGTGCATTACACGATATGGTCGGATTCATTTCTTCCTCTTCTAGGGGTGGTTCCCGGTGTATATCCTCTTCTTGTTCATTTTCTTCTTCTTCTTCACAATCTATGTAAAATAATTTCTTCTCAGCACACTTATGACCTTTAGTGTATTTGCTATCACAACTGTAGCAAAGCCCTTTTGCTCTTTTTTCTTCCAATTGTTGTGGTGTCAACCTTGTAGGTTGTGGAAATCTGGGCGTAGCAACACTTCCTTCTTTATAGAATTGAGTGGTAGGCTTCCTTGTCGCCATAATTTTACATTCAACTTTTCTTGCCAACCTGAATGCCTTCTCCAATGAATCAGGTTCCAAAAAACGAACTTCATGTTGGATGTTATCCTTTAAAGTACCTAAGAAGAGATCAATCCTGTGTTCCTCTGGAATATTAGTTACCGTTATATTCAATTTTTGGAAGTCCTCAATGTGCTGCCCAACTAAACCCTTTTGTTTGAGATTTATCAATTGGCTAAAGAAGGTGTTGCTCTTTGTATCCTCATAATGTGCTATCATTTCCTCCGTAAAAATTGACCAAGTGACAATTCTTTTACGGGAGCAAAGCCATTGATACCATACAAATGTATTTTTTTCTAAATGTAAAGTTGCAATGCGTACCTTTTGTGTGTTTTGCACGTTATGGAGATCAAAATATTGCTCCATCTGTAGTATCCATGTTACAGGATCCTTTCCATCAAACTTCCTCATATCCATTTTTGGAATATGGTGGTTCTTCCCGCCAACATTCAAGTTTATGAAATCATGATTAACATTTATTTTGTTCTCATCAGGAGGTTCTTCTCCTATATTTCTGCCATTAGGAATCATTTCTGGTTTTAAGCTTGTCATCAAGCCTTCCATGTATGCTTTTAGATCACTCTTCATGTTTTCCATGTTGTCTTTCATGTCATCCATATTAGCTTCCACGCCATCCATCTTAGCTTCCACGCCATCCATTTTAGCTTCCATGCCTTTCTTCAAACCGTCCATCTTCACTTCCATGCCTTTCTTCAAAACTTCCATTTCATTTTTTGTTGCTCTTTGCGAGAGTGAAAACTGTTGCATTTGCTCTTGTAATTTCGATAGATCATGTTGCAATTCTTCATCTTCATGAGTCATAGTAGAGCCTTCTGAAGGCTTAATGGGTGTTGAATTCTTTTTAGGGGCCATTTTAAAATCCAATATTGATATCTATTCTACAAGTTTCCCTTGGAATCAATTCAACTTGATTCTTCAAACAAGACTTATGTAATTCGGAAAAAACATACACACCTTTTACTAGCTTTTAGGAGCTCGATATTGAAATTGAATTTTCTCTGTAATTGAAAATCTTCGATATCTCAAATTCAGCCCTGTAGTAGCCCTCTGAAGCTTCTTTCAAATGCCACAGGTCTGACCTGATTTTGATTCTCCAAGACAAATTTGTGTCCAATCTCCCACAATGACCTAATTCTGGACTGGTTCAGTAGAGCAAACTTGTACGACTTGCCACGTGTCACTGTTTTGTCCTTTGTCTCTGAAATTGATAGCGAAGAAACTACAGGCCGTGTACTGGTGACCACTTTTGACGGCACTCCAATCCAATATTCAGAGAGAGAGTTATTAAACTTTTTCCACGATCACCTCTTTGAGATGAAATTCAGGAGCCTGAAAAAGCACTACCTTCCACAGATCATATCTCCAAAACTATTGCGAACCAAGATCTGAAATTTTTTGACGAATTTCCTCAGGATTTCAGCTTTGCACCATATGAATTTCAGATTCTGAACCTTCGTAGAAACAGATTTATAGCGAAAATTCCACGATGGCCTGTTTAGGAGCTTGAAAAAAGACCTGACTTCCACAGACGATATCTCCGCAAATATTGCGAACCAAGGTCTGAAATTTTTAGACAAGCTTCCTCTGGATTTCGGCTTCGTACCCTAAAAATTTCAGCTTCTGAAACTTCGTAGAAAAAAGGTTATAGCGAAAATGCCACGATGACCTGTTTGGAGCAGCGAAACCCTAGAATCCAAAGCTCTGATACCAAATGTTGTGTAACCAGCTTCAAAAATAGAAGAAAAGAGATATCAACGCCTTAGAAATAAGCCACTTCGATGGGGCAACCTCCAATACATTACATAAATGCACAATTCTTGGATGATACAATTTACAAAACCTCCTTTCTATATATAGGAGTCCATGGGGCCATAATGTAATCCTAGTGGGCCACAATGTAATCCTAGCCGACCTAACAATAATAATTTAAGGGCAAAATAATAACAAAATGGGGTTACAAGGGTACAATAATAACAATAAGGGGGTTACACTAACAATAATAAGGGACTATACTAGTGATATAGATTCCAACAATTTCTTCCGCTGTTGTGGTGTCAACCTTGTAGGTTTTGGAAGTCTAGGAGTAGCAACACTTCCATATTTATAGATGTGAGTGGTAGGCTTCCTTGTCGCCATAATTTTACATTCAATTTTTCTTGCCAACCTAAATGCCTTCTCCAATGAATCATGTTCCCAAATGCGAACTTCATGTTGGATGTTATCCTTTAAATTCCCTATGAAGACAACAATCCTATGTTCCTCTAGAATATTAGTTACCCTTATATTCAATTTTTGGAAGTCCTCAATGTTCTCCACCGTTGAACCCTTTAGTCTGAGATTTATCAATTGGCTAAAGAAGGTGTTTCTCTTTGTATCCTCATAATGTGCTATCATTTCCTCCATAAAAATTGACCAAATGACATTTTTTTTATGGGAGAAAAAGCATCGATACCATACAAATGTATTTTGTTTTAAATGTAAAGTTGCAATGCATACCTTTTGTGTGTTTTTCACATTATTGAGATCAAAATATTGCTCCATCTATAGTATCCATGTTACAGGATTCTTATCATCAAAATTCCTCATATCCATCTTTGGAATATGGTGGTTCTTCAATCCAACATTAGAGTTTATGAAATCACGATTAACGTTTATTTTGTTCTCATCATGAGTTTCCTCTACTATATTTTCACCACTAGGAATCATTTCTTGTATTAAATTTGACAAACCTTCCATGTCTTCTTTTAGATCATTCTTCATGGTCATTTTTTCATTCATCTTAGCTTCCATGTCATCCATCTTAGATTCCATGCCGCCCCATGCCATCTATCTTAGCTTCCATGCCTTTCTTCAAACCATCCATCTTAGATTCCATGCCTTTCTTCAAACCATCCATCTTAGTTTCCATGCCTTTCTTCAAAACTTCCATGTAATTTTTTGTTGCTCTTTGCGAGAGCGAAATTTGTTGCACTTGCTCTTGTAAATTTGATATGTCATGTTGCCATTCTTCATCTTCATGAGTCATAGTAGAGCCTTCTAAAGGCTTAATGGGTGTTGAATTCCTTTTATGAGGCATTTCAGAACCCAATACTGAAATATATTCTACAATATGCCCTTGGAATCAATTCAACTTGATTCTTCAAACAAGACTTATGCAGTTTGGAAAAAAAAAAATATACACCTTTTACTTGCTTTTGAGGCGCTCGATATTGAAATTAACATATCTCTATACTTGCAGATCCTCAATATCTGAAATTCAGCCCTGTAGTAGTCATATGAAGCTTCTTTCAAATGCGACAGGTCTAACTTGATTTGGATTCTTCAAGACAACGTTATGTCCAATCTCCCACAATGACCTAATTATGGACTGGTTCAGTAGAGCGAACTTGTACGACTTGCCACATGTCACTGTTTGCTCCTTTGGCTCTAAAATTCATAGATAGGAAACTACAGTCTATGTAATTCCAGTCACGTTTTACATAATTCCAATCTGATGCTCTGAGAGAGAGTTATGAAGGTTTTCCCATGATCACCTCTTTGAGATGAAATTCGGGAGCCTGAAAAAGACCTAACTTCCACAGATCATATCTCCGAAAATATTGCGAACCAAGATCTGCAATTTTGCGAAGATGGTCCTTAAGATTTTGGCTTCCATGTAGCTTTTGAATTCTGTCCACAAATGTAGTAGCGACTGTACTTGCTTTAAATGGATGAGATAATGCACAAAAGTGTGCATACTTGGTAAGTCTATCAACTACCACCATGATGACATTCTTGCCTTTGGACTTCGGTAAACCTGTGATAAAATCCATTGAAATCTCCTCCCAACGTTGACATGGAATGGATAAAGGTTGTAGAAGTCTCGGGGTCTTAATTGTCTCCACTTTATTCTGCTGGAAAACCAAACATTCCGCCACAAAATTTTGAATATCAGATTTAAGGCCATCCCAAAAAAAATCTTTCTTCACCCTGTGGTAAGTTTTTAAAAATCCTGAGTGTCCTCCTAAAGGAGAAGTGTGCAATTCCAGAAGAATCTTTTGTTTCAGTTGGGAATTCCTACAAAGATATAAGCGATCTTTGTACCATAAGGAATCATTTTTCCAACTAAATGTATCAGATGTACTAGGATCTTGCTGCAACTTTTGAATGAGTATCCATACATATTTGTCCTTCTTCCATTCATCTCTTGCTTCAGTTATCCAATCTGGTTGGATAATAGAGATGGCACAAAGCAATGCTTCCACCTCTTCATTCTTTCTTGAGAGTGCATCTGCAACAACATTAAGCTTTCCTTTTTTGTAGATTATTTCAAAGTCATAACCCAACATCTTTGTGACCCATTTTTGTCGCTCTTCTGAAGATAGTCTTTGTTCCAAAAAGTGTTTAAGACTATCATGATCAGTTTTTACCTTGAAGTGTCTTCCCATTAGGTAAGTTCGCCACTTCTTTAGTGCATGCAGTATTGCTAACATTTCCTTCTCATAAATAGGTTTTCGTAAATACTTTCCTTTGATTGGACGACTTTCAAAAGCAATGGGTCTTCCTTCCTGCATTAAAACAACACCAATTCCATTTCCTGAGGCATCACATTCCACAATAAAGGTTTTTGTGAAGTCTGGCGTAGCTAAGACCGGTGCTAGGCACATTGCCTCTTTAAGATGTTCAAAGACCTTAGTTGCTTCAGGAGTCCATGAAAATGCATCTTTCTTCAATAATGTTGTTAGAGGTGCTACTATTCTCCCATAATTCTTAACAAACTTGCGATAATAGCCCGTTAACCCGAGAAATACTCGCAACTGCTTTATTGTCTTGGGGACTTTCCATTCCTTAATGGCTTTAATTTTGTTAGGGTCTACTTTAACACCCTCGTGAGATATAATATGACCCAGATATTCCACCTCTTGTACTCCAAAGAAACATTTGGATGTTTTTTGCATATAATTGTTTCTCCTGCAATAGTTTGAGCACCCTGTCAACATGTTCAACATGGTCCTTCCAAGACCTGCTGTAGATTAGTATATCATCAAAAAATACTAGCACAAATTTTCTAAGGAAGGGTTTGAAAATGGAATTCATCAACCCTTGAAATGTAGAAGGTGCATTGGTAAGGCCAAAAGGCATGACCAAAATTCATAATGACCCTCATGAGTTTGAAATGTTGTTTTTGGAATATCTTCAGTCTTCATTCTAATTTGATGATATCCTGAACGAAGATCCAACTTGGCAAAATAAATTGCTCCATGTAATTCATCCAATAATTCATCAATCACAGGAATGGGAAATTTATCTTTAATGGTGAGCTTATTAATCTCCCTATAATCCGGACACATTCGCCATGATCCATCCTTCTTGTGTACCAATACTACAGGAGCAGAGAAAGAACTTTGACTAGGTTGAATTATACCCGCCTCTAACATTTCTGCAATCATACGTTCAATTTCGCTCTTTTGGAAGTAAGGATATCTATAAGGCCTGATGTTTGGAGGAACACTTCCCGGAATCAAATGAATAGCATGATCATGATCACGAATAGGTGGGAGTCCTTTGGGAGTTTCAAACACCTTGGAATGATTGTCCAAGACTTGTTGCAGATCTGCAGAAATAGATGATTTTGATGTTGGAACTTCTAGTGAGCATAATTGTGCAATTACGCCTCGCTGTTCTTTCTTTAGAAGCTTTGTCATGACATTAGAGCTTATTATCCTTCCTGGCTTCCCCGCAATACCCCGTAATTCGACTTCCTTTCCTTCTGAAAAAAATTTCAAGAAAAGTTCTTGAAAATTAAAAGTTACCGTCCCCAAAGATTGTAACCATTGTACTCCTAGTACAACATCAGCACCTCCCATAGGAATGGCAAGCATTGGACTAGTCAATACATATTCCCCATGGTTAGCTTGATATTATGGCATTTTCCAGAGCAATTTATAGTTCCTCCATTTGCAACCATCACTTGACATTCTGGTGCTGGGTATAGGAAACAATTTAATTCCTTGGCTACCTTATAATGAATAAAATTATGGGTGCTACCTGAATCAATCAACACTATTAGCCTTTTCTTCTTTATATGTCCTTCTATCTTGAGAGTTTGAGGAGTGGTAATTCCTGCCAGTGCATTACACGATATGGTCGGATTCATTTCTTCCTCTTCTAGGGGTGGTTCCTCGTGTATATCCTCTTCTTGTTCATTTTCTTCTTCTTCTTCACAATCTATGTAAAATAATTTCTTCTCAGCACACTTATGACCTTTAGTGTATTTGCTATCACAACTGTAGCAAAGCCCTTTTGCTCTTTTTTCTTCCAATTGTTGTGGTGTCAACCTTGTAGGTTGTGGAAATCTAGGCATAGCCACACTTCCTTCTTTATAGAATTGAGTGGTAGGCTTGAGATTTATCAATTGGCTAAATAAGGTGTTGCTCTTTGTATCCTCATAATGTGCTATCATTTCCTCCGTAAAAATTGACCAAGTGACAATTTTTTTACGGGAGCAAAGCCATCGATAACATACAAATGTATTTTGTTCTAAATGCAAAGTTGCAATGCGTACCTTTTGTGTGTTTTGCACATTATGGAGATCAAAATATTGCTCCATCTGTAGTATCCATGTTACAGGATCCTTTCCATCAAACTTCCTCATATCCATTTTTGGAATATGGTGGTTCTTCCCGCCAACATTAGAGTTTATGAAATCACGATTAACATTTATTTTGTTCTCATCATGAGGTTCTTCGACTATCTTTTCACCATTAGGAAACATTTCTTATATCAACTTTGTCAAATCTTCGATGTTTGATTTTAGATCATCCAGCTTAGCTTCCATGCTGGCTTATGCTGTCCAGACTTAGCTTCCACGCCATCCATCTTAGCTTCCACGCCTTTCTTCAAACCATCCATCTTCACTTCCACACCATCCATCTTAGCTTCCATGCCTTTCTTCAAACCGTCCATCTTCACTTCCACGCCTTTCTTCAAAACTTCCATTTCATTTTTGTTGCTCTTTGCGAGAGTGAAATTTGTTGCACTTGCTCTTGTAATTTTGATAGATCATGTTGCAATTCTTCATCTTCATGAGTCATGGTAGAGCCTTCTGAAGGCTTAATGGGTGTTGAATTCTTTTTAGGCGGCATTTTAGAATCCAATATTGATACCTTTTACTTGCTTTGAGGAGCTCGATATTGAAATTGAATTATCTCTGTAATTGAAAATCTTAAATATCTTAAATTCAGCCCTGTAGTAGCCCTCTGAAGCTTCTTTCAAATTCCACAGGTCTGATCTAATTTGGATTCCCCAAGACAAATTTGTGTCCAATCTCCCACAATGACCTAATTCTGGACTGGTTCAGTAGAGCAAACTTGTAGGACTTGCCACATGTCACTGTTTCGTCCTTTGTCTCTGAAATTGATAGCCAAGAAACTATAGTCCGTTTACTTACAACCAATTTTAACGGCACTCAAATCCACTGCCCAGAGAGAGATTTATTGAACTTTTCCCACGATCACCTCTTTGAGATGAAATTCAGGAGCCTGAAAAAGCACTACCTTCCACAGATCATATCTCCAAAAATATTGCGAACCAAGCTCTGAAATTTTTTGAAGAATTTCCTCAGGATTTCAGCTTTGCACCATACGAATTTCAGATTCTGAACCTTCGTAGAAAAAAAATTATAGCGAAAATTCCACGATGACCTGTTTAGGAGCTTGAAAAAAGACCTAACTTCCACATATGATATCTCCGAAAATATTGCGAACCAAGCTCTGAAATTTTTAGACAATATTCCTTAGGATTTCAGCTTCGCACCCTAAAAATTTCAGCTTCTGAAACTTCGTAGAAAAAAGTTATAGCGAAAATGCCACGATGACCTGTTTGGAGCAGCGAAACCCTAGAATCCAAAGCTCTGATACCAAATGTTGTGTAACCAGCTCCAAAAAGAGAAGAAAAGAGATATAAACGCCTTAGAAATCAGCCACTTCGAGGGGGAAACCTCCAATACATTACATAAATGAACAATTCTTGGATGATACAATTCACAAAACCTCCTTTCTATATATAGGAGTCCATGGGCCATAATGTAATCCTAGTGGGCCACAATGTAATCCTAGCCGACCTAACAATAATAATTTAAGGGCACAATAATAACAAAAAGGGGGTTACAAGGGTACAATAATAACAATAAGGGGGTTACACTAACAATAATAAGGACTATACTAGTGATATAGGGACCTAAATACTGGGGGCCTCATTCCATGCCACAGTTGGTAAGAAATATTTTCATGACTAGGTTTAAGGATATTTTGGACAAGTTCATGGGTGATGAAAAACCCCGTAAAATTGTTGGAATGGGTAAATTTCTTGTAAAATAGCAAAATGGAAACTAATGGTTATTAAAGGATGTAAGGATTATTTTAGATCTGAAGAAAAATCTTATTTCAATAGGATAGTTAGGTAGTGAAGGTTGTGTGACAAATTTCACAGATAAAACTTGGAAGGTCACTAAAGGAGCCCTGGTAATAGTGAAAGGTGTAAAAGTTGGTACATTGTATTTATGAAATGGTATTTCTAACTTTGTTAATGCTTTAGCTTCCAAAGGAGTAGATGCAGCATTATGGCATCATAGGTCTTAATAACATCAGTTGAAAAGGGGGATGAATATTCTTCACTCAAGAAATTTGTTTCCTAGTTTGAAGAATATTGATTTGGATTTCCGTGAGAATTGCATTTATGGAAAACAAAAGAGAGTCGATTTCATTATCGTAGTTGGGAAAGAAAAGAAGAGTGAAAATTAGAGCTTGTGCATACGATGTACCGATAGCTACATCCGTAAATTAGAGTTTGATAGGTACTGTTCAGAGCATGGAATTCGTAGAGAGAAGACAGTTCCAAGAACACCACAAGAAAATGGTGTGTCAGAAAGGATGAACAGAATAATCATGGAGCGTGCAAGGTGCATGAGATTGCATGCAGGATTGCCTTTACAATTTTGGGCAGATGCTGTAGATACTGTTGTTTATCTAATAAACATAGGGCCTTCAAGTTCCTTGGATGGTGGTATTCCAGAGGAAGCATGGACAGGTAAAAAGGTAAACTACTCCTTTTTTAAAGCCTTTTGGTTGTGAGGCCTTTGTCCATATTAATAAAGAAAATAGAACAAAGCTTGAGGCAAAATCAAAGAAATGTACCTTTATTGGATATGGTGTTAATGATTTTGGTTATCACTTATATGATTATGAAAATCACAAAATAATTAGGAGCAGAGATGTAATATTCAATGAAAAGGTATTGTATAAGAATCAGTTGCAGGAAAATAAATAGGAAAAAGAAAACAAATAATACACAGTTATTGATTAGATCACATAAAAAGTAAAGGTGCCTAAAAATAATAATAATAGACAACCACAACAACAATAACCAACACAACAACAACAGGCACCTCAAACACCTGAAAGTGGTGTCAGAAGATCTACCAGGATAAGTAGACCCCCCAAATGGTACTCTCCATCATTATATTATTTATTGTTGACTGATTTTGGTGAACCCGAATGTGATGAAGAAGCAATGCAGGTTGAAACCAGGAAAAAGTGGGAGCTATCCATGGAAGAAGAGATGGACTCCTTAATACATAACCAGACTTGGGACTTAGTCAGTTTAACTGCAGGTAAAACAACATTGCAGAATAAATGGGTTTACAGGCTGTAGGAAGAAGATGGAGGAAAACAGAGGTACAAAGCTAGACTTGTGGTGAAGGGGTTTTCACATAAGAAAGGTATTGATTTTGATGAAATATTTTCTCCTGTTGTTAAGATGAATTCAATCAGAACTATTTTAAGTCTTATAGTAGCGGAAGTTTTGCATCTTGAACAGTTAGATGTAAAGACAACATTTCTCCATGAAGATTTGGAGGAAGAGATCTATATGCAGCAACTAGAAGGATATGAGGTCAAAGGGAAGTAAAAATTAGTGTGCAGGTTAAAGAAGAGATTTTATGGCTTAAAACAGGCTCCAAGTCAGTGGTATCTAAAATTTGACAGGTTTATGTCTGAGCAAGGTTATACTAGATGTCACTCTGATCATTGTGTTATCTGAAAAAGAAAAATGATGGCAACTATATTATATTGTTATTGTATGTAGATGACATGCTTGTTGCAGGGTCTAACATGCAAGAAATAAATGTGCTAAAAAAAAATTGCAAAATTAATTTGCAATGAAGGAATTGGGCACTGCAAAACAAATCCTTGGTATGAGAATAACTAGAGACAGGAAAAATCACAAATTAACATTGTCTCAGAATGAGTACATACAAAAGGTGTTGAAAATATTTAATATGCAGAATGAAAAACCAGTTAGTACACCTTTTTCTAGCCATTTCAAACATAGCAAGGAGATGTGCCCCAAGACCCAAGAAGAAATGGATTATATGTCTAAAGTTCCATATGCATCAACAATTGGAAGCTTAATATATGCAATGGTATGCACAAGGCTTGATATTGCACATGTAGTGGGAGTTGTAAGTAGGTACATGAACAATCCAGGAAAAGAACATTGGATGGCAGTGAAATGGATTCTCAGATATTTGAGAGGTACCACAAATCAAGAACTATGTTTTGGTGGTTCAAACATTGCTCTACAGGGATATGTTGATGCAAATATGGCAGGTGACAAAGATAACAGGAGGAGCACTACAGGGTATGTATTTACTATAGGTGGAACAACTGTCAGTTGGGTTTCAAAAATCCAAAGTGTTGTTGCAATTTCAACAACAAAAGCAGGGTATGTTTTAGCTACAGAGGCTAGTAAAGAAATGATTTGGTTACAAAGGTTTATGGATGAATTGGGTAAGAAGAATGATATGGGCACATTATACAGTGATAGCCAAAGTGCCATTCATCTCGAAAAGAACTCAACATTTCATTCCATGACTAAACACATACAACTCAAGTACCATTTTATACGGTCAGTGTTGGAAGATGGATAGTTGATGCTGGAAAAGATACACACTAGCCAAAATCCTACATATATGCTAACAAAAGTTGTAAACAGGGAGAAACTGAGATTATGCTCAGTTTCAATTGGTCTTCAGGTATGATTATGAAGATGAGAAAAAACAAGGTCCAAAGTGGAGTCATTATCTAGCAAATGAAGCAGCGATGGAGTTGCTACAATCAGTCTCCAAATGGGAGATTGTTGGGTGTGGAGCCTGATTATCTTCTTTATTTTGTATCACAACATTGGACCCTTGTTATTAATGGGGTGGAAACTCCGCTCATAATTAAACGTTGCCTGGGGGGTCCAGGGGGTGGTGGCTGTGAATTTATGGAGCTCCCCCTTGGCGGGGGGTTTCGAGGGCACTGCCCCCAAAGCTGAAAACAAATGTAAAATTGCCTTGTAAAAGTATTATAATTTCTAGTCAATCTGGGCCGTTCATTAGGTAGATGATCTGATGGTAGAAGTCATGTTTAATTTAGGGTTTTTTTCCATAGAAAGCAACCCCTCATTTTGTATGAGTGTATTGTATTGCGGCTGTGTATAGTATGTGTATTCTCAGAGCGTGAAACAGATAGGGAAACTGTGAGAGAGAACAAAGGATATTACAACAGACCTACTGTAGGTTGTGTCTCTTCATTTTGCTGGATAATAGAAAGGAAGGACTAGCTGTTCGAGGTGGACGTAGCCCAAACTGGGTGAACCACATATATCTGTGTCTCTCAGGTTTTATGTGTTTTGTGTGCTTGTGTTTTCCACATATTTATGTGTTGCATTGCTCTTTAATATACAATTTTTCTAACACGGTCTCCCTCTGATCTCGTACTTCCCATGGTGTGGTTGGCTACAACTTCATCTCCATTTCGTTGATATTTATCTCATATTCAAAATGTACATATGTGATCTTCTTCTTGTATTCCTTTACTGCAAGGTCGAGCTTCACAACCTTGTCCTCTACTGATTCCTATTCTTTGAAATTGATGTTCGAAACTTCTTGGCATGTGACTTCGACCACCTCTTTCAACTTATGCTGCTACTGCACTTCCTGGTCCTTCTCCTGGATGGCCTGGTTGAGTTACTACTTCAACCAAGCTCGCTCTCTTTCTACCTAAATGTTCAATTTAGAAGTGATTTTTTCTCGCTGCTTCAGCTCATATATAGTTTCTTGTTGTATCTCATATAATCTCTCAATTGCATGTGTCGCGATGTTCATGTTCACATATTTCCATCCTTTCGCTTACTGTTGTACTTCAACAGAGTCAAACTCTAGGGCTCGAAATAGTATCTGTGTTAACCGTGCCCCAAGTGTGGGCTCTAATAATATTTCTTTGTGAGGCTTTTCCTTTGATTCTACTGGCTCTATGGTTGTCTCTGCCAATATCTTTAACTTTTCAATACGCTCCTCGACACCTGTTATAAGTGTGTCGTGGAAATATTATAACTTGTTCCATGACTCTGCCATAGATTCTTGTATCCTGTCTCCAATATGATTAAGATCCCCATCAGTGAGGACCTATGATGTTATATCCTTTGCCTTATCTTCCTTTTGCTTATTTTTGGGTTTCTTGGTAGCTTCGACACCTGCCTTTATTTTATTTGTGACGAAGGGTTTTGTCTTCAAACTCTTTGTTCTTCTCATCTCCTCCAAGAGGATCCTGGTGATCCTTGTCATGTTTCTTCTCTTGTTCTACCTCTTCCTCATACTTGTCCTTTCCACTTACTTCTCCATGCTGCGTAGTGTCCTTCTCTGTCAAAATACCTTTTGCCTATGTCTCCAGTGCAATCATCCATTCTGTTGGCCACTATTGTGTGTGTGCAAACACATCATCTCCTGTTACCAAATATGGCAAGGGATGTCATTCCTTGCTTATGTCTTTGCGAGCCTGAATATAAACTTTGTGTAAATCAACATTAAATTTTGCAACAATGCTATATTGCGCGTACAGGCTTGACAAAAGGCAAGGGTGTTGTTTTACCAACATATGAAAATCCATATGATATAACACAGAAAATATCTTGTTTTCTTGTGCTCGCGACGACTGATTGGTATACCACAGTGAGGCATATCGCGCGACTTCACAAAAATTTGAAGCTAACAGAGGAAATTGCAAACCCTCCGACGCTTTCCATGCTAGCATTAATATTATCAAAAGTAACCATGCATAATGAAATGTAGTACCTTTCTCCTGCACCTTCATGTAGTCATCCAAATATTATTTACAAAGGTATGCGGCCTAGTTTTACTGAACCCCGTTGGTGCACTCCTCAACTATTGAAACTATTATCGTAGGGACTTCATTGGCTCGAAACTTTCTCATGATATTTCTAGCTAATATTTGTGCGGTAAAGTGAACTCCTTGTTTATTGATTGAATTAATGTCATATCATCACTTCCCTTTTGTTAGTCCAAACTTCTTCTTCATGTTTTCAACTATTGTTTTGTCCTGGTATTTGCCAAAAAAATATTTTTCCAGGTTCCTTCATTGATATGGAAGCCTTGTAATTCTCTATATCAAAATTTCGTCGATATAGATCCTCTTTCCCATCCATAGGCATCCATTGTGCACCAACACGATAAATTGTATAACACAAGCTGTGCTCCCTATACTTCTGCCGAAGCGTGACACATTCAACATGACCAATAACCCTGACTGCGCTAATCCAATCGCCCACTGTTGCGATTCTAGCCTCATCACACCACTATCAGGCTAGTGTACCTGCTATTAGAGCCCCATGATTTGGCCGATTGGCAAGCCAGGTGACAGGGTAACATCAAACCAACTTTGGAGCCCTAGGACCTAGCCTTCCTAGACTCAGAAAGGGCTCTCTCTATTATGCAAAGGATGTAAACTTGTTTGCTTTTTATGTATTTGATTTTAGGCTAGTTGTTAAGTATGTTTTGGTTTGTTTTAGGTTTTTTGAGGGAGAACTGATCAAAGGATAAATAGATAAAATTTTGTCAGATCAACTGGGCTATGGGGTCGAAAAAGTCGAGACTGTCTCAAATGGTGGAAAAGGTATATTGCAAGGCCGATTTGGTCGAGATAAATGGATTCTTTGGGTGTAAGTGAAATGATATGGACACTAAGTTTGTGAGAGACAAAGAGGTTTTAAGAATAAATAGTTTTACAGAAAACATCCATGTGGTAGGGCTAACCATTGATCACTATAAATGAAACTCAAACTGATAGATGCATAAAATAAAAATTCAGGTGATACATAGAAGTATAAGACCCTCTAACTTTGGGAAAATCACCTTCAGACTTTTGGGAAAACAAATAAGACAAACAAAAAACTCAATCTATGAAGAGGGAACTCCTAAACATCATATTTTGAGCTATTGCGAACTTTGAAATAAGATTGCAGAGCATGGGCAAAGGGCAAGATCGAAACAAGACCTCTTTGACTTAACTAAGACAACCTATAATTCAAAGAAAGATTTCAGTGATGGGGTTTTGACTAGCTATGAGTAAGCAAGGCATATCGTGAATCATACTAGACAACATACATAATAACCATTAATGAAATTGATAACAAGTTCTTAAGGTATCAAAGAGTAGTTAAGAATTCTTTGACATAGTTAAGAAAGATGAAAACATAGAAGCTGTAATGAATCAAGAAACTTGAGGTGCCTCCATGGGCATGTCTCAAATCTATTCTTTACTGAACTACAGCAAGCAAGAAGCATGAAAACATGTATGATAAACTAAGGAAACATAACAGATAAGGAACATAATACCATTCACCAAGCCATGGAATCCTACAAATAGTCCTTCTCCACCATCCAAGTCAAACAAGAAATTATCCACTTTATGAGACAAAGTATTTCTTCAAAGCTTGTAATGCTATGTATTTTCTCTATAACATTATGTTCAGCCTCTGGTTACAATGTATTCTCTTGGATTATATAGGCCAAAGAGAAAAAAACCCTCCTAGAGCATCTAGAAGGCCATTGGCCCAATACAAATATCTGATTTTGTCCTTGAGGCCTTGCAAAGCCCAAGGCACAAAATATCTTAAAAAATATCTGTTTAAGCTAATAATAGAAAGAAAATTGACTTTTAATCACTGACATGGAGATAAAAATAGCTAAACGCACATTTGGAAGGCCACCTTCAGAAAACTGCTTTTTTAGCCAAAATGCTATAGGAGCGTAGCAGCAGAAAGAAGCTTGTTTTATAGACAACTTTTGAGGGATCTCTTGATGTCGAAACGAGGCCCATGATAGCTCATTGGAAAGCCCTAGATGTCTAGTTTTTGGAACTACTTGATTTTTTCCAAACTGATCCCTATAAGTCTGTAAAAAGGTGGACTGAGTGAAAAACCCGGGGGGTGTCTCATCTGCTGATATGTGAGGCAGAAAGGTGAATTTTGATTGATTTTTGCCTCTTTGGGGGACCAAAACACCTCATTTGGATCTGAAAATTTGTGAGTACCTGCCACCAAATTTAATCCATCCAAAAAAATTACTTTCAGGAGCTGAGGATGCTCCTAGCACCCATGGAAACGCCTAGAAAAATGTGCAATTAGGGCCAAAAAACACAAAAAAAAAAATCATGTCAAAATTTGCTCAATTTTGGCGAGAAATCCCCTTATGGGTTCTTAGAAGCATGCAAGGAAGTTGAGGCCAAGATTTCAAGCCTAGATATGCCTTTCTCCACTTTTTCTACCGGACGCCTCTTTCGGGCAGTTTTGAGCCTTTCTTGAGCAAGTTTGAGCTTTCTTCGGGAAAATTAGTTCAATTTCTTGTAGTGCCCAGTCATCTTCCTTTGAAGACTCAAGTCTCTATTTTCTTTCTCTAATTTATCCTCCAAATTCTTGTTGGCTCTTTCAAGCCAAGATTCTTTATCATTTTCTATTTCTTGGGCGAGCAATTGTGTGAGAGGATAAAATCGAACAATGGCTGCTTCTTCTTCCTTATTTTTCTCCAAAGCTTTCCTAAGACCCATAGTCCTAGGCCTTTTTCTTATTGGCTGCTCTTATTCTTCAGTATCATCAAATTCGCCCACATACTTTTCAAGCTTGATTTGTGCTTTGTAGGCTTCCCTTTGGTATTTGAATGCCCAAGCCTCATAAACTGCCATTTGACCACTCATTTGTTTATTTTGCATTTGTAGAACATGTATGAGGTCCTTTGACCTTTCTAGATCAGTTTCTAAGTCATGGATTTGGGCTTCTCTATTTTGCAGAAGAGACTCAAGAATTTTAGCTTCATCATCTCTAGCATCACTATCTGTTTGTATGATGTCAAACTCCATTTATTTTTCATGACTACTCTCCTGCTGCTCAAATTTTTCTTTGCCCTTGCTTTGGATAGACTTCTTGGTCCTTTTCCTCTTTGGAAATTCAACAATAATCTTCTTAGGAAAATTGCCTCTACTGCTTAGCGCTCTAGTGACATTGCTAGTCACTGCTGGAGTGATTTTCTTCCTTGCAGATTTGGTGTTTCTAGGCTTTACCCCTTTTGGAGGAAGAGTCATGGCCCCTTGCCTAGGAGAGGAATCTAGCACATGCTCTTAGCTGTGTTGAGGAGAAGAGAGAGGAGGTTTCATTACTTGCACTTGTTCAACTTGATTTTTCACATCGCTGCCTTCATCACCATCTGATTTTCTGCTATGTTTACTGTTTTGAGTTTGTTTGGAGCTGCCAAATTCACCTTTGTCACTGTTTTGAACCTCTTGACATATGTTGCCTTCAACCTCATCAGTGCTGTTTAGAAAATGTTCTTTAGGGCTGTTAGCTTCATGATCCTTTTTTGCTGTTTGACCATCTTTACTGTCTGCCTGTAGACTGCCTTGTTTACCCTCATCATTGTCTTGAACTTGTTGAGGGCTGACTTCAATATGACTGCCTCCTTTAGAATCCGTGTGTGGGTTGCCACCATGGTCACTTTGCATGCTGTCACCTCCCTCATTGTCTGTTTGAGGACTGTTTTGTTGTTCATCATCAATACCTTTCTTAGGATCTTAATTTTTTCCTTGAGGACTGTCCTCCTGATCATTGTGTTGTTGATGGTCACTTTGTCTTTCATCACTGCTTTGAACCTCTTCACTTTGCTTTCTATCACCACTAGCTTGCTGCTCTTCATCATCACTACTTTGCACCTCTTCTTCACTGCTCTGTTTCTCTTCATCATCACTATTCCCTTGCTCATTTTCACTGCTTTGTTTCTCCTCATCATTACTAATTTGCTGCTCATGGTCACTGACTTCCTTATCCCTTGGTGAGTTTTCTTCACCATCACTAGTTTTCTACTCATGGTCACTGCCCTGTTATTTGTCACTTGGTTCATGCTCACTACTTTGCTTAGAGTCCCTATGTTCCTCATCACCACTAACCTCATGCCTGATTTCATAAGACTGCTCTTTTTCACTTTCAATCATGGGTGATGTTTTCCTTTGAGGAGTATTTTGACTTGATGGAGGAGAGACATAGTGAGTGGAGGGTGAGGAGGATATGTGAGATGGGCCATGAGATGAAGATGCAGTGGCAAAATCTGGATGAGAAATCAAAGTCTCCCAAGACACTCCTTTCTTTTCCAGCTGGTGAAGGATGATGATTTTGATGAGAGAATGATGGAAGAGACTAGCTTTTTGCTGAGCAGGAGGTCTCTTTTGAACAAGGGAGGACATCTTGTCTATGCTTTTGCAGAGGAAAAAAGGGAGATTTAGCAATTGAGTCCTTGTGAAATGCATGAGAAGCCTGATGTGATAGGAATAAATCCGGGAAAACCTCCCTTCACATGTGAAATACTTCATTATAGCTCTCATGAGGGGGGCATAGCTGCTCAATAAGTGAGAAAACAGAAATATAGCTTGGCAAGCATCCTGATGGTTTGGCTTTAGAAAGGGTTTATAGTGATTCAGATCTAGGTATGCTTGTTTGAACCACTTTTCTCCTATATAGGGGATCTTAGTGCTTTGGAGACAGCCCTAGGAGTGAGTTTAAAGTCCAGACCTGCTAGGGGGACATGTTTTCCTTGCAGCCTTGGGGCGAACAATTGTGTTAAGGGAGGGTAACTAGTGACCTCCTGGAATTTTTGGCAAAAATCAAGGTAGCCCACCTCATGGAAGTTAAAAATAACCGAAGGGGAGTCATTAATCTACTGAGTTGTAACAGGCTCAAACCTTTTGTGAAATCCACCCTTACTGGCCTTATTTGGAGGCATAGTTTTGTTTAGGCTTTTCTCTTATCAAAATCAGGCCTTCAAATGAACTAAAAATATAACTCTCCTTTGAGCACTGTTTTTCTCTTTTAAAACTATGTTTGGATTTTTTAACCAAAACAGGCCTTTTCAACTGATATCAATCCTTATCTCAAAAAACTGGGTTTTTTCTCTTTACTCAACAAATAGGCCTTTTGTAGCCAGACAATAAACCCTCTTTCATCAATCACTGTCTTGTTGTATTTTTAGCAAACATGGTGGTTTTTAGAACAAACAGTGTTTTTTTCCTTCCTTAGACTGTGTTTTTTTCTTAACCAAATTGACTCTTAACCCCTCTTGAAACTCAAAAACTTAGGCAAAGAGCACAGTGAATACCTCTCAAAATGTGTTGTGCGCTTTTGGAGAAAGTTTCTCTGGGCAAAGATCTGATTTGAGGTGAGTTGAAAGTGTGTTGAGCGGTTCTATGCTCCTGTGCACAGGCGCGTAGCACCTGCACGCTGTGTTGGTGTTGTCAGGTCAGGCAGTGGGCACCCTCTGAACGCCGGGTGGGTGAAAACCACAAGCGCGTCGCGTGATTTTTCAGGCGCTTCGTGTCACGTTCAGACTCCTTTGAAAAAACGCTATAGGCGCGTCGCGTCAACTTACAGGCACGTCGTGTCTTCAAAAATCTTACCAATTTGCTTGCCCAGGGTTCGAACAGAGCATTCCTCTTCTGTCCGCTTGTAAAATGGAAAGTGGACTTGAACTTTGAGATCCTTTATGGCTCTTTTTAAAACATTTTGAAACGCCTTTTCCCTCCTTTTGGTGATTTCTCACTTTTTTCTTTTGTGTTTGTAAAGACAAATGGTTTTCTTTGTTTTGTTTGAGGGCTTTCCTTTTACCAATTTCTTTATCCCTTTTTGAAAGGTGTCTCCTTTGAAGATTAAACTTCATGCCATGAGTATGCTTCTTACTGAGAGATATACAACAAACATTACCATGTGTTTTTTTATGACAGTTTCTTTGAAACAAGTGTTGTGTTTTCCATTTGTTCAAAACACTGTATCTCTCAAACTTGTCTATTAATGACACCTTTCTTCAACCTCAGTGTTAACAATGGAAACCTGACCATCTACTCATTTCGAAGGAGGTCATCTACAACTGTGGGAAGTGGGCCCTCTACTTGTTATGAAGGAGGCCTTGTCTGACAAAATGCATGGGCGCTTTATGTATACATTAGGCTTTCAACCTTTTACAGTTTTCTAAGGGCCTGTATCTGTTTTGTAAATGAGGAATGTTTTTTTTTAAAACTAGCTTGGTAACTTCTCTTGTTTATCATTTTCAAAATTTCTCTTTAAACAGAACCTTGCCCAACCTTTTTAATCAATTGAAGAAGTTTCTCTTCAACCCTTGAACCTTGTAACTGTCATCTGATGTAGGTACTAAGCTCAAAATTTCTTATTTTCTCTGTTGCTTTTTAACTAGGCCATTTTAGGGATAAAATGTAATCTTTCCACTTGCCACTCTTGAATATCCTCAAAAAATTGTGGGCCCTCTACTTAAAACTTCCCATTACTGACAAGTTTTTCCAAATAATGTCAATATTTGATGAATTTTTTGACCCTCTGCTTATTTGAAGGAGGTCCTCTTAAACATAGAAACTTCATCCATCTCAACACTGTACCTTGTTGTGTGATATATGTCTTTGCTTTGTACTATGTCACTATGAAGTTTTCCTTTAGGGAGTATATATTGCAATTGGTACATGGGGAGTGCTTCACTTCTAGACATCTTTGAAACAACTCTTCCCTTGATTGTGTTTTCAAAGGGTGCAATGAAATTGTTTGTGATAGTCCTTCAAAGCTTAGTTCATGATAAGGTATAAGGAGCAGTTGTTCTTCATTATACTCTCACCATGATGCATAATTTGCTAAAAAACTTGTTTTTCCAGAACACTACCACTTTTGGTTATATAAGGCTGATTTGTAGGACTGGCCATAATTTGCACTTCTTCTGACTTCCATAGTAAACTGACACATCATGAAACCTTCTCCTGAGGTGCTCTTTTTTCTCACACTCTTCTTGGTATCATCAATCAGTACATCCCTACAGAGATTTAAAAACAGATGATTTTGAAGTTTGGAGGGCTTCTTTGATGTTTCATAGGGATCATGCCTGATCTAATCATATTTCTTCAACAAGGAAAACTCCTTCTTTTTCCTGATTTGGACATTCCTAAGCCTTGCTAGAAACAAAAAAAAGTGACCTCTCTGATGGTGCGTGACCTAGGGATAGAAGAGGGTTTTTCTTTGGCAAATAACAAGACATGATGGATGACTGATATTGAAGACAGAGTTTTTTGGCTCAAAACAGTCTCGCCAAGGAATTTTTCCTAAAACACCACCACCTAGACCTACATACTTTGTTATGGATTTTGAATGGCTTCTTGGGCATGAGTAGGTTATCACATGACAAAGTGATCAGTGAGAGAGGGGTACACACTTTGTTAAATGTTGGACAGTGAGTTGCATGAAAAACAAAGGATTTTTATGGTAGAGAGGAAAACTTATAATAGCTATAGACAGGGAGGCTTTGCTGAATTGTGATAGGTAGGGAAACTGAAGGGTTTTTCTCATTATAGGTTGAAGGAGAGGGGTAGGAATAAAAAAATTTGTTTGAGGTGTTTTCTAGATGACAAATTGACAGATATATATTAGCTTCTAGAAAACTCAGCCAAGGAATCTAGTCATCAAAATAGGTAAAAATACTGATGACTAACACCTGCTTTAGATATTTTTCTGGTGCAGACTATGGGTATTTATTCCTATTTTTGAAATCGCAGTCTACGAAATTCAACTGCAGAATTTTCCCAAGGATTTCTCTCGAAAATGTATTGACTCTGGAAACAGGGGTATGAAGGTTACATAATTCGCATCCTTAGAGTGTTTTACTGACCTCACATTTGGTTTTCTAGGTGGAATGTATGGTGGAAGAGGTGATGGAAACACTACATTTTCCGTTTCCATTTTCTCTTGCTCTGCTTCTTCCTCATTGTCTTTCATAGGTTTAGGTTCTTGTTGTGGCTTGATAGGTTTCTAATCCTTTTTCTTCTTCGTTCTCTACTCTTTGGTTGGTTTCTTTCATGGGGATCTCTGCTTTGTGAGTGGTGATGTTGTTGTGGGTATCACAACTGATGCTATGGGTGTATCAGATGGTGCTGCAGATTCTTCCATGATTCATGCTATACCCTTCTCTTTGAATATGTGAATGAAATCCTTAGTATTCATACAGTAGCGTAACTTCTGAAACTTCTTCATACTTAGCAATTTTCGAGCTCTTAAGATAGAAAATTGCCAAATCTTGGCGGGACGTGACTTTTTATAACAATGTTGAACTTCTAACCGCATCATTAGCTCAGATCATGTTTAGATTGTGTTCATTAAATTCATATATGTCACTGGATCCTGTCAATATGTCCTCATAAATGTAGCTTTTCACACCTTTCAACGAAAAATTTCCCTTTTAATGGTCATATTTTTACCGAAGAATTAAGATGCATCCCATATTTCAGCGAAAAACCCATCTTACATTGTCGCTCCTATGAAATTTGACATAATCAAGACTGTAGCAAAGCAACTTCCTATGTAGAAGCTCTCTCTGCAACGCAGTTTATAGTCCAGTACCCACTTTCAACCGTAGGTGGCACTAAGAATTTTCTCCTTTATTCTTCAAATAAAAGTTGTAGGGTCAGGGTTGTCCCTGTACAACTTCAACCTACTACCATTTACTCTTACCTGAACCAATTCCCCATTTAATTTCACTAGTTGAACTACGCCTCCAACAGTAATATGATTGATAATGTATGGGCCGAATCAATGCATCTTGAATTTTCCTGGAAACTTCACAAACTTAATGTCATAAAGGAGAACAAGGTATCTTACCAGGAACATCTTATTCTTAATATGTCTATCATGCTAGGTGTTTTCTATTTCTTTTTGTACCTTCTGATGGAATCTTGCTACAAATCTATCTTCCTCCAAAGAAAGCAACTCTGACATTCTTTCCTCCATTATGTCAAGGTCTTCCATACCTGTAAAAGATGTAATCCTTAAGCTAGGCACAATTTACTCCATGGGCATCACAACGTATTGCCCATAAACTAACTTGAAGGGTGTCTAACCTGTCAACTTCTTACATGTGTTCCTATAAGCCCATAACATTGTTGGAATTCTAAGGTCCCAAACATTTCTATTCACATTGCATACCTTAGTAAATGCATTCTCAAAAATATTTTTAAATGCTTCCACTGTTCCATTGCCTTAAGGGTGATAAGGGGTACTCTTCTGATGATAGACTTGTAATTCCTTAGTTAATGCTTCAATAGTATTATTCAGGAAATGTGAACCTTGGTCACTCATAAAAATATTCAGATATCCAAATATAGACAATATGTACTCAAAAATAAACTTTGTTGTAGTTTCTGCACTGCAGTCCCTCACTAGTTGTGCTTCGGCCCATCTTGTCAAGTAATCAGTTGTTGTAATTATGTACCTCACACTAGTCCTCTTTCTAGGTGGGTTGATTGGTCCAACAAAATCAATGGACCACTTATCAAAAGGATGGAATGTAACTTGTGGTACTAATGGAATCTCATCTCTTCTGGAAGGCTTCCCTATTCTTTGACACACATCACATGCTCTGCAATACTCCACATTTTTATGTAATTTAGACCACCACAATCCTACTCTCAAAATCTTCTACGCAGTAGATTTTATTGCATAGTGTCCACCAGTTGCGCCCCCATGAGATTCTGCTAGAATCATCTGTCTTTCATGTTCAGGAACGTATTTGCGTAGTATCTCATCTAGCCCCATCTTATATAAGTATCCCACTATTAATGAAAATTTATATTCCTTAACCACTAATTCCTTATTTTTTTGTGTAGTATATTCTGAATGAGCCATTCTTGTGGTAAAAAACTAAATGATATCTGCGAAGTTATCATCTGTCGCTCTGATTGAAAATAACCGCACATCAAGGAGGTTATATTCTATGTTGGTTAGCTCTTCCCCTGTTTCTAGTCTTGACATATGGCCAGGTCTTGCATTCAGCTTCCCTGGTTTCATAATGATCTCAAAGTCATATTCCTGGAATAAAAAAAACCATCTTAAAATATTTCCTCCTAACAGAGGATTATTAACCAAATACTTAAGTGAAAAATTATTTGTAAACATCTTAAAGTGTGACCCCAACAAATAGTGTCTAAATTTCTGCAAAGCATACACCATGGCGAATCCTTCCCTCTCTGTAATGGTGTAATTATTTTCTACTTTAGATAACTTCTTACTTGCAAAAGATCTAGGATGATCAATCTCTCCTGCACCAGGTTGTCTTAGTACCACTCCCAAACATATACAAGAGGCATCCACATGGACATAGAATTCCTTATTCCAATCAGGGAACACTAGTATAGGTGCAACTACCATATTTTCTTTCAATATGTCAAAGCTCTTCTAACATTCTTCATTCCACTAAAAAGTTACTTCCTTCTTCAAAAATTTCTCCATAGGTGCAGTGATCTGTGCATGCCCCTTGATGAAATTCCCGTAATACCCAATATGTCCCAACTTAGTGCAAGGATGTCTCACTGTCTTCGATGGAGGAAAGTTCACAATGATAAAAATCTTAGAAGGGACCACCATTAGTCCTTGCTTAAAAATAATATGCCAAAAGGTATAGAAAGTACGCGCTTCTTCAGGTTAAAAGAGAATTGATATTGTCTACATTTGTCGAGCATAAGCCTTAAACTCCCAACATGTTTGTTCAACTATCCAAATACTGTCCAATCATCAAAGTATTCCTTCAAAAAATTGTGGATGTACTCCTTAAAAGCTGCGATCACCACCCTAGAAAATATAGCAGGGGAATTTTTCAATCCTAACAGCATCACTATGTAGTGATATGAGCCCCATTCTATGGCAAATGTGATCTTGTGATGATCTTCAGGTGCACTCCTAATTTGATGATAACTTGAGAATCCATCTGTAAATGAGTAACTTATTGACCTCCTACATTTTCTATTACTTCATCTATGAAAGGGGTAGGGAAGGGATCATGTAGACATGCATCATTCAAATTTCTTAGATCAATGTAGATCCTGATTTCTCCTTGAGTCTTCTTCTCTTGCACTGCCATCGGACTTACCCATTTTGATTCTTCTACAAATTCAAAAATTGCCGTTCCCTCTCAAGAGAACACCTCATAGCATTCTCCTCATCAAAATTCACATACCTTCGAACAACTATCATTATGAGGGATGGAAAGTACACATGATAGTTGTGAGGTGTTTCTGTGTACTCCACAAAAATCCCAAAATATGCTTTCGACTCTAGCCCTTTCCTTGATTCCTTGGAGACATGGAAATATACTAATGCTCCAAATATCCTGAAGTGTGACACATCTAGTTTATTCTCTGAAAGAGCTTCTTCTGGTGTACTCATCTCAAGAATTTGATGAGGACTCCTATTCTACAATAGACAGCTGTGTTGCATGCTTCAACCCATAAGTGCAGTGGTAGGTCTTGGTCATGCAACATTACCACTGCTTCTCACACAATACTTTTGTTCTTCCTCTCAGCCATCCTTTTTTGTTGTGGGTTTTCAGGTGCTTTTAACTCCTGTCGAATGCCTTCGTTTACAATTTTTTTTTTAAAACTCATTCAACATGTACTCACCTCCATTATTGCTCCTTAGAGCCTTCACTTTCTTGCCAATTTATTTCTCAACAAGTGCTTTAAATTCAAAAAACTTGGAGAACGTATGGTCTTTATTTTGCATGAAGAAGATCCAACACTTCCATGAGAAATCATCCACAAATATAACATAATACCTATGCTTGGAAGTGGAGGATGTCGAGAAAGGTCCATAGACATCAGAGTGAATCCTTGAAAGGATTTCATGCGCCTTGTTGTCTCGATCATTGAAGGTGGCTTTTATGTACTTCCCCAAGGTACACCCTTTGTAACACCATCCTCCTAAATCTACCCAAGTAACCGACCAAATAGGGTAAAAATGTGATGAAGAGTTATTATGATATGATCCAAATCCCAATGTACCAGTTAAGGAAGTGGAACTGATGAAATACAACCAACCTGGCCTTCTACATGTGCAACAGAATCTACAGGATACATCCAACCCTTCCAAGTGACCAAACCCCGAGACAACCTGAAATTTTACTACATTTAATCCTTAGTCGCTCCCATGACATGGGAATGCATGCAACTGAGACCCTCCAAGTGCTCCCACAGCAAGAGCATGCATTCGAATGGGGAATTTGCTAGGTAATTTAGTGCCAACGACCCTAGATTCTATGCCAATTTTTCAGGGCCATGACTCATGCCACTGCCCATAAATTCATGAAACTTACAAGAATGATAAAAAAAATGAAAAAAAAATGCTAATGCAAACAATTGACCAATGACGTAACTAGAACCCTACTACCCATGACAGGAATTTCGTCAAACATATCACACATATGCAATATATAGGTCATAACAATAGATCTTAGCATAGGGTCTCACACTTATATGAGAATTGATAAGAAGCATTGATGCATCATCAAAATAAATTCATTACCATCTATTGATCCATATATTCATTGTACATTCATTGATTAATCAAAACATGATGAGATGCATACATCATCACTATCATCAAAATTATTATAACCAAAAAATAACTAGAGATATATCAATGAGGAAATAACCATTAAATCCACATAACATCAAGTACATCTACTCTTGAAAATACCAAAGGAAAAATAGATCTTATTAACATATTCATAATCAAACCAAGTCAGGGACTTCCACGTATCACCCGAACATAGACTAGGCTGAACCAAATATTTCTTTCAATCAGTCACCACCATGCCATATTCAAGGCATGAATGTGGGATCTCATAAAAAAATCATTCAAAAAAAACTAGGGCTTCCAAAGTCTAAACCACCTCAACCCTCAACCAGTGATTCCACTTCATGGTCAGACATCACTAACCATCATCAAACTGGTATCTACCCAAGCTGTCCAGGGCTTTAGAGCATTTGTTCCAACTTGGCTCTAGGACTATTAAATCAACCCATACCTACAACATGGCTCCAAAGAAATTTTCCAACCAAGGCTCCAAGACTAATAACTCAAACCATTGAGGGATCTAGAGCTTTTTTCGAACCAAGGCTCGAGGACTAGTAACTTAGCCCAAGTTTTTCCAAGGCTTCAAGAGAATTTTTCCAACCAAGGCTCTAGGAACTAGTGACTCAAACCATAGCCAAAGGAACATTAGAAAAAACCATAAACAAAAGGAAAGAAACACACAACACCATGGCTATCCAAGAAATGGTAAGGCTAGGAAAAACCTCTATCAATCTAGGCAATCCTCCATGCCAATGACAGATCTTGACCAAGAAACCACATGCAAGTTCCATGCAAGCCAAAACTAGCAAGGAAAACATACATGCAACTCGATACCTACAAATAAATCCTGCTGTAGTTGTTGATTTCATTGTCCCCTTGGGCTTTCCTACTTTCCTTTTCCTTCTTTCTCCAAATCCAATGTATGCCACACTCATCCAAGAGTGCTCCAAGAAAACTCTTAAGTGTCCAAGAGTATGAGAGAGACAATAGAATGTGAGCCATAAGTGAACCGAAAAAAGTATGAGACAAAAGTCTTGCCCACTAATCCCCATTAGCCTTTTTATCAATGAGGCCTCCATTTTTTTCATTTTCCATTATTTTCCTTCAATTTCCTCCTCAAATGAAACTTGTGACCTTTCACCTTCCTTTTCTCCTAGTTTCCATTATTTTCATAAATAAAATTCCAATTAATGCCTCATGCCTTTCCAAAGCCTTTGCCATTTCCTTTGCCAATTTCCTCAGCCATAATAAACCAAAATGAACACCCACTAGGATGAATTTTCCCAGCATTCAACGTGGAATACATGTCCCATGACCTTGGTCTTATATTTTTTACATGAATTTTTAACCAGGGTTGTTAAATCCTTTACATGTATCCTGCTTCTTTAGTGCTCCTTTGGGGAGGCTTGTGGTGATCTACTGCATGATCTTCAAAGCTCCATGATGTAAATGGCCAAGTCTTCTATTGCATAATTTTACAACATCTCGACTCTGCATCTTCTCCTTATTTGTCTTCAATGCAACGTAGTATTCCACAACCAACTTGTAGAGGTTCTTCACTTGAACCCTAATCTGCTTCAATTATACCATGGCGATATGTCTCATAAATTCCTTCCCTTTTCTGAATATCACATTGTAGCCACAGTCTTCCAACACCGTGACATAAATCAGATTCTTCTTTAGACTCGGTACAAACATCACATCCTTGAGCCAGAGAGGGGAGACTGACTCCCTCTAAAAGTCGACTGTGTCGATATTGGCCGCATTGTACCTTTTATCATCTCCCATATCGGTGTGCATCTGGATATATTTCTCCTCCAAGTCACTGAAAAAATTATTTGTTCCTTGTCATGTGGAATGAGGCACCACTATCCAGATACCACACACTTCCTATCACTATGCTTCCGTGCATGCAATTAGGGTGAAGTCAAGATCAAATTTTGAAGAAAAAGCTTCCCCTGCTGCTCCTCCTGAGGTCTTCTTGCTTTCCTTCTTGTGCAGAAACATTGTGGCATAGTATCCAAATTCATGACAGTGAAATCACTTGATTCTAGAAAATTGCATCTTCTTGCCCCCTTGAATGGATTTTGGTTTGGATTGAAATTTCATCCCCTTTCCCTTCTTTTCCTTTCCAACCAAGGCACAATTTTTTTCATCCTCGCCCTTAGATGAAGTCCCATCTTTAGTATTCTGCTTTATTTCCTCCTGTACCAAATCAGACCATAAGCGCTCCCAATTTTTTAGTTTCTCCCTCCCATTCATTGAATCTTGGTAGTTGTGTTAGCTCTTGGGAAGTCCTAGAAGGGCTAGGCTCACCAAATCATCATATAGAGCCGTTACAACAACTCTTGCAAGTTCATCACAACATTATGTGTACCTGATCAGATACTACTGAATAAAACCATTCTTCTGCAACTTGATACTTCAAACTTTATCCTTGAGCGCCAGTTTCCTATGGTCGCCACTATTCTGGAAAAAATATGTCAATGCTTGCCACATTTCATACAAAGTCTCTTTCATGTGGATATTTGAGACAATATGGTCTTGTACTCCCTCCAATATGATTCTCCTCACCTTGGGTACACACTTATTCCATTTTGCTAGTTTCTAAGTATCAACTACTATTGGTTTCGGGATATCAGTATTAATGAATTCCTTCAACCCATTATCTTCAAGTAATCCCTCCATGCGGTCCTTTCAAGAAACATAATTTGAGCTTACATCAAGGGAATACTTGAGTCTTAGTCCATAGAAAACCATCCTTCTAGCTCTGAAGAATTGATCCTGCAAATATTATCCTCCTGCAAAGAAAAAATTGAAATATATTCTCTAGTGTGAAACCTGATCTAATACCATGTATAAATTAATGTATAGATTCTAAACTGCTCATGAAATTTATTAAATCACAGGACTAGAAATTACTCTAGTAATTTGCGGAAGCTAATTCATGATCGAGAACACACAATATCAACATGAAAAAGGAAACATCACACATGCACACATATTTATCTAGGGGAAAACATCTTCCCAAAACCCCTTACTATCCTTGTTACATTAAACAAAGAATATATATGAAATACAATGCTTTATCAAGCCTGAGCACACCCCGCAAGTGTATTTTCTATCTCTTTGCCTGACTGATTGAACTTGACCAATGCCTAGCTATTTTTTCAAGCATCCAAGCTCATCTTTTCTTGCGTTGTTCCTTGAGTAATTAACCCCTATTTTTAGGGAAATTCCTCAATTCTATTGTGCAATTCATGTAGGCCCATCCTTTGACTGCATGCACCACATATAAACATGGGACTAGTCTACATCTGATAGTACACTTCCTTGGAATCTCCATGTCAACTGGGTAACTTGAATTCTATGCATGCCAAAATAATTTTGGGTTGATTGATCAGTTAACTAGATGACCATTAACTGTGATTGAATTTACACTGAACAACTTGAACTTCCACTGGTTTCTCCAATAGTTAGAATTAGTTTAGCTAACAATAACTCAACTTAACTGAAATATATTGATACAAATTAGAAATCAACCATATTGAACTAAACTCAAGCTTCACCAACTCAAATTTATTGAGTTAACTAAGTGACAAGTGCCATGTCACCTTAGTTAACTACCTCCAAGATTCTGCTGATGTGGAGATTCAAATTTTCTCTAGTTTTACCAAGGCAAGGTCAACTGAAATTTTTCTTGCTGCATTTTCAACAGTTACCCAAGTTAGGAAGAAGAAATAAGAAGAAAATGCTATTAATAGAAATAAAAGTACAAAGATATGGAAAAGAAAGCAATAAAAACAAGATAAATGAAACTTAGGTTTATGTTCTCAAGATACCAATCATCAATGGTATATAGAAAATGGATGCTCTCATCATATGACAAGAGATGAGAGCATAATTATCTCTCTAAAGGAGGTAAAGGATGCTTGTGTTATTCTTGAAAATGATGCATCAACCAAAGTAACGGCAAAAGGAAAATTTAGTCTTGATAATAAAAGGACTAATGTTGATAATGTTCTACTTCTTAAAGGTTTAAGGTACAACATTTTGAGTGTAATTCAAATGGTAGATAAAGGACATGAAGTCACATTTAATTCCAAATGATGTAAAATAGGGAAGGAAGACTTTGGAAAATTAGTGGCAAGAACAATTAGGATTCTAGACAATATATATGTACTAAAAGGAAGTAGGGATAGCCATGAGAGATTGAAATTAATATATTTTGCACATTTTCAATTAAAGGAGTAATGTGACAACTGTAGTCCATCACGCCACACAGTATTCAAAAGGTGCACTATAGAAGATAAAAGAGTTATCTGCATTAGCGATATCCCTAATAGAGGACAAAGAACGTGACTATGTATGCATATAAAAGTAAGACTAAATTCTATAGCAAGTTTTTTTGAGTAAGAGTGGTTATGAAAACATATAACATGTTTGAAAAGAGGAAGAAAAATAGATATGTAATCAAGAAGGCTCAAGAAACACAAAAATGGTCTTTTAGAGAAATTATAATAGCTAGAAGATCTGTGAGAAAAGTACAAGAGCATGGCCTAGAACAAGTTATATTACCTAAAGAATTATTGCATGAAAGACAGTTGGACATAAGCTTGGTAGGGGGAGCTTAGTAGGTATAGTCTCAGGGAGTTGTCAAGGAAATGGAAATGCAAGAATGACATATTTCAAATAGTTGTTGCAACATAAAAGAGTGAAGTGAATGATGAACTTTAAAATAAGCACAGATCCCATCATCTTTAAAAGGGTGAAAGCCTATAACAAGAATTGGATTAGCTATTTAGTTATCTATAGGGAAAACCAAGATGCACATGACAACAAGATTTGGAGGAATTAATAAGTCATAAGAATCACAACAACTCAATGATTAGTTTAACAATACAGACTGCAGAAGATGATATACAAGGGAATAAGGAAAGAGAACTGAACCAACACATCCCAAGACTATATCAAAATATTTAAAGTGAATCAAATAAATATCAACACAAAAAATAAATAGTAAGATCACATTAGATAGATCCACATGAATATTAGACAAGAAAAAGGAAAGAAGAAAACTAGTGTTCAATGGAAGCAGTCCGAATTAAGGTTGAAAAGAGAAAATCATACACGAAAAGAAGAATAGGTGGAACTTAGATGAACATAAATAAAAAATAGATAATCAAATGCGTCACAATGAGAATCAAATCTAGTGGTGCTCATTAAAAGGAATATGAATTCAAGAGGAGTTGTGAAAAGGACTAAAACCTAATGTTTTAAAAATTTACCTCATCCTCTAAAAAAGTATATCAAGGAAGCATATGCCCAGGGGGAGCCTAGAATATGTATATCATTACCAAATTTCACAATTATAAATAATTTTAGAGTGATTTCCCCCTCATCTCTTCTATAGAATTCTTATACAAAACATAGGATACTTGTATGCCATGAGGTTAGAGATAAGGATATAGAATTAGATCTAGGGCAGTTGCAAGCTCAATAGATGGATCATATGTTAAAGGGAAGACATTTGTACTCAAAATATGATGAATTGGAAAAGGATGCATACTCATATGCCTCATCTTATTTATTTTAACAATAAGTAGAAACAAAAGGTTGATATATTGAACTAGGGGGAGAATTTGGCTCTTGGAACAACCATTCGTGTATTATGGTACTGGTGAAAAATAATAGAAGTAGAGTTTTTTTGTGAATTTTAGACCATGGTGCATAGGAAGTTTGGTTATAATTGGTGTCAACTTCACTTGGAAAAATGTGCAGCTAAAACCCTTTTCCATTGATGTGAAAGGGGGAGAATGATCTTATATGGATATGGAGAATGAGTAGAATGATGGGGAAATCATGCCCAATGCGATCAATGAAATCATTTTTTGGTGGTGTTTCCATTAATGCCAAATGGGGATATTTTTGAGTGTGTTGACATATTTTGTCATTGATGCCTAGTTTAGGGGGAGTCTTTCGAGTATATTAGCAATGCTCTAAGCTTATAATGTCATTGATGTCTTGGTTGTTTATTGAGTAGCCTATATTTGAAGGCATTTTCCCTACAAGTTCATTATTGAAAAGATCCTGAACAATGCTTGGTTATGTATCCCTCTCATATAGCTTTCCAATGATATATGGAACTTATTCTAAATCCACGGGAATGAAGAGAGAAATTGAGTTTGAAGTGATGGATTAGTTAAATACTTGGTCCAGGTTCCAATGGGTCATGTGATCATATAGGGACAAGAAAGATGCACATGATAGCAAGATTTGGAGGAATCAAAAAGTCATAGGGATCACAACAAATCATTGATTAATTGAATAATACAGACTGTATACGATGATATACAAAGGAATAAGGAAAGTGAAATGACCCAACACATCCCAAGACTACATCAAAATATTTATACTGAATCAAATAAAGATAAACACAAAAAATAAATAGTAAGAGAACATTATATTGGTCTACGTGAATATTAGACAGGGAAAAGGCAAGAAGAAAAATGATGTTCAATGGAAGTAGGCTAAATTAAGGTTGAAAAGGGAAAATCATACATGAAAATAAGGATAGGTGGAACTTAGATGAATTGAAAGAAAAACTAAAATCATATGTGGCACAATGAGAATTAAAGAAAGTGGTGCTAATTAAAAGGAATCTCAATTCAAGAGGAGTTGTGAAAAGGAACAACACCTTATGTTTCAAAATTCGCCTCATCCTCTCAAAAGGTAGATCAAGGAAGCATATGTAGAGGGTGAGCCTACTATATATGGATTATTACCAAATTTCACAACAATAAAGAATTTAGGAGTGATGCCTCCCTCATCTCTTCCATAGAATCCTTATACAGGACATAAGACAACTATTCTCTATGGGCAGGAATAGATGTATGCCATGAGGTTAGATGATCAGATTTGGATCAAGGACCTAAGTGATAGCTCAAATTTAAAAGTGTTCAAAACTGTGTCGAACCTGAGATACTGGATAGATCTAGTCTTCTTGATTCCATCACCATGAATGGTTCAAAAAACCGACACTGTATGAAGAAATTATTACGTTTTGAAAATTCTAGTAAACTGCAAATTTCGACAGTTGACCAGGTTTGACTGGGAATTTGTACAGTCAGCAAAAATAATATTCTAGGGAATATTCCTAGAAGGGCCAATCCGACCGTGACAAGTGGGGCAGTCCGATTATATGATGGGTTGTACGTTTTTGGGTTCGGCCAATCAGAGGCTGCCACGTGGCAGGCCCGGAGGCTACCATGTGGCCCACAATTGGTTGTGTAAATTTTTTTTTGGGTCCCCGCAGGAATCGAACATGAGACTTCACCCCGGCTAGTGTGCCCGTGTGCCAACATGCCACACAATGGTTCTTACAATCTATAGGATTGACGACATATTTGAAGTTTAAATGTGTTGTATACGGGGGAGCAGAGGGGCCAGCATCTCCCCCATTGGACCATGCCCATACCCAAGGGCTAGACCACCGCATAAAATTTAACCTCCATCGTATTCATTGTGGTCACATTCATGTTACGGTTAAATGCTCCGACGGTTAACAACTAACCCGCCCGCTTAAACCAGAGTTCAATGCAATCCGACCACAGTTACAACGTGGGTTCCGCCTAACCTCCTGCGGTTATGTAGCCAATGGGGGTGGGCATGTGGCCACCCCCCCCAACCACTAGAATTTAATATAATGGCTATTTTGGCGGAGATTTTGGAGCACGCCCAAATTTGGGGCAGAAGTGTTAGTTTATCTCCAGTTTAATTGAAGTCCTCCACAATTAGTGGAGTTTTCCTAGGGGGTTACTGGACAAAATTGATTATGCTCTATCTTAAGCATGATTCAACCATTCTTGGAGTGTCAATAGTCAATTTCAATTTTCTTGGAAATTACAGAGCTGTTGGTGAGGGCTAAATTTTGAGCGTGATTTTACTTGAGCCATTGGTGAGGTTTTCAAAACTAGCTGAGGACTTCTAAGAATGATTTTTCTTCAGAGAAGTTCCAAGGGCCACCAGGGCCACCAGGGGCCAACAGAAGAATGAGGCCTAGCCAGGGTAGCTAGAGAGAATTATTAGCAAACCAATAGTATATTACGACTATATTGAAAATTATGAATCTAATGGAAGGATTTTCACAAGATTTTGGAAAATTCTGAAGGCCGAGATGCTTCAGGGAAGTTTTCAGTGAGCCCAGAACCACAGGGTGCCACTAGTTGTTGGGGGCGTAACCAGAGCAGCCAGAGGGCTTTCTTAGCAAGTGAATAGTCTATTCTGACTATTTTGGACATTCTAAATCCAATGAAAGGATTTTCATAGCTTTTTGGAGACTTCTAGAGATGAATAAGCCAGAAGGAAGTTTCAGTCAGCCCAGGGCCAACAGGATATGGAGGCCTAGATTGGGGAGCCAGAGCTCATTTGGAGCAAATGATCAGTCTATATTGGATGTATAATATATGTTGGAGACAGTAGAAATTTTTTTAGGGACATAAATTATTTCTTAAGGAGTTAGTGCCACAGAGAAGCTCAGGGAAGCTGAAGGGCATCGACAGAAGAGGTCAAGTCAAAGGAAGCCTAAGTCCATCTTCAGAGAGATATCAGTTGTTCCATGGGTATGATGGTATTCTAAATCTAGTGGTACAGGCCAAATAACCATTGGAATTGATTTAGTAACTTGTAAAATAAATTTTCCGTCATAATCCCAAAGAGCCAAGTCAGTTGACATAGGCTCAAGGAGACGTATCCCACGATATTAGGGTGAAATCCTTTGTTAAATTTTATGTTATGTGTTGATTCTTAGTTGCTACACTTTATGGTTTCTTTACATGCATATTATCAGCAAAAAAAATGTTTAATTCCTCACACTTAAAGAATTAAAACAATTAAAAACACATACGCCTGAATCAAGAATTCAATTCCACACAGTCAAGTATAAACTAGATATTAATTTGTTTAACTGAGTGGGAGGTGCTTTCAAAGAATAAAAAGTTATCCACCCATTTCAGATCAGATGGTATCAGAGCACTAGGTTTCTTTCTTGATAGAACACAAGGTTTCTAGCTTGCTTGTTTGAATTGAAGGATGTTTAAAATTGCAAATAATTTAATTGTTTGCAAATTGACTGGTGCTTACAAGTTTGAGTTTGCTATAGGTGAAGGGGAGCTACTTTTAGCTAAGTCTAGAAGAGGAAAAGAAGGAAGAAGGCTTAAATCATTCTCCTTACCCAAAGGACCTCAAGGAAACCCTTGAAGCACAAGAGGTATAGTTTGCAAAAGAGGCTGCTTGTAGAGGAGATACAAGCTGCAGAAAAGAGCTTGAATCTACAACCATTTGTTAAGAAGATTTGTCAATTATTTTTGAAGCTTTGTGAATTATTTTTGAAGTTGTTTATTTCATTTACATAATTATGACAACTTCATCAAGTGATGTTTCAAAATCCTCCTCATTCACAAGACTCTTCGATGAAGAGATTAAGCAGGACTTCTACATCCTAAAGGATATGGTGAAAATTATGTATAAAGATGGAAGGGAAAGCACTAGACTTCATGAGAAATTGGTTGCTATGAAGCAAGAGAAAAAAGGACTTATTCAAAGAATGCATGAGATGTAGATGCAACTCCATCATGCCCAAGAGGCCTTAACCAAGCACATGCTTGAAGCAGAGGTAATTTTCTCAAATTTGTCTTCAAATTCCTCTTCAAATAGATGTGTAGGTTCATTTGAAAATCACATTAGAGGTATAGGGTCCAAGCTGATGTTAAAAATGGGATATGAAGGCAAGGGTTTAGGAAAACATGCACAAGGCATGATTTATCCTATTATGGTTGAGGAAAGGCCTAAGAAGTTTGGTCTAGGCAATGTTCAATATTATGGCGAAAACTCTACAGCCATGAAGGCATTTGAGACAACTCCAAAAAGAAATTTTGTTGCAAGTTCAAACCCACAAACATGTCATGTTTTTTTTCAAGTTGATTGCCATTGTTTGAAGCCTCTTTTGTAGCAAGATGTTTGTAGACATGTAGCTTATGGCGAGCAAGAGTGTTCTAACAGCTATCAAGACATGAACACTGATGTTAGTCTTCAAAAGAAAGCTAGAACCTCATTAAGTTCATCTCCTCATTAAGCTAAAAAAGATGGACATGCAGAGAAATATTTGAGGTATAATTCTTCCCATAGTCAATTTGTGAAGCATGACAAATCTTCATGCGTGTATGGAAGAAAGAGTTACTGTTCCTACTATGGTTTGTGTAACCATGAAGTTTCAAAATGCTGGAAGAGGATGAAGGCATATAGGAAACAGTTGAAGCGAAGACAACTTGCTCAAAAGATGCAAAAGACTTGCATACATTGCCAGAAGAAGGGAAATTTCATTGCCTAATGTTGGACATTGCATCCAACTAATCATCCCAAGAATTTGAAGCAAGAGGATTCAAAGACTGGCGAAAATGGAAACAAAGATTCCATGATTGATGTGAGACCAGATGTTTCACAAGAAGAATATTTTCAGTAGAAAAAATTGTCATGGAAGTGGCTTGGTAATAAGTGGTTTGACTTCTTAACTTAGTAAGACATACATTCATTTGTACATATGAAAATTTCAGTCATGTATGCATTTCTGTTGAAAAACTTACGTTTTTTTGAGCCACCTTTGATCGATGACCAAGAAAATGATGTTCAACTACCTTCAATTGAATATTTCTCGCCAGAAATTTCTGGATGAGCTCAAAGAGGATACAATTCTTGACAAGAGGACAAGAGTATCATAGAGGGGAAGCATTGACTACCTTTGAGATGGGCTCAAAGGCACTCAGCCAAGAAAGGAAAAGTGTAAGGAGGCTAGAAATGTGAGGGTGTTGTACTCTCATCTATTGAACAGATAATTAGTCTTTTGGGGTCCAAAAGATTCCCAATGGGGAGGAGTGATCAGATTTGGATCAAGGACCTAAGTGATAGCTCAAATTTCAAAGTGTTTGATAGTGTGTCGAACCTGAGTGACCAGATAGATCTCGTCTTCTTGATTCTGGCACCATGAACAATTCGAAAGCCGACACCGTATGAAGAAGTTATCACGTTTTGAAAAGTCCAGTAAACTGCAAATTTTGACAGTTGACCATTTTTGACTGAGCATTTGTAGAGTTAGAAAAAAAATATACCTGGGAATATTCCCCAAAATATTCCTTTCGGGCTAACCTGATCGTGACAAGTGGCGTAGTCCGATTTGATGATGGGTTGTATGTTTTTGGGTTTGGTCAATCACGTGGCCCAGGATTGGTTGTGTAAAATTTTGTTTGGGTCCCTGCAGGAATCGAACGTGAGACCTCGCCCTGGCTAGCGCACCCGCACGCCAACATGCAACACAATGGTTCTTACAATCTATAGGATTGGCAACATATTTGAATTTTAAATATGTTGTATGCAGGGGAGCAGAGGGGCCAACCCCTCTCCCATAGGACCATGCCCATATCGAAGGGCTAGACCACTGCATCAAATGTAACCTCCACCATATTCGTTATGGTCACATGCATGTTACGGCTAAACAATCTGATGGTTAACAACTAACCTGCCCGCTTAAACTGGAGTTCAATGCAATTCGACCACAGTTACAACGTGGGTTCCGCCTAACCTCTGGTGGTTATGTAGCCATGGGGGGTGCGCATGTGGCCAGCCCCCCAACCAATAGCATTTAATATAACAGCTATTTCGGCGGAGATTTTGGAGCGCACCCAAATTTTGGGCAGAAGTGCTAGTTTATCTTCAGTTTAACTGAAGTCCTCCACAATTAGTGGAGTTTTCCTGGGGGGTTACTGGACAAAATTGATTATGCTCTATCTTGAGCATGATTCGACCATTCTTGGAGTGTGAATAGTCAATTTCAACTTTCTTGTACATTCCAGAACTGTTGGTGAGGGTTGTAGATCCATCAGAGAACTTTTGAACGTGATTTTTCTTCAGAGAAGTTCTAAGGGCCACTAGGGCCACCAAGGGCTAGCAACAGAATGAGACATAGCTAGGGCAGCTAGAGGCCTTTCTCAGGAAACCAATAGTCATTTTTGGATGTTTTAGACATTCTGGAGCCATTGGTGAGGTTTTAAGAGCCAGATGATGACTTATGAGTGTGATTTTGCTTCAGAGAAGTTCCAAGGGCCACCAGGGGCCAGCAGGAGAATGAGGCCTAGCCAGGGCAGCCAGAGGGCATTATCAGCAAACCAATAGTCTATTATGACTATATTGAACCTTATGAATCCAATGGAAGGATTTTAAGAATCTTTTGGAGACTTCTGAAGGCCACCTAGAGCCACAGGGTGCCGCCAGGTGTTGGGGGCATAACCAGAGTAGCCAGAGGCCTTTTTCAGCAAGTGAATAGTCTACTATGACTATTTTGGAAATTATGAATCCAATGAAAGGATTTTAAGATCCATTTGGAGGTTTATAGAGCTAAAGAAGCCATAGGGAATTTTTGGGCAGCCCAGGTCCAACAGGAGTTGGAGGCCTATATTGGGGAGCTAGAGCTCATTTGGAGAAAATGATAAGTCTATTTTGGATGTCTGATATATGTTGGAGATAGTAGAAAAGTTTTCAGGGATAGAAAAGGATTTCTTAAGGAGTTAGTGCCATAGAGAAGCTCATGGAAGATTAAGGGCACCGACAGAAGAGGTCAAGTCAAAGGAAGCCTAGGTCCATCTTCACAGAGATAAAAACCATTCCAGGGGTATGATGGTATTCTAAACCCAATGGCACTATCAAAATAACCACCGGAGTTGAGTTAGTAACTTGTAAAAGAAATTTTCCATCATAATCCCAAAGATCCAAGTCAATTGACATAGGCTCAAGGAGACGTAGCCCACGATATTCGTGTGAAATAATTTATTAAATTTACTATTATGTGTTGAATATTAGTTGCTGCACTTTATGGTTGCTATACATGCTTATTAAATTTTTAATTTTTTTTTAATTCCTCGCACTTAAAGAATTAAAACAATTTAAAAACACATACACCTGAATCAAGAATTCAATTCCGCACAGTCAAGTATAAGTTAGATCTTAATTTTCTTAACTGAGTGGGAGGTGCTTGCAAAGCATAAAAATTTATTCACCCATTTCAGATCATTAGAGAAAGTGACATGTGATTAGATCTAGGGGAGCTACAAGCTCAAAATATGGAGATGTGTTCAAGGGAAGAAATTTGTACTCAAAATATGATGAAATAGAAAAGGTTGCGTACTCATGTCTCATCTTATTTGTTTTAGCAGTCAATAGAATCAGAAGGATGATATTTTGAAGTAGGGGGAGAATTTGGTACTGGTAAACAACAGTAGAAGTAGAGTTTTTTTGTAAATTTTCGATGATGATGTATAGGAAGTTTGGTTATACTTGGTGTCAACTTCACTTGGGAGAATTTGTAGCTAAAGCCCTTTTTCATTGATGTGAAAGGGGGAGAATGATCAGATATGGAGATGGAGAATGAGTAGATTGATGGGGGATTCATGCCAAATGCGATCAATGAAAAACAATGTTTGGTGGTGTTGCAATTAATGCCAAATGTGGCGGAGCACAGACAAGTGGCGACACAAATGGCAGGGACGAGAGACAATGAACAGGCAGTAGAACTCCCAGAAACATAGCTAGTAATAGAAGAGATAAGGAAGGTAGCAGAGTGCAAGGGAAAAACTGTGTGGAGAAAAGGCAAAGACTAACAGTGTCATTTGGTAGGAACATATAAGAAAGGAAGGAACGACTCTGCGGATAGTTAGAGGCTGATAGTGGGTCAGAGTCTAGGAAGAGCTCTACGGAGCTGTATGTAATGGATTGAAATGTATTGAACTCTGCGGAGTATGTTTGTAATGTTTTGAGCTAAGTTAATAGGATCAGACTGATGTTGTGTTGTGTGCTATGGACTACTTGATAGTTGTTGATCATTGTATGTGTTACTATTTTAAAATTTTAATTCAATGCTCAGAGTGTGTATGGATGAATGATAACTTGTCTCTTAAGTTGATATAGGATGAATGCGTTCTATATGAAATGAGGAATGACTTGCTGTTAGTAATCTCTCTTCGATGTTAATGACCTAGTTTCTAATCCTAGTAAGGTCACGACATGCCTCGGGTGAGACTCCTTTCTCCCTTGAGCAGGATGAAAATGATGACATTGTCCTAGACTACAACGAAACCTTGTTGGCTTTAAGCCTGAACTTGGGTCTTGCCCAGAGACCTCCTTTTTCACCAACAAATGGTTCCCTTGTCAGGACCTGAAAATTTATCTAGAAGCTAGATCATGGTATTGAGGATCTATGAGAGAGAATTGCGTAGCTGGTGGGACAATCATGTAGATCTATTCATATTGCAACAAGCGGAGCTTCGACAGAAAAGGGAAAAGACTGTCAAGGATCAAGTTCTATTTTTTGACTCGACGAGTGATTTGTATGAAATTTGCTTGGGAAAATTTCCTAAAGAGCTCCATAACTAGTTGAGAAGACTCCATATCAAGTCACTTCTTGGAAGATTGCGTTGAGCCCGTCATAGTTGGACGCATACAGATTTGACAGCTCTACATTGGTTAGATACTAATCTAACCTGAGCAATAGATTTTTGGCTACAAACTACCTCGGAGGGGTACATCGTAGAGTTTGCAGCCGAGTGCTATCAATATTTTACAAAAGCCAAAGATATATTTAAATCTAGGTTGCGGGGAAAGTTGTTGAAGGAAGTCCCGTTGTGGATTAAAGCTTTAATGGTGGACAAGGGCCTAATGCTTTTCCAAAGCCCCGAGATGGAGACTTAAACCTCCAGTACTGGGGGAAGGGGTTGAGGGAAAGATGCCACAAAAAATGAAAAAGGGGGAATAGGGATATGGACGCCAGAACCTCCAATAGGTTGAGAGAGCATATAGCACATCAGAGGGAGCAGATCACTGAAAAGTGGCGGGAAAGGGCGACATGAGAATTTGAAAAGAAAGAAAGGAATCGACAGAGCAAGGAAGAGGCGCCACAGATGAAAGAATAAAGAGAAGGTCAGGTGGGACCCAAAGGATTGGAAGGGTCCATTAATGAAGTTAGGAAAGTTTATAGGAGCCCATCCCAAAGAGAGAAGGGAAAGAAGTCTGGTGAGGAGCAGGACGCGCGCCCCAAGGAAGATTCCGATGTGGAGCTACATGTTGTGATGGAACAACTATTCTAAGAGATGCCGGAAACCATAACGCAAGTTAATCGTATTCCCCAAGTTTCAAGTAGCACTAATCCTAACCTTCCCCTGGTACTCTACCACCCATATGATAAGTTTTTGATAAAGATATGGGAGTTTAGAAATTTGTGTAGTACTAAGTCCACAGTACAGATAACTGCTAGCAACAGTGATAGCAACATAATATCTTAGCCAGGAAGCAGAGGTTTCATATTAATACCACCAACGAAAGCAAAAATGGAAGGATCATTTACCCGATACCCAAAATTTTCCGGAAAAGGTAACGATGACATAGAACATCATTGGTATATGTGTGAAGCAATTTGGAGATCTCGACAGACACCAGATGCAGTCAAATTAATTGAATTTCAAACTACATTAATAGAAAGAGCTTTATGTTGGTTCATCAAATGGTCAGAGGTACACCAGAACCCAGCAATAGATGTTGTTAAAAGGGAATTCATCTAAGAATTCAAGCTACCTCAGACGAATCAGTAAGGATTTTCTGAGTTATGGGAAATTAGACAGAGGGAAGGAAAAATAGCCTAGGATTTGATGAGAAGATTTAAAGATGCAATTGGGAAGCTAAGCTACCCAATTGATCCAAACCACTAGTGGGAATGGTTCATTAAAGCACTCATAGCATTGACAAGAACACCTTTGACCCAACAAAAGATTGATACCCTTAAAGATGCAATGGAGCAAGCAATGAAAATAGAAGAAATGGTTGGATACCTACATGAGTTCAGAGGGGGAGCATCAGTGCAAGATCTGTCCATACTGGGACTACAACATCAAATAGCCAGGGTGGTGGAGAAACTAAAATATATTCAGGCAGTGCGACCCACAAGACCCAATGTATGGTGTACACATTTCTTAATGGAAGGACATGTAGTTATAGAATGTTCACTTAAACATTTAATGAAGTTGATGTATGTAACATAGAATGCTTTGAGGCTATGAGCTAATTTGGACTTCTACACCATCAGGCCTCGCTAAGCAGGGATTTGCACAGATGGGTGATCATTGGATATACCAAACACAACCCCACTTCGCAGGGTTTCCTAATTAGCATAATCAAATAGCAGCAGAGTGCTACAAAATATGCAAAGGTATTGGTCATCCTCCACGATTGTGTCCAATTCTGCAAAAATATTCAAATGTTCCAAACAAAATTTATTATGAGTTTTGTGCCTCAAAAACTCATCATACAGAGAAATGGAGAGCCCTAGATGCATTGGAAGATCGATTGGATAGATCGTCCTATAGAGTAAATGAGACTCCAAGAGGACGAGGAGGGGGAGGAATGAGAGGTAGTAGAATTGGAGGAAGAGGACCGGTAAGGTGTTATAAATGTGATCAATAAGGTCACATAGCAATAGAATGTTCACTACCAATGTGACCATGGTGCTCCCAATACAGAGTGAATGCACATGCTACTGAAGACTGCCCAGAGCTGATCAAGAGGTGGGAAGAAAGAACTAGGCAACGAGGAGCTAACCTAGTTAATGTAGAGCCAAGGATAGTAGAGCCTCAACCTTTGAAAATTGTAGCTATAATAACCAGAGGAGGGAAGAAAACAGGGGAGGATGAACAAGAAATGGACCCGATAAAGTTAGTCAAACCTACATCCCCAAAGAATATTTTCAGCCCAGATCGATAGAAGCAGTACTTTAAAGAAGCACTAGAGACATTCTCAAAGCTAGGGAACCATAATAGTATGGAGCTACTACAATTATCTAATGAAGAGGAGAAGAGGGTTCTGAATGTTCGTAAAAATTTTGAACAATGGATAGATGCTCGACCAGTTAAAGAAAAATATAGAGATGGTTGTTCAAGGAGGAGCACGACATGAGGACTCAAGCAACACAATTGAAAATTGAAAAATATATAAGGAGAGTAAAAATAAATAAGAGAATAACTGGAAAAGAGTTCCATATAAATGCCCAAGTTGCGGGATTCCAAATAAGGGACACAATGTTAGATCTTAGATCTGATGTCAACATTCTGCCTAGAAAGACATGGATCACTGGGAAAACCAAAGCTGTCATACTCATCAATAAAACTAAGAATGTCAAATCAATATTGCATCGTACCAATAGGGAGGCTGGAAGAATTTGAGGTTGATGTTGTGGGAGTAAAAACCTATACCGAATTTGAAGTAATAGATATCATGGGTGACAAGGATCCCTATCCTGCCTTGTTGGGAATAGATTGGGCATTTGAAAATCATGCAGTTATCAATTTGAAGAAGAAGCTGATGATATTCGAAGATGGTGAAGTCAGAGTGGTCCAGCCATTGAATCCATATCAAGGACCCTGATACATAGAAACTGTTGTCAATAGAGAAGACACAAAACTTCTAGATCAACTCTACCAAATGAAAATAGGAAAAAGAGAAGATTACATTAATCCTACAGCAGGAGGAACAATAAGTTATAGGAGTGTTCAGAGTTCTTATGTAGGATTAGAAGTGGCTTGGGATGATTGGCAGCAGGGAGGATAAGAAATCAACACTAGAATATGGGCCAATATTAGGGGAGTTAACTAGATTGGCACAAAGGTAAGAGAATACCCAACTCTTTCAAATATGCAAGCTGTGAATACAAAGTTGAAGATAAGGTGCCAATAGAGCATAGAATTCCTCTCATGGACATAGCACTACAATCCACTTTAGCAAGATGGTGGGAAAACCATCGCAACTCTCTCTGTCGATGGGAAGACATAGACAAAGCATTAAGAACAAGATTTTAGGTGGTTTCAGGACTGCAACCATAGGAAAAGTACCGAGGAGACTCAGATCCCTTGGTACATCTAAAAATTAGTGAATGTAAGTGGAGAGAAGAGGAATATCCAAAATATTTATGGGTACACAACTTCATACATTCGTTGGACACCATTTTGCAAGATTGGTACTCGACAGAGGAGAAGAAGGGAGAAATAGACACCTGGGAAACCATCGCGGAAATATTTACTCAATGTTTTTCTTTCAAGGGAGATACAAACCAAGTTACAGATACTTTACAAGCAATCAAAATAATATTGTTTTTTTCAGAGCTTGAGGAAGCTGAGTAAATGTCCATATCAGATCGGAGAGCCAGAGAATCAGTAGCATGAAAAATAATAGATCTGGAGATAGATGACGATGATTTAGAAAACCTTCGACATCTATCCTTTGAAGGAAAGGAAGGAGAGCGAGAAATACAAGAGGAACCAACTACTGAAGGATTACATCTGTTACCCCTGAAGACAAAGAAGGAGAACACTGGAAGCGAAGAAAAGCCCAAGATTGCATCCATCAGAGACTATTGGGATACAGAAACCACAAAAGAAATTTTTGACCTGCTACAAGAATATGAAGACCTATTCCCATGTTTAGTGGCATAACTCAAATGAATTAAAGGAGATATGGGGGAGATGCACATAGTATTGAAACCTGATGCCAAGAAATCAAAACATAGACCTTCCCGCCTAAACCCAAGGGTAAAATAAAAGGTTAAAGCAGAGATAGACAAAATGTTGAATGCAGGCTTGATCTTTCTAGTTGAAGAAGTAGAATGGGTCATCCCAATAGTAATACAGAGTAAAAAGGAAAAATCAGAGATTACAGTATGTGTAGACTACATAAGTCTAAACAATGCATGTATTCATGATCCCTTCCCAACTCCATTTAGTGATGAAGTTCTAGACAACGTGGTGGGAAACAAAGCATACTTATTAACAGATGGCTTTTCAGGGTATCATCAAGTACGAATAAAAAAATAAGATAAAATAAAAACTACCTTCACAACAAAATGGGGATCATATGCCTATCACATCATGCCTTTTGGGTTTTTAGCTGTATTTTCACGGATAGTAATAACAACCTTTAGAGATTATATTCACAAGTTTCTAGAAGTGTACATGGACGATTTGACGGTGTATAGTTTACTGAAAAACCATGCCAGTTTGTTAAGGATAATGTTTGACAGGTGCAGACAAATTCAAATTTATCTGAACCTCAAAAAGTGCATCTTTGCAGTACCCTTTGGAACACTGTTGGGACATGTTGTCTGTAAGCAAGGGGTATGTGTGGACCTAGCGAAGGTGGCGGTAATTGTGAATACGGATGCCCCATAAAATGTGAAGTAGTTGAGATCACTACTTGGACACACAGGATACTATAGGAGGTTCATCCGCAACTACGCGAAAATAACAGCATCATTGGAAAAAATGTTGCGTAAAACAGAACAATTCATATGGAATGATGAATGCACTAAGGCATTGGACACGTTGAAGGAGAAACTAGCAAGTGAACCCATTTTGGCCCATCCGAACTGTGATAAATAGTTCCATGTTAACATTGACGCTTCAAGTATTGCTTTGGGAGCGGTGCTAGCTCAGGCAGGAGAAACCTCCATAGATCACCCGGTGTACTTCGCAAGCAGAAAATTATCAATGGTAGAAAGAAACTACACAACAAAGGAAAGGGAAGCTCTTGCGATGGTATACTCTTTACAGAAATTTCACCACTATTTATTGGGAGGGACATTCAAATTCTTCACAGATCACTTGGCATTGAAATATTTAGTAAAAAAACCTATCCTGGAGGGTAGAATATGCAGGTGTCTTCTACTATTCCAAGAGTTCACTTTCGAAGTCATAGTAAAGCTGGGAAGGCTCAATGTTGGTCCCAACCATTTGTCAACCATTTGTCAAGATTGGAAAACAAAGAAAATGGGGGACCACATGATGATCAACTACTAGATTCTGATCTTTTCCGGGTAGAAGCCATTCCAGATTATTTGGAACATATAGCAACATACTTGGCCACAGGACAATGCCCAACGGAATACATAACAACTCAAAGAAGACACTTAGTAGTTAAAGCAACTAAGTACCAACTCATAGCCGGAAAGTTGTATAAAATGTGCCTAGATCATATCCTACGAAGATGTGTATTAGATCACGAAAGAGAATACCTCTTGTGGGAGTGTCACAATGGAGTTGCGGGAGGCCATGTCAGCACAAAACCTACCGGTAGGAAAATACTACAAGAAGGATTATGGTGGCTGACCATGCACAAAGAAAGCAAAGAGTATGTGAAGAAATATGATGTCTATCAAAGAACAAGGTGATTGTCACATCGTGATGAGCTTCCCCTACAACCTATAAGGGTTATGCAAGCATTTGAGAAGTGGGCGGTCGACTTCATAGGACCGATTGTGTTATCACTCTAATAATTCTCAAAGTTGTGAGATTTTGATTTATAATATAAATAATATTAGAGGTAACCACAAACCTACTTTTAAGCTTTAGGATCTAGCCTTACTAAGGCTTAGAGAGGGATTTCTCTATAAGATTTAACTTTGTTTTTTATATTTGATTTTAGGCTAGTTATATAGAGAAAATTGGTTTTTGGGTTTTGATTTGTTTTGGTGGGAAAATCACTTACTGAGATGGATAGATGTGGATCAGGAATCCATTGGGTAGATGGAGTCAATGTGTCAAGCAGATAGATTAAAATCAAGGTCTAAATTCAAAATTTCAAGGGAAAGATAGTAGAGTCACTTCAGATCTTCAAAGGTTGATGGTGAAATGGTTTTAATCGGGATAAAGAGCAATTAAGAATTCTTTGATCCGGGTAAGGAGTGAAAATGTAGAGTTAAATCGAAATTAGGAAGCAATTAAGGGTTCCCCGGTCTGGATATCAACATAAAACATTTAAATGAAAACCAGTCAATAACAAAGTGCTTTTAACAAATTCTGATATAGCAATTCCTGATTTCACATTAAAATTTAGAACACATTCATGAATGGATGAAAAACATAATAAAATTGACAAATAACATTTAGAAAATACTTCACTTCAGTGGCCCAACACATGAATCCAGTAATATGATGCTTTATTGCTTGAGATCCAGTGTTCTAACTTGAACTTGATACAAAAACCCTTAGGTTCAGAATATAACAACTATAGAAATCTTCAACAATTAATCCACACTAATACTTCATATGATGAAGTATTTATACAAAAAGTAGTACAAAATATCCTAAAACAGTCTTAGGAATGTTTTTTGGAAAATATATCTTTTTACAAAAATATAGTGACAGCTACCTAACAAATTGCTAGATGTCCTATTTATTGAAATTAAATAGTATTTTTTTTGGATTTGGGTTGTAGCTGGACAGTTGAGGTGTCCCTCACACTGAAAATCTAGTCTTTAATCAGTTTTAGTCTTCCTCTTTCATTTGATACTCTTTTTCAACTGATACTCTTTAACTGCTGGTACACTTTAACCTCTGAAAACTGTTTTACTGTTTAAAAAATCTGTTTATTGTGTAGTAAAAACAACAAACACATATTTCATTAAATTTGGAATTAAATAGTGGATCTAGAATTTAAAAATAACCAAATAATTCAATTCTAATGACATCATTGTAATAAAAAAATTCCAATTTTAATGAAATATGTGTTAACAGCTCTGTTTTTTCATCTTTTCTGACTGCAAACTAATTTTACATAAAATCTGTAAGCTTCTCCCAGAATTCTTCCTCTGGTAATTTGATCTTTATGAGTTTCCTAAAGTTTTCATCTGCTTCTGTGTATCTTACAAAAGTTGGTTTGACCACAAAAAGGTGTTTTATCTCATGTTGTAAATAAAACAGATTTTCAATGCCTTTGTGCAAAACTTTACCTGTTGCAATCGCTTGCCAATCTGATTTGTTCACCTGTTCTTTAGCAAATTCCCTTATCTTTTTATTATAATCCTCTTGTTTCATCAATTTATCATTTATTACTGGAAGATTAGGAAGTCCTTTTTGCCTCAAAGTGTCAAATTTCACCATGAATCTTGTGATGGCTACATCCATATTTTGGCACTTTTCTTCCAACCGTTTCATCAGGTTCTTCTTGGAAATTACTTTTCTTACCTCTAGTATGGTTTCTGTCATGTATGTTATTCCTATTTCATCCAATTCCTGCTTATTTTTGGTATTAAGGAATTTGATAATTTCCAATGCTTCTTCAGGTTTGGTGCCCAATTCAACTTTGGTCTTCTGTATTTCTTCTCTAGCTACTTTTAGCAAGTCCTTCTGTTCATAGATCACTTGAATTGATGGCCAAGTATCATTGACTGATTCAATGATATTGGTCCATAACTAATTTTTGATATGTGCCATAGGCTCTTTTAAGGTCAAATATGTTTCTAACTTCTTTAATTGTTCACTCAATCTCTTAGCTTTTTTCTCTTCAGTTTTAGCATTGATATGTGCTAACTTCTTGGCATCTTCAAGATTCTCGATTTGATCCTTTAATATGTTGATTTCATTAGTTTGTATGGACATTTCTTCCATTGCCTTTATCGATTTGATGGCCTCATCTGACTGTTGAACTGCTAAAGTAGAAGACTCAGTGGCAGAAGTAGTAGAGGAAGTTACTGGCACTGCTGTGGCCAATGGAACTTTTGGAGCTAATTCTTCTGCTAGAGTTGATGGTACCGCTGTGGTCACCATGGCAATTACAATTGTAGGGACTTCTTTTGCTTTTGTAGCTTCTTTTTCTTGGAATAGTTTGTCCATCTCAATTTCCATCTCTTTAATTTGTGTTGTCATTTGTAATATGAGATTCATCATCTCATCCTTTTGATTTTCTTCCTATGCAATTTCCTTAGCCTGTGGATGCTCTGTAGGGGGTAATTTTAATTGTTTTCTGAGTGCTGCAATATCAAAATTTTTCTTCTTTACTAGTTCTTATGCAGATTTCACATTAGAAGGGTCATAACCCACTTCAATCACTAACTCCTCTAAAGATTTGATTCTAGTGCCTATAGCATATGAGGAAGCTTTTTAAACCTTGAGCTGATATTTCATATTTTTCAAAGCATTCTAGAGCTTTTGAACACTCATTTCTTTTGTGGTCATTGTAGAATATAACATTTGTGAGCTTTTTTTGTGGAATTCAATCTGGTCCAAGGGATGAATGTCTTGGATTGGTACTTCAAAATAAACCTTTTTATAGTCCGCTGTTTTTTGTTGTTTTTTGCACTGTAGGTTGAAGTACTGACATCAACAATTTCTTATTTGTATAATCAAAGGCTGAAAGAAGCCTATTTTGAACCCCTAGAGTCTGCTTCAAGTATTGTGAATAGATTTCATTATTGATTTCCTCATTTTTGGATTTAATCTCTTTATATTTTTCTTTCATATCCATATCTTTATCCTCTACTTATTTTGATGAAGATAATTCCACACTTTGTTGTTTTTGAATCATTTTTGCGTTAGAAGTAGCAGGTTGCTGCTCATTTTCAGTCTCTGTGGGAGGCATTGTATCTTTATCTGGAATATCTGTATCTAAAATTTCCACTGTCTCTTTTGCTTTATCTGCTGGATTTGTCTTTGTTTTCTTGTTGTACCTGAGTCTGAATCTATTTTTTGTGGTAGTTTCACCAGTAGATGTGCCTTCTTCCCTTTTTCTTTTTGTACCTCTGTCGTCCTGATTTGGTGTTTGCAGAATGTGACTAGTATCATTCTGCTGAATAGCTTCTACCAATGTATTTTATAACCATTCAGATTGGTTAGAAGACTTCTCAATGTCAGGCTTCTTGTCATGAAAATATGGGGTTAATTTACATTTTACCCTCATCTTGCTGATTATACCATATGGATCATAGTACCAAAGGAAAATTTCACTGAACTTATACTCTAACAACTGCTTTGATGCCTCTGCACCTGCTTCTCTGCTATTGCATATGAAGGGACCCACTTGGTTTTTCAATTTAAACTGGGTTTTATTTTTAGCAACCAAAAAATTTACAGAATCTGAGTTTAAAATCTATCTAATATATTCTAAGGCAAACAATCTCATTGGTAAATACTTTGGTAACTTATAGGGAATGAGATTTGGCCCATAAACTCTAACTTCAGTCTGATTTTGGTATAAATACCAATCACCTATCCTGCTCTGTTCTGATAACTGTAAAAAATTCTTAATTTCATCACTAATTCTAGGTTTCACACTGTTTTTAAGAAGATTTACCAATGTATGGATAAAAGAGTCTGTGAAGTCTGCATATGTAAACTCAGTTGACTCCTTTCTGATCAAGGAAGTCCAGAAAATAATAGACTGTTCATTTCCCTCTACATCCATCTTTTGAATAGCTATTAGAAACTTATCTGACTGAAAGTAGAGGAACATATGGAAGAGAAATGAGGTGTATCTAAAAACACCTTCAGTAGGAAGTTTAACAAGCTCTTCATGAATGTTATTAGTAATAAACTCAACAAAATTATAGATGACTGCAGGGGGCTGACCAGGCACAAAGATGGACAGAAAACCAAGTATATATGCATCTGTAATTTCATCAGTAAAGTAACCAAGGATAAAAGACAACATTGAGATAATGTGTCTTGTTCCTTCTGGGAATTTTGAAGAGGAATAGGGAGGATTTATTTTTGGAATTTCTATATAGGAAGGCATAAATGTTTGGAAAATTTGGAATCTTTTAGGAAAATCTAATTCCAAATAGGACTTTGTCAGAACTTCAATGGAAAAAGGGACTGCATTGGGTTCAGGTTGCAAATGAAGCATTTGGTTTATGGATTCAGCTGTTATTGTGAACAAAACTTCTTTTTCAGCATTGATGATTCCTCTTTGATATGGGGAATAATGAGTTTGGCACAATATGATGGTCTCAGGGCATTGATGGGTGTGGGGAACAACATATTTGGGAAAATTAGACTCCCAAATAAGCACATCATCTACTTGGTTCAAAGATTTCTCTTGGCTCCAACAATGGAGCTCAATATGGTTATATTCAGTTACTGGATAAGTGAATTTATAGTCTACTTCAGCCAATGGGGTATGTTCAACATCAACAACAGGAGGTTGTTGTGGATTGATGACAATGTGCTTTTAGAGGCTATTTATGGGTTTCTTTTTAACAATTTAACCTTTCTTGATCTTAAAAACTATGTTTTTAGGTTTTTAACACACTTCTGTAAGATTAAACTGTTTACATAAGGTATTTTTAGTATAACAGAGGTTTTTCTTGGACTCCAATAGGTAAAAATTGGGTTTCTCTGACTCAAACTGTCAATTCGTTGCTTTAAAATCAATTTCTTAACCTTTTATAGACTCAGGAAAAGCTAACAAGGGTTATATGAAGATTTATTTGATTAAACAGTCATAAAACATCTGAATTTATGCACAAAGGGCTTTTGAGCATTGTAAAAAAGACATTGGATCATTCAGAGGGTTTCTAAAGGTCTGCAGATGGCTAAATCAATGAGATTTTTCTTAAAAAACAAATTACAACTTTTAGAAACTGTGAAATTATCAGGGTTTGCAGCAAGGATGAATATATGAGGAAATACGGTTGTTTCTTTAGGAAAATAGGCTTTAAAAGGTTCGAATTCAAGAGTATACTTCTTTTCAGATAGAGGGATAGGTATTTTTCCTGAAAAATACCTGTGATTTTAGGAATTTGACTTGGAAAAATGGTTTGTTGGGAGTTGGAAGCTTTCAAAAGCTTGTTGGGGTCTTTTTAGTGCAGTCTGGAGGTTTTGAGCGGTCATTGTTGTAAATTTGATTGAATTTTGTTGTTTGCTTGCATTCAAATAGGGTGGCAACATATTTTTCTTAGTCGGAACAATTTTATGAACAAAAAGAGCAACAGAAGGCTTGAAACGCGTAGATATTGGTGTATTTATAAATAATTTGAATTGAACAGTGTTTGCATTTAATACCAGTCAATTCAAATCGGAAGTGGTTTTAGGCGCAGGGGTGATTTACCGCTGAGCAGTTATCACATAGTTTAAAGGTGGTAAACGACATTTATTGAATGTATGCGATCCAATACTTTCGCGACGCGTGGAGGAGAGAGAACGGGACGAAACAACTTATATTGCAAATCTCAATTTGTTTAATGATCACACTATGATATTTGCGATGTGAGTTCTAAGCCATTGGATCTAGTGGGTGGATGCGAATGGTTAGGATTAGTTGATGGAGATGTGGGGTAATGGGTGTGGGGCCTCGGAGTTCTTTTATGTGGCGCGTTGAATTTATATGTTAATTTTTTTTTTTAACATAAAGTTTAAATTTAAATGGATAGACAGATATTAATGTAATTCGACCAATGTAACGTATATAGGTGGAATATAAACATTGGGTGGGTTTAATATATAATAGAGATGGTTTAAACCTATGGGGAGCGAGGAATATATCACGTGGGAAATAAACATAGGTTTAAAAAGTTAAATGTGGGTTGGGTTATGTAAAAAATGAATTGATATAATACAGGATGGTAGGTTTATAAAGGAGTTAATACACAATATTAGTATGTTAACAATGAAATGAAAAGAGGGAATGAAAAATATACTAAGCAAAGTGTACAATATGATGTTTAAGCGGGATTTTCATAGTGGTGGCCCCATATTTAACATTTCACACTTATACTTAGGATAATAGCATTTTTGTGGGTTTTTGGGTATTTTTGTATGAAATGAGAATTAATCAAGGGGGTTTTACTTTTCCTTGGTGAATATGCATTTTAACTTAGGAAAAGGGGTTTTAGTAGGGTAAAATGAGTGATGTTAAGGGAAAAGGATTTTTTATGAAGGGGGAAGGTTTTAATGAGGTGGAATCCAATACCTTAGTGCCAATCGGTCATTAAGACATGGGTTCGGTCCCACCAGAAGTCAGAGAAATGCTCTGAGTCTTTATAACTGAAGGATTTTAGTACTGGAACACATTGTGGGGAGGGAAATTAGTAAAATGCCAGATGACGTTTATCTATGCTTTGTGTAACTACTTTCTACCTACCCATAATTTATTTTACCATTTTTTCCTTTATTTGCATGGGTGCATTTGAGCTTGCAAACCCTAATCCATTTTTCTTTTTAAAACAAGAAACTATCTAATTCTAACCTTATTTCATCCAAGGGCTCAGATTAAATTGTTGAGCTCCTCATTTATTCTCTAACTATCTACTGATTTTCCAAGATTATACTATTTGGAAAGATCTTTACTCTCTATCTATAAACATGAAATTTAAAGCATGAAAAAGTTAAGATTAAGCTATTTAAGTCGTCATGGATTATGGCATTTTGAACAAGCTGCACATAATCATTTATTTGCAGTGAAATTAACTAGTAGTGGCATTTGACTTGCATCACTTTCATGTATTATTCTTATCTCTTTTTTTTTGGGATCCATTTTTTCTATTCCTTTTTTTTATCCTTTTCTTTTAAGTCCTTTGATTTTTCTTTTAGGACTTTTACCCTCTTTTCATTTTTTATTTTCTAATATGGGAAAACAACTTGCAGAAAGAAAAGTATGTACATATTACAAGACTAATTAAATTCAATTAAAAAATTATGAATCCTATTATTATAGGACCCTAACAGTGGCTCCACATGGGGATGGCATTTCTTGGTGAAATGTCAAGAACTTTGAGACTAGTAGCCTTTGAATTCTGACTGTGCTGGCCTTGTAAATGTTGTTTGAGCTCTGCAATTATTCATGCTTATGATATTTTACCTTTCAAAGCTTAGGGCCTTCTCTCCGGGCTTCAAATTTTATGGGAAAAACATCCAATCCAATCTAAAATCTACAATGTTATGTACAATGAATAAAGTAAACAAAGTTAACTATTGGTTATTTCTGAAGAGTAGTAATTCTTCAACATTATGCCATTTATAGGTCCACCTAGCAAATCTGATCCATCCATCTCTTTCAAAAAGAAAGCATTGTTACCTCTGTAACCATAAATAACATAAGGTCCTTTCCATAGAAAGTCAAATTTCCCATGTTTACCTTTCTTTTCTCTCCTTGAATTCCACTTTAGAACATTGTCACCAATATAGAAATCATCTTCTTTACTCTTCTTGTCAAAAATTTTCTTAACCTTGTCTTGGATAACTTGAGACTTAAGATAAACCTCTTCTCTTGTTTACTGCAAGTGTATGGTTTGGTTAATCATTCTTTGAATTTCATTGGTCTCAAATTGTAGCTCTTGGATTATCTTCATAATAGGTACTCCTAAGGAAGATGGAAAAACAACATCCATTCCATAAACAAGTTGGTAAGGGGTTGTACCAATATATTTCTTAGTGGTAAGTCTATCTGCCCATAGGGCATTAACTAACCTCTTGTTCCAAGTTTTCTTGTTGTCTTCTAGTAATTTCTTGATGTTCATAAGGATTTTATTGGAGGATTCAACAAGGTCATTACCTTAAGGGTAATATGCAGTAGAATGGCCAAGGGTAATGTGGTATTTATGGCAGAAGTCAATCATATTTTTTGATTTTAATGCAGCTGCATTGTCAGTGATAATCTTTTGGGGGTATCCAAATCTTGAGAGTATGCTGTTTTCTAAAAAGGATATTATGACAGTGTCAGTGGATTTCCTGGAGGGTATGGCTTCTATCCACTTAGTGAAATAGTTAGTGGCTGTCAGAATCCACTTGTGTTGAGCTGAGGATGGAGGGTGAATTTAACTAATGAAGTCAAGACCCCATTGTTGAAAAGACATTTATGTTGAGATCGGTTTTAAGGGAAAAGGTAACAAATTTTTCTTTCCTTCAAAGATTTGGCACTTATGATAGGAGGTCACATAATTTTTTACATCTACAAACAAAGTAGGCCAGTAAAAACCAGCTCTCAAGATTTTGTCTTCAGTGGTCTTCCAGTAGAGATGTCCTCCACAGTCACCTGCATGAAATTCTTCTAGAACTTTGTCAACTTCTTCTTTAAGCAAACAATTCAATAAAATTCCAACATGATCTTTCCAAAAGAGTACATTGTCTATGATACAAAATCTTACTGCCTTTAATTTTAAATATCTATCTTTTGTTCTTGATAATACAGGGGGAGCTTGTAAATTTAGTAATAAAAATACAATATCTACATACCATGGTGAGTCTGAAAATGCTTCACTGATCCCTGGAGTCGCCATCTCTTCCTGATCATCTATTTGGGCAATAAAATTAATATCTAAAGCATGACAATTTTATTTAGCCATGAGTTTGGCTAAACCTTGACCTTTTATGATTTTGGTGGGTTTTATTTCTATGTCATATTCCAAAATTGTGGCAATCCATTTTCCTCCTTTACCATCAGGCCCATTCTAAGTTAGAATTTCCTTTACAACTACATTTGGAACATAGGAAATAATATGTGAATAAAGAATATACACTCTAAAGTCTTTAATGGCCTTTACTAAAGCTAGGGCCTACTTTTCCATTATATTATACTTTAAAGTGGCATCTCTGAGTGATTTTTTAAAGAAAGAAATGGGCTGCTCATAGCCCTGGTCATTTTTCTACAGTAAAACTACAGCAATAGTGTGTTTTGAAGCAAAGGAGAAAATAATAAAATCCTTTTTAAAGTGGGGACTTATAAGAACCGGTGTTTTTGTTAAGGCTTGTTTAATAGATTAAAATGATTGCTTTGCCTCAACAGTACATTTAAGTACTGAGTCTTTTTTCAGCATATTGTTAAGTTCTCTGATTATTTCAGCTAGATTTGAGATGAATTTTCCAAGGAAGTTAATTTTACCTAGAAAAGCTTGTAATTATTTAATGTTCCTCGGAGGACTAATGTTTAGAATGACCTCTATTATAGTTGGGTCTATCCTAATTCCCTCTTTAGATATAATATGTCCTAGTAATTTACCTTCTTCCATTCCGAATAAAGTCTTCTTGGGATTTAGAGAGATGCCAAATTTCCTGCATTTAAGAAAGAATTGTCTGAGATGATCTAAATGTTCATTATCAGTCTTTGAAAATATAGTAATGTCATCTAAATAAATCACAAGGAATTCATGATTTCCTTAGAAAATTCTATATCTATAGCTCTTTGAAAAGTGGCTCCTGCATTCATTAACCCAAAAGGCATTTTTACATACATAAAAGTGCCCCATGGAGTAGTAAAAGTAGTTTTAACTTGGTCTTCTGGTTGAACTAGAATTTGGTTGTATCCAGAGAATTCATCTAACAATGAAATTATGGAAGAACCAACCACTCTCTGTAAAATGTGATCCATCTTTGGTAGAGGGTAGTTGTCTTTTAAGGATACTTTATTTAAATTTCTGAAATCAACACACAGTCTAATTTCTCCTGTCTTTTTCCTAGTGGGAACTAGATGAGAAACCCAATCATAATATATGAATGGTGCAATTATTTGGGCATCATACATTCTTTTTACCTCTTTCTCAATTAAAGGCATCAAAATAGGATTGATCCTTCTTAGCTTCTGTTTAAAAGATTTTTGGTCTTCTTTTATAGGTATTTTATGCTATATTATGCTAGTGTCATAGGATTTTAAGTCCTCATAACTCTAGGAAAATAGATCTTGAAATTCCTTAAAAACAGCTATGTATTTTTCTTTTTCTTCCTGAGGTAAATCTTTTGAAAGTTTAATCATCTTAGGTTTTAACTCTATACCTATATTACATTCCTCAATTTCAGAGCTTAATGGCTCCATTTTAGGTTTTCTGATCCGAATTTATGCAGGAACGCAACAGAATAAACACATAACCATAAATACAGAGATGCAGCGGAAATAACACTTCATTTCATTAATATCAAAGAACTGAAATTTGCTTACAGACAGAATGGAAATAAAACTAGCTAGGGCACTGGTAGCTATCTCTGAGAAGAGATGTGGCAGCTATAGGCCTCTGAACTGAGTTACAATGAGGCTCGAGGGCCTATTTATTATTGAGAAACAATGGAGAACCCTAAACATCCCAAAAACCTAACCCTAGGAGATGAAGCGCCAAAACTATGGGCCCCGTTTGGGTAAATTGGTGTTTCAACTTCCCAGAGACGTAACTTTGGCATACTATCTCCGTTTGACGCATATGATACATCATTAGAAAGCTCTATCCGAGGACTACAGCTGTCGGGACGAATTTTATCAGAAAATTCGTTGGCGCTTTCATACCCAAAAAACGTCGTTTAGGGCCTCAAAACGGCTCCGGAAGTTCGGGACCCGAAAAACTGCTAAAAATAGTAAGTTATGCCGAAACTGAAAAACTGAAAGAGACAATGGTGGGGGCCCAAGTGGAATAGGCGGGTGGCCACCAATATCCACCTGGATCATTCCTCCCCCTTAGGAAGCAATGGTCCCCATTGCGTTAAGTTCCTCCATGAGATGAGGAAATTTCTGCTGAACTTGGTCCCTGGTGAACCACTTTCCTTGGTGCAGGAGTTGGCCAGCTTTGACAACCCGATACAGTTGGATCCTATGTTGGTGAGTGTTCTTAATTTGCATGTCCATGATACAATCTGTGGTGGCCTGTTCCATGCAGTCTGGGTTTAACTCTGTTGGTGTGAGTTGTTCTGCAACATCCGAAGTGTCCAGTAGAGGTGGGAAGTAAGGACGAAGGTGATCCACATTGAAGACTGGGTGCAGACCAAGGAATGGTGGAATACTAAGCTCGAAATCATTGTTCCCTACAGCCTTGGTGATGGTGTATGGCCCGTATCGGAGCAGGCGAAGCCTGCGGTGAGGTCTATTGAGGCGCTCCTTCTGCAAATGTAGCCATACTTTGTCGCCCACCTGGAAGTTGTGTGGCACCCGGTGTTGATCATGGCGCTGCTTGTACTTCGCATTGGCTTTGTCCAATATATCATAAACCTGTTGGCGGATGTGTTGAATGCGCTCGATGAAGCTACTTGCTTTGTCAACTTCAGACTGGACGTGTGCTGAATCGGCCTGAGCAGCTGCAAATGGCATGGCTACGTCAATGGGACATAGTGGCTGGAATCCCAAGCCCACCTGAAAGGGGCTATGGCCAACTGAAATGTGGAGAGCCCAGTTATAACTAGGTTGTACATAGGGGAGGCTCTCATCCCATGTGCGTGGATGCTTTGAATTGTACATGCGCAGAATGTGTACAATCATTCTGTTGACGACCTCTGTCTGGCCATCTGTTTGGGGATGGAAAGCTGTGGAATTGGTGAGATTTGTGTCCATCATTGACCAGAGGCTGGACCAAAATGTGCTGAGGAACCTGCTATCTCGATCCGATATGATAGACTGTGGGATCCCAAAGTGCACCCATACTCGTCAAAGAAGAGTTTAGTAGTAGCTTCTGCTGTGATATTCTTCTTACAGGCCGCCATAATGGCCATCTTCGAGAATCTGTCAACGACCACGAAAACACAGTCATTGCCATTCTTAGTAGAGGGCAGGCCCGACATGTAATCCATGGAGATGGATTCCCAAGGTCGACTAGGGGTAGGTAGTGGAGTATATAGGCCTTGCTTCTTGATGGTCTGTTTGGCAATGGCACAAGCAGTGCAGGATCTGATGTGCTTCTCGACATCCTTTCGAAGGTTCGGCCAATAGAAATACTTCTGTAGTATTGCTACTGTTTTCTCGACCCCGAAATGCCCAGCGACTCGACCGTAGTGTGCTTCCCATATCATCTTGGCACGCTCGCTTGAAGGAACACAAAGGTGTCCCAGGTGACATAAAAGTGCATCTTGGAGGTGAAAATTTTGAACTTGCGTGCCCCCCAAGAGTGCCTTGTAAGTGTGGCCGAATTCTGGGTCACTCTCATAGAGAAGCGGCCAATCAGAAGTCTCGTGCCCACAAGAGTTGAGCACGGTGGTGAGCGCCACGATCGGTGGTCGGCTGAGGCAGTCTGCAACATTATTGGTGCTACCCTTCTTGTACTTGATGTTCAAATGAAACTGCTGCAGATATGTGGACCACTTCTGATGGCGATCATTCTGCAACTTCCCTTGTGTCTGTATGAACTGCAGGGGCCGGTGGTCTGTGTGGATGATTGTTTCCTTCCCCAAAATGTAATGCTTCCATTGTCGACAGGCTTGCACAATGGAATACATTTCTTTGTCATAGGTGGGATACTTGGGAACTGTCTCAGACAATGTCTCACTGTGATATGCCACTGGATGTCCCTGTTGAGTAAGAACTGCCCCAATAGCATAGTCAGAGGCATCTGTCTCGATCTCAAATGGCTGCTGCAAGTCTAGTAAGGTGAGCACTGGGGCAGAACAAAGGCGATTTTTCAATTCTTTGAACGCCTTCTGTTGAGGTTCCGACCAAAAGAATTTTTCTCTCGCTCCTCCTTTGGTGACTTGACTCAAGGGCCAAGTGATATGAAAGAATCTAAACACGAATCTACGGTAGAAATTAGCAAGACCCAGAAAGCTGCGAAGCTCTGTTATAGTGGTTGGGGCTGGTCAATCCCGAATGACTTGGATCTTGGCTGGATCCACATGCACCCCCTTTCATCAATAATGTATCCCAGATATTGAACCTGGGTCATGCCAAACGTGCACTTCTCCAAATTGGCACACAACTTGTGTTGCCGCAGTGTTTGGAGGACTTGTCTGATGTGATGAAGGTGCTCTTCCCAAGTCTTGCTGAAGATCAGAATGTCATCCAAGTACACCACTACGAATGAGTTGGTGAATGGCCGCAAGATGTCGTCCATCATCCTCTTGAAGGTTGCGGGAGCATTCGTCAACCCGAAAGGCATGACCAGCCATTCAAAAAGGCCTTCCTTAGCTTTGAAGGCAGTCTTCCACACATCAGAGGGTTCAATTGGTACCTGGTGATACCCAGACTTCAGGTCGATCTTACTGAAATATTTTGCACCTTGGAGTTGGTCCAGAAGGTCATCAATCAGTGGGATTGGGTACCTATTCCGGACAGTGATCTTGTTCAGCGCCCGATAGTCAATACAGAGTCTCCACGTCCCATCCTTCTTCTGTACCAACACGATCGGGCTCCCACAGGGCGATGAACTTGGTCTGATGTGACCTTTCTGCAACAGCTCCTGAATCTGCTTCTTGATTTCATCATTCTCCAGAACAGAGCGCCGATAGATCGGTCCATTAGGTAGCGGCGCACCGGGGGTCAGATCAATCGGGTGCTTGACCTGACAGTGCAGAGGAACCCCTGTGGGTGAGGTGAATATGTCCCCGTACTCCTCCACAATCTTATCCATTTGTTGTTGTTGTGCAGAGGAGCCCTGTCTGGAGGTCGTGGCCACAGTCTTCTTCTTGCCCTGGGGGCGGATCATCAGGAAAACGAATTTCCTGGTTTGGGAAATGATCTTACTGCATTGTTTTGCAGTAACCAAAGAGATAGTCGTAGGAGGTGGTACCTCTGGTATCATGTACAACTTATTTCCCAAAGTAATAATAAAAGCACGAGGTCGAGACTCATACACAGCATGACGCTTCCACAAGTATGGTTGTCCTAATAATACATCAGAAACATCAATAGGAGCAACGTCACATAATACCTCATCCGTGAAGGGCTTGATGCTATAGGGAAGGCGGCACTGCTGGCTGACGCGGAGATCTCGTCCTTGGTGAAGCCACTCGATGGTGTATGGATGTGGGTGAGCTGTGGTCGGCAAGCCCAACCACTTCACGACGTCTGCTGAAATGAGGTTATTTTGGCTCCCATTGTTGACAATGAACTATACAGGGGAGCCCTTTACCCACATCTGGGAGTGGAAGAGACGTTCCTCCTCCTCTGGATCTTCCGGTTCCTCCTTCTGGACCTTTGTAGTGGCAACAGTGGTGTTGGGCTCCGCATCAAATAATATGTTTCCCTTTTTCATTCCCCTTTTCAGGTTCTGATTCGGAGTCAGAGCATGCATCTGACTCAGAAGCCCTCATCTCGGCCACTAGCGACTGCTTGGCCCGACACTCACTTGTGTTGTGAGTGGAGCTCTTATGGAACTCGCACCACTTTCCCGTGTCCTTCTTTGGCTTTATGGTGTTGTTATTTTCTTGTGGCTTTGACGGGTTGTCTTTAGCCGCCATGCCTTGGCTCTGTCCTTTGTTCTGCGGTTCGGAAGCACCTTTTCCTTGCTTTTGATTCGCAGATCCAAAGTCTCGCTTCTTCTGTTTTAATTTCTGCTCAATCTTGGCAGCATACCGGTATGCCGTACCAAGCGAGGAGATGTCGAGGAACTCCATTTCCTCCTGAATCTATCTGTGCAGACAACTACGATACTTTAGCACCAAATGTTTCTCTGAATCTTTGATACCGAACTTTGTGCACAGGGTATGGAACAGATTCGTCAGCTCATGCACATCTTGATCCCTTTGTTGTCGTAGTGTGGTCCATTGTATGTACTTGTCCTCATAGCTCCCCACGGGATAGTACTGTTCCTTGACGGCGTCTCGGAAAGAATTCCAAGTTGGTATGGCCGAGAACAGAGAGGGTTCTGTCTGGTCCTTGTTCTCACAGTAGGTTTCCCACCAGTTCTTAACATGGGGGGTAGCTTTGAGGAGTGCAAAAATAATCTTCTCCCGGTCCGAAAAGTCATGAACAGAGAAATATCCTTCTAATAGATTCAACCATCTATCTACGGCATCTGCGTCTATTTGACCCTCAAATATGGGAATGTCAAAATTTACTTGTACCTTAAAAGGAGTCGCAACTCCAGAGTGGCTACTGGATGCAGATGCACTGCTGGTGGGCAGCCGTTGAAGGATCTAAGCAAAGTTATCCATCATCGCGTTCCTTTGTTTTTCGAGGGCCTCCTCGAGCAATATTTTGATAGGATCTCCTGCTCCCTCATCTTTCTTTTCGTCCCCCATGGGCGTCCGTCGAGGTTTACGAGGCTGATCTTGCAAAGGTTCCACCAGATCAAGCCCTAGCTCCTTATACCTCGACCTCGTTGGGGACATGCAAAGAAGGATCGAGAAAAAGCAGACCCCTCTGATACCACTGATCCAGATTTATGCAGGAACGCAACAGAATAAACACATAACCATAAATACAGAGATGCAGCGGAAATAACACTTCATTTCATTAATATCAAAGAACTGAAATTTGCTTACAGACAGAATGGAAATAAAACTAGCTAGGGCACTGGTAGCTATCTCAGAGAAGAGATGTGGCGGCTACAGGCCTCTGAACTGAGTTACAATGAGGCTCGAGGGCCTATTTATTATTGAGAAACAATGGAGAACCCTAAACATCCCAAAAACCCAACCCTAGGAGATGAAGCGCCAAAACTATGGGCCCCGTTTGGGTAAATTGGTGTTTCAACTTCCCAGGGACGTAACTTTGGCATACTATCTCCGTTTGACGCACATGATACATCATTAGAAAGCTCTATCCGAGGAATACAACTTTCAGGACAAATTTGATGATTAAATTCGCTGGTAAAATGATGTCCAAAAAACGTCGTTTAGGGCCTTAAAATGGCTCCGGAAGTTTAGGACCTGAAAAACTGCTAAAAATAGTAAGTTATGCCGAAACTGAAAAACTGAAAGAGACAATGGTGGGGGGCCAAGTGGAATAGGTGGGTGGCCACCAATATCCACCTGGATCATTTTCTTGCAACATCATTAGAGTCAAATAGATCTTCTAAAGGGGCTAATCATTTTGGTAAAAAGTTTTCTTTGAGGTTCAAAATATCAGATTCATCATCTACTAACTCTTCAATTTCTACTTTTTCTAAATTATCTATGTCTAATTGACTGAATTTAGTAGGTTTAGAAACATATACATTATTTACATCTACATTATTTAAATCAATTTCACTATCTAAGTTCTGATCTATTGTACAGTCTGTGTCTATATTACAACCCTAAAAATATCCTTCACTGTTCAAGAAATGATAAATCTGTTCATCCTGTGAGAAAATTTGCCAATATTTAAGATTGTCTAGAATTATAGGTCTATGTTTGACTTCTGCAGTGTATCTATGATTTGGTTGAAATGGAATATTACAGGTATTAGCAAAAGTCGCTAAGCAGTGAGCCTGTATGTTTTGTTTTCTTGCTATTGCAAAAAAATCACATTCTAAAAGTTCCTTAATTAAATCTAAAACAATGTCTCTATATCGGCTTAATCTTGTATTATAAACAAAATATTCTCCAGTTATCTTTTTCACAATTAATTCTGAGTCTCCCATAATTGACACTCTTTTACTTCCTAAATTCCTAACAATATATAGTCCTAAAATAGGAGCTTCATATTAAGCCATGTTGTTTGTACATTTAAAATTTAGTCTAAAAGCACCTTCCACATGATTTTTTTCCATATTATGTATCCAAACTCCTGCTCCTATTCCTAATTTATTGACTGATCCATCAAAATCTAGGTGCCATAATGATTCATGAAAGATATTTTCACTGTCTGGTGCTTTGTTTTTCTCTTTTAGTTCAGTATTGTTTTCAATTCCATTTTCAGAGTTACATAAAATGAATGAATCCATGTAAGTAGGTGTAGAGTAAATAGGGTAATTTCTTGGTCTTTCTACACTACTCACCATATATTTCATCAATGTTTCTCTATAAAGTTTCTTTGGTTGGCCAAAAACTGATATTATTGCATAAGACATATCAAGTTGTAGAGATCCCTGTAATTTAACTCCCCATGAGTGAGATAAAAGCATTCCATACTTGGGAGGGATGTCAGCTACTACAATGTCCATGACTATGATTTTCCCAAGATATTGAACTAAAGTAACACACAAATATTTTATCAAACCTAAACATTTTAGTTTGCTAGAATCAAATGAAAAGAGATCTTTGTAAGGCTTAGTGATATCTAAATTCAGGGTTTCCATTATTTCTTTTGGCATCAAATTGTGTGAAGCCCCTGAATCTAACATTGCATTATGTAAAATCTGGTCATGAACAATTAAGCTAATGTAAAATGGTGGAACTGCTCCATCTTGGTTTTTCCCATTAACATCAGGACCAAAAATTAATTTAGGTTGATCATCACTCAACTTTACTGAATCCTCTCCATCATTCATATTCAAAGTTTCAGTGATAAGTGTTTTGTATAAATCATGTTTTACCAATTTTGTCAAAGGAATTGGTATTTTTAATTTGGCAATTTCAGCTTGGATATTAAATGGAGCTTGTGATTTCCTAGCTGAATTATCACTTCTTTAGTAACTATAGTTTGGGTAGGGTTGTCTTCTTTTTCTACAGTTGTTTTTTCACTCTCTGTTTGTGTTTCTACTGTCTTACTGTTTTTATTTTTCTTTTCAGGGATAGTTTGAGAAGTAGTAGATGTTTTTGTAGATTTTGTATTTTTAGCAGCTGCTTTAGCAGTGGCAATGTTTGGATCAGCTGATTTTGGATCAACAGTAGGTGTTTCAGAGTCTAAAATTTCCGTTTTAGTAGAATTAGTTGTCTTGAAAACAACATATTTTTGTGAATCAATTAATGTTTGGACAACATCATCTGTGATGTCAACGATTTTTGGACTAGGTGAAATTTTAGGATTTGAATCTTTTTGAGTTGAACTAGAGTTTTTCTTTGTTTCCCTGGGGAGAATTTGCAGAACTTTAGTGGTAGGAGCCTCTACTGTTTTCTTTGTTTGTGTTTGGACATATTTCTTAGTAGAAGGCTCTATGTTTTTCTTGCTCCTAAGGTTATATTACTTATGTACTTCATTTATAGCAAACTCATAACCTTGCTTGTAATCAAATGACTCACCAGAATCTAATTGCAGTTGTTGTAAATCATATAACTATTGATCTTCTTGTGTAAGAAAAATAGTGTTATATTCATTAATACCCATTAGATTTATGGTGTCTTCATCTTATTCATTTTGATGAGAAATTTAAGCATAGTTCTCTTGGAAAGGTGGTCTTATTGTTTGGTCAGGTGCTGATTCTCTAGATTTTCCATTGTTGGTGATTTTCTTGAAATTTGGATTTCTAATTTGTTGCTGGTTATCCCACTGTGGCTTCCTTTCCATATTATCTAACCTATCCATCACTCTCTCTAGTGTTTTTTCTAATTTATCTATTTTAAAATCTGAACTAGATGTTTCTTCTTTTATTGTTAATCTTCTTTCATCTCTTAATCTAGCTTTTCTAGCTAACAAATTTTCCTCTACACTAACAACATTACTTTGCATATTCTCTAAAGTTTCAACATTCCTCTCTCTCAATTGATAGGCTATGTCTGTATCAAATCCACTAGGGAATTTGAGAAGAACAGAATATGGAGGAGGCTTAAGATTAGTAGGAATTGAATTATAAATGTTGTTGTATCTAGTACAATAATCTTGGACTGTTTCATTTGGTGCTATTTTTATGCTTTCAAATTCAGATAAGATTTGTAGTGGATTTTTCTTCTTTTCCCATTTATTAATAAATAATCTATGAAAAATTGCTAAATCAACAATGCTATCAACATTTAAACCTTTAAACCATTTTTTCACCTCACCAGTTAATGCTTGAGCAAAAGTCTCATTTGGACATCAACCTCATCTATTTCATGAAGTTCAAAATAGTTTTTCATCTTATTAACATGCTTTTGGGCAGTGTATTGAGTGGTTGCATCAAATTGAGGTATTTTGCTTTGGTAATCCTAGGGAATGTCATGTAATTGTGCTGGAAGGACCAAGGGAGAATATCTAATAGCTATGGCTTGAATTCTAGATTGGCTAGGAGGTAAGTTGGATGTACTTGGAGAAGAACTATAAGTACTTGCTAATGTAGTTAAAGAACTTGCAGATGAGATTGGGAAATAAGAATATGTATTGGAAAATGTAGTTGAGATGCTAGAAGATGAAGTTGGGATATATGAAGAGGTGCTTGGGAATGAGAATGATGCATTGGTAAATGTAGAAGAAAAACTAGTGGATGGACTTGAGGTGGTGGAGGATGGGAATAATACTCTAGGCTGAAATGGTTGCTTTGGAAAAAATGAATCCGTGGAATGAAGTGTGGTGGAAATAATGGATGAAGTAGTAGTGAATAGGGATGAACCTACAGATTCTATAAGGTTGGTATATAAATGAGTGGTAGAAGGCTTAGGGGTATAGGTTGATAAATAACTTAATTCAACTGAATGCCGTAAATAATCTTCATCTATTTCTTTAATCAAAGTAGTAGTTATTGCATCAAGATTATCATAAACTTAAAAAACATTTTCCTCAGAATCTACTGAAACAATTTCCTTCTTAGTTTCAATGAATGAAATAAAATAAGGATCTATGACAATGTTATGTAAATCACTTTCTGATTTGGTTCTGAATAAAGATTGTTCAAACTTTAAATCAAATTCTATATCTTGTAAACTTGATAGCTTTTTTGGAAGGGAATTAGCTTTGACTAATGAAACTTTATTACCTAAATCCTCTACTCTTTTATTTTTCTTTCCAATTATGTCAAGATTATCTACTATGACAACAGGTTGTGGATCTGGATTTGACCTAGTATAGTAGACTCTTATGGAAGCCAGAATTACAATTTCTTAGAAAATATACTCACAACTTATTAAAACAGTCTTAAGGTGAAAATATAATAAAAATATTTCCTTTAAGATCTATTTTAAAACTGAGGATTGGTTAGTTCCCCAGCGGAGTCGCCAATACGTTATCACTTTAATAATTTTCATAGTTGTGAGATTTTGATTTATAGTTTAAAGAATATCAGAGATAACAACAAACCTACTTTTAAGATTTAGGATCTATCCTTCCTAAGGCTTAGATATGGCTCTCTATATAAAATTTAACTTTGTTTTTTATATTTGATTTTAGGCTAGCTATATAGAGCAAATTGGTTTTGGGGTTTTGATTTGTTTTGTGGGAAAATCACTTACTGAGCTGGATAGCTGTGGATCAGGAATCCATTGGGCAGTTGGAGTCAATGTGTCAAGTAGATAGATCAGGATCAAGGTCTAAAGTCAAATTTTCACTGGGAAAGATAGTAGTGTCACTTCAGATCTTCAAAGGTTGATGGTGAAATGGTTTTAATCGGGGTAAAGAGAAATTAATAATTATTTGATCTAGATAAGGAGTGAAAAGGGAGAGGTCAATCGAAATTAGGGAGTAATTAAGGGTTCCCTAGTCTAGATATCAGAAGAAAAAATTTAAATGAAAACCAATCAATAACAGAGTGATTTTAACAAATCCTGATATAACAAATCCTGATTTCACATTAAAATTTAGAACACATTCATGAATGGATGAAAAACATAAGAAAATTGACAAATAAAATTTAGAAAATACTTCACTTCAGTGGCCCAACACATGAATCCAGTAATATGATGCTTTATTTCTTGAGATCCAGTCTTCTGACTTGAACTTGATACAAAAACCCTTAGGTTTAGAATATAACAACTATAGAAATCTTCAACAATTAATCCACACTAATACTTCAAATGATGAAGTATTTATACAAAAAGTAGTACAAAATATCCTAAAACTGTCTTAGGAATGATTTTTGGAAAATAAAATGTATTTTTACACAAATATAGTGACAACTGCCTAACAAATTGTTAGCTGTCCTATTTATTGAAATTAAATAGTATGTTGTTTGGATTTGGGTTGCAGCTGGACAATTGAGGTGTTCTTCACTCTGGAAATCTGATCTTTAATCAGTTTTAGTCTTCCTCTTTCATCTGATACCTTTTCAACTGATACTCTTTAATTGTTGATACACTTTAACCTCTGAAAACTGTTTTACTGTTTAAAAAATCTGTTTACTGTGTAGTAAAAACAACAGCTCTGTTTTTCATCTTTTCTTACTGCAAACTGATTTTACAACAAATCTGTAAGCTTCTCCCAGAATTCTGCCTCTGTTAATTTGATCTTCACGAGTTTCCTGAAGTTTTCATTTGCTTCTGTGTATCTTAAAAATGTTGGTTTGACCACAAAAATGTGTTTTATCTCATGTTGTAAATAAAACACATTTTCAATGCTTTTGTGCAAAACTTTACCTGTTGGAATCCCTTGCTAATCTGATTTGTTCACCTGTTCTTTGGAAAATTCCCTTATCTTTTTATTATAATCTTCTTGTTTCATCAATTTATCATTGCTTACTAGAATATTAGGAAGTCCTTTTTGCCTCAAAATGTCAAATTTCACCATGAATCTTGTGATGGCTACATCCATATTTTGGCACTTTTCTTCCAACTGTTTCATCAGGTTCTTCTTGGAAATTACTTTTCTTACCTCTAGTATGGTTTCTTTCCTATCTGTTATTCCTATTTCATCCAATTCCTGCTTATTTTTGGTATTTAGGAATTTGATAATTTCCAACGCTTCTTCAGGTTTGGTGCCCAATTCATCTTTGGTATTTTGTGTTTCTTCTCTAGCTACTTTTATCAAGTCCTTATGTTCATAGATGACTTGAATTGATGGCCAAGTATCATTGATTGATTCAATGATATTGGTCCATAATTGATTTTTGATATGTGTCATAGGCTCTTTTAAGGTCAACTCTGTTTCCAACTTCTTTAACTGTTCACTCAATCTCTTAGTTTTTTATTCTTCAGTTTTAGCATTGATATGTGCTAACTTCTTGGCATCTTCAATATTCTTGATTTGCTCCTTTAATATTTTGATTTCATTAGTTTGTATGGACATTTCTTCCATTGCCTTTATCAATTTACTGGCATCATCTGACTGCTGAACTGCTGAAGTAGAAGACTCAGTGGCAGAAGTAGTAGAGGAAGTTATTGGCACTGTTGTGGCCAATAGAACCTTTGGAGCTAATTGTTCTACTAGAGTTGATGGTACTGTTGTGGTCACCATGGGAATTACAGTTGCATGGACTTCTTTTTCTTTAGTAGCTTCTTTTTCTTGGACTAGTTTGTCCATCTGAGTTTCTATCTTTTTAATTTTTTTTGTCATCTGTAATATGAGATTCATCATCTCATCATTTTGATTTGCTTCCTGTACAATTTCCTTAGCCTGCGGATGCTCTGTAGGGGGTAATTTTAATTGTTTTATGAGTGCTGCAATATTAGCATTTTTCTTCTTTACTAGTTCTTCTGCAACTTTCACATTAGAAGGGTCATAACCCACTTCAATCATTGAATCCTCTAAAGATTTGATTATAGTGTATTTACCATATGAGGAAGATTTTTCAAACTTGAGCTGATCTTTCATATTTGTAAAAGCATTCTTGAGATTTTGAACACTCATTTCTTTTGTGTTCATTGTAGAATATAGCATTTCTGAGCCTTGTTTGTGGAATTCAATCTGGTCCAAGGGATGAATGTCTTGGACTGGTACTTCAAAATCAACCTTTTTATAGTCAGTTGCTGTTTTAGGTGTTTGCACTATAGGTTGAAGTATTGACATCAGAAATTTCTTGTTTTTACAATCAAAGGCTGAAAGGAGCCTATTTTGAACCCCTGGAGTCTACTTCAAGTATTGAGAATAGATTTCATTCTTGATTTCCTCATTTTTGGCTTTAATCTCTTTATACTTTTCTTTGATATCCATATCTTTATCCTCTACCTATTTTCATGAAGATACTTCTACACTTTGCTATTTATCAATCATTTGTGTGTTAGAAGTAGCAGGTTGCTGCTCATTTTCAATCTCTGTGGAAGGCACTGTATCTTTATCTAGAATATTTGTTTCTAAAATTTCTACTATCTCTTTTGCTTTATCTGCTAGATTTGTCTTTGTTTTATTGTTGTACCTGAGTTTGAATCTAGTTTCTATGGTAGTTTCAATAGTATATGAGCCTTCTTCCCTTTTTCTTTTTGTGCCTCTGTCTTCCTGATCTGGTGTTTGCATAATGTGACTAGTATCATTATGCTAAATAGCTTCTACCAATGTATTTTCTAACTATTCATATTGGTTAGAAAAATTCTCAATGTCAGGCTTCTTGTCATGAACATATGGGGTTAATTTACATTTTACCCTCATCTTGTCGATTATACCATATGGATCATAGTACCAAATGAAAATTTCACTGAAATTATACTGTAACAACTGCTTTGCTGCCTCTGCACCTATTTCTCTGCTATTGCATATGAAGGGACCCACTTGGTTTTTCAATTTAAACTGGGTTTTATTTTTAGTAGCCAAAAAATTTACACAATCTGAGTTCAGAATCTGTCTAATATATTCTAAGGCAAACAATCTCATTGGTAAATAATTTGGCAACTTATAGGGAATGAGATTTGACCAATAACTCTAACTTCAATGTGATTTTTCTATACATACCGATCACCTGGCTTGTTCTGTTCTGATAACTGTAAAACCTTCTTAATTTCATCACTGATTCTAGGTTGCACACTGTTTTTAAGAAGATTTACCAATGGATGGATAAAACAGTCTGTGAAGTCTGCATATGTAAACTCAGTTGACTCCTTTCTGATCAAGGAAGTCTAGAAAATAATAGACTGTTCATTTCCCTCTACATCCATCTTTTGAAGGGCTATTGGAAACTTATCTGACTGAAAGTAGAGGAACATAAAGAAGATAAATGAGGTGTATCTAAAAACACCTTCAATAGGAAGTTTAAGAAGATGTTCATGAATGTTATCATAAATATACTCAGTAAAATTATAGATGACTGCAGGGGGCTGACCAGGCACAAATATGGACAGAAAACCAAGTATAGATGCATCTGTATGTTCATCAGTAAAGTAACCAAGGATAAAAGACATCATTGAGATAATGTGTCTTATTCCTTCTGGGAATTTTGAAGAGGAATAGGGAGGATTTAGCTTTGGAATTTCTACATAGGAAGCCATAAATGTTTGGAAAATTTGGAATCTTTTAGGAAAATCTAATTCCAAATAGGACTTTGTCAGAACTTCAATGGACAAAGGGACTGCATTGGGTTCAGGTTGCAAATGAATCATTTGGTTTATGGATTCAGCTGTTATTGTGAACAAAAATTCATTTTCAGCATTGATGATTGCTTTTTGATCTGGGGAATAATGAGTTTGGAACAATATGATGGTCTCAGGGCATTGCTGGGTGTGAGGAACAACATACTTGGGAAAATTAGATTCCCAAATAAGCACATCATATACTTGGTCCAAAGATTTCTCTTGGCTCTAGCAGTGGAGCTCAAGAAGATTATATTCAGTTACTAGATCAGTGATTTTATAGTCTACATCAGCCAATGGGGTATGTTCAACATCTATAACAGGAGGTTGTAGTGGATTTATGACAATTGTGCTTTTAGAGGCCATTTATGGGTTTGTTTTTAACAATTTAACCTTTCTTGATCTTAAAATCTCTATTTTTAGGTTTTTAATAGAATTCTGTAAGATTAAACTATTTACAAAAGGTCTTTTAAGTATAACAGAGGTTTTTCTTGGACCGCAATAGGTAAAAATTGGGTTTCTCTTATTCAAATTGTCAATTCTTTGCTTTAAAATCAATTTCTTAACCTTTTACAGACTCAGGAAAAGCTACAAGGGTTTACTCCATATTTATTTGATTAAGCAGTCCTAAAACATCCGAATTTATGCACAAAGGGCTTTTGAGCATTGTAAAAAAGACTTTGGATCATTCAGAGAGTTTCTAAAGGTCTGCGTATGGCTCAATCAATCAGATTTTGCTTAAAAAACAAATTACAACTTTCAGAAAGTGTGAAATTCTTAGGGTTTGCAGCAAGGATGAATATATGAGGAAATATGGTTGTTTCTTTAAGCAAATAGGCTTTAAAATGTTCGAATTCAAGAGTATACTTCTTTTCAGATTGAGGGATAGGTCTTTTTCCTGAAAAATACCTGTGATTTTAGGAATTTGATGCGGAAAAAGGGTTTGCTAGGAGTTGGAAGCTTTCAAAAGCTTGCTGAGGTCTTTTTAATTCACTCTAGAGGTTTTGAGTGGTCATAGTAGAAAATTTGATTGAATTTTGTTGTTTTATTACATTCAAATAGGGCGGTAATGTATTTTTCTCAGTTGGAACAATTTTATGAATAAAAAAGAGCAACTAAAGGCTTGAAACGCATACATATTGGTGTATTTATAAATAATTTGAATTGAACAGTGTTTGCATTTAATACCAGTCAATTCAAATCAGAAGCGGTTTTAGGCACGGGGGTGATTTACAGCTGAGCAGCTATCGCATAGTTTAAAGGCGGTAAACGATATTTCTTGAACGAATGCGATCCAATACTTTCACGATGTGTGGAGGAGAGTGAACGGGATGAAACAACTTATATCACAAATCTCAATTTGTTTAATGATTGCGCAATGATATTTGCGATGTGAGTTCTAAGCCGTTGGATCTGGCAGGTGGATGCGAATGGTTAGGATTAGTCGATGGAGCTACGGGGTAATGGGCGTGGGGCGCGAGAGCTTTTTTATGTGGCAGGTTGAATTTATATATTAAAACAATGTTTTAACATAAAGTTTAAGTTTAAAGGGATAGGTGGATATTAATGTAATTCAACCAATGTAACGTATATAGGTGGAATATAAACATTGGGCGGGTTTAATATATAATAGAGATGGTTTAAATTTATGAGGAGCGGGGAATATATCATGTGGGTAAATAAACATAGGTTTAAAAAGTTAAATGTGGGTTGGGTTATGTAAAAAATGAATTGATACAATACGACATGGTAGGTTTATAAAGGAGTTAATGCACTATATTAGTATGTTAACAATGAAATGAAAAGCGTGAATGAAAAATATACTAAGCAAAGTGTAAAATATGATGTTTAAGCGAGATTTTCATAGTGGTTGCCCCATATTTAACATTTCATACTTATACTTAGGATAATAGCATTTTTGTGGGTTTTTGGGTATTTTTGTATGAAATGAGAATTAATCAAGGGGGTTTTACTTTTCCTTAGTCAATATGAATTTTAAATTAGGAAAAGGGGTTTTAGTAGGGAAAAAAGAGTGATGTTAAGGGAAAAGGGTTTTTTATGAAGGGGAAAGGTTTTAATGAGGTGGAATCCAATACCTTAGTGCCAATCAATCATTAAGACGTGGGTCCGGTCCCACCAGAAGTTAGGGAAATGCTTTGAGTCTTTATAACTGAAGGATTTTAGTACTGGAACACATTGTGGGGAGGGAAATTAGTAATATGCCAGATGATGTTTATCCATGCTTTGTGTAACTGCTTTCTCGCAACTGAGATGAGTTGTAGAATAGTTTATGTTTTTCTCCTATAATAATCATTTCATCCCACTAGAGTAGGAATCCTTAATAGAAAACCCACATGTCGCGCAAACAAAACCATCACCCTGTTGCGATATGGAGACCATATCACAACCAATTGTGGTCAGGGAGGTGGGGGGGGGGGGACTCTACAGTGTTACAGAGCCCAAGTGTGTCAACCATCATTCACTCATAATGAGCCATCATAGCGTTGTCAGTCCATAAGATCACCCAAAATTTGAGAAATAATTGCCATAATTAGTAACCCCCATACCGTAATAAAGTTTCCACATTAATCTATAATTCCTGGCCAACATGTCTACCCGACTTCCGAAGCCCCCATCAGCGCTATCAGAGTCCACTTCACCCAAGTAACTAATCACATGATTATAGCCGCGAGAGAGACAATATAAATTAATTATTTATGGTGTCGCATCAACATCCTTCATGCCAGTAATCCTACTTAATCTGCATGAAGGAGGGGAACAAAAAAGTGCTGGAGAATTTTGAAGTATCAGAATAAGAAACTGCTATAATAGTTAGCCCAATTTAAACGGCAGAAGATCAAAACAAAATACTAGGAGTAATTCAGGTATACTGTAGAAGAAAGAAAATGACGAGGGTGATTGCTTCAGTGGTCGAGCTGGAGCTTGACGAAAGAATTCAAAGGTTAGAATCACTGGTTGGAAAATATGATAACGCCACCCTTATAGATATAGACTTCATAGATTCATTCCAGTTCCCAGCACTGAAGAGGCAAGTTTACATTGAAAATCATGTGAAGGAAGGAGGCGGCGAAGTAGTGAGGGTGAAAACAGCCTTTAAAGGCATCCAGAGATTGAAAATTTTGCATCTCAGAAGCCTACCAGTGTTTGGGACAATAGGAGTGGAAATGCAGTGTACCAAATTCCTCATTAGAAAAATCCAGAATGGGTTGATGTTTCTTGGGAGGGAGATCCCTATTAACGTGTAGGATATACATAGACTTACAGACCTATCAACAACAGTAAGGGATGTATCATCTGCCTTCCAAGACACATCTAAAAGAGCTAAGAAGTTGGGGGACTATGATTAATACAAGAAATACGAGACAAGGAGAGGAGGAAAAGGAGCCAAAATTGATCTTATCAATGCTCGAGCAGTGAAATTTTCTTGCTATTTGATTTTCGGAAAAAATATGAGGCACTATATCAAGGGGGAATGCACCCTTGATACAATATCAGTCGCGGAACATTGCATACAAGGGGCACAATTGAATTTGGTGTGAGTTATTTCTAAAAGACCTTTTTGAGGCTTGTGAAGATAACTTCAAGTGGGCCACAAGATTCATATATGGTTATCTAACCATGGCTCTGACGATGTGGAAATGGAGTCTACCAGGAGGGAGGCTGCTCATAGAGATTATTGAAGACCAACCAATGGCCCTGAGGTATACACCATGGAAAGTATCAGGTGACCCAAGTACCAAATAGATAAACAAAGAAGACTTCATAGCCTGGTATCGATAGATGATAGATGTGGTTAAAAGTCAACAAAGGGTCCCCAAGAGCCTGTTGGATAGATACTTCTCTCAGGTTTGGTTTGGGGTGTCTCATAATTGAACCTATATTTGGCCAGACTGTGTCGATGGCAATACCTTTGATAAAAAGTTGCTAAATTTTTAGATAACGGAGGAGGCATTTCATGTAGAAGTCTCTTAATGGATAGGAACAACAATGGAAATCAGGAGCAGGAACCCGATTTATTTATTTGATGTTATTCTTCCTGACCCACTTCCGAGAGAGACACCGGCTGAAACAGCTCAGAGGGTCTCACAATTGCAACTGTAACCAATGCTAGACCAGCTGGACACCTGGGTGGAAGCTTTAAACAAGGTAATGGGAACTCTCGGCACTAAAGCCATTGTATTTCCCTCTTTTTTTGAGTTCCAAATGTTTAATTTTTCATCTTCACCAACAACGACCCCTATCCTAACCGCATTACCATCCACTGCATTTCACTCTCACTCATAGCCAACCATCACTCCGCTCCGTAAGAACAAGTCAACAAAACCTCAAATACTAGCACCAAAGGGGAAAAGAGCTTGGACCATGAGATTTGATCAAGTGGTCGATCTCACAGAAGAGGACCAATCAAAACCAATAGTAACTAGAATTCTAATTTAAGAGGAGCTAGAGGTAGGCACTTAGACTGCCTCTATGTTACCAGAATTTAATCCATCTTTATTTCTTAATGTACAAGTTTCATCGCCACCCAACACACAGAACTCATCACCGCATACATCACTCACATCCAAATATCACTCAACCCACACTCCATCTACTTCCCGGACCATCTCCGACCCAATACCACCAAGCACTCTAATGACTATTGACACTGAGGCAGAATTTAACTCAGGTACAACTGGAGTAACTGAGGTTAACCCATCCATAGTAGGGAAAAGAACCTTTTTAGAACTATTAATCCATGCAGGGTTGCCCATTTCTGATACATCACCCATTGAAACCATTCCAAAAATCCACATTATTGTTATAGCAGTTCATACCCAAACCACCATCCACAAGTCACCACATTCCCGAATCTCAACCAGCAGAGCAAATTCAACCCACATCTCCCTAGGGACACTCAGAACGATTGATTTCCAGTGGGAAACCACTCAGGGAGCGACATCCAAGCCCAGAGATAATGAGAAGTGGCAACATGCATAATTGGGGACCTAGGAAACTCTTCAGTTTCATACAAACATCAACATGACAAGCAAAAAATCTACACAATGACTTCCTATAGAAATATGAGCAACAAAAACAACAATTTATTGCACTTACTGATGAGTGAAATCAACTCCATCACTAGAGAGATGGCCTTCAGTAGCAGCTGGGTCAGGTAACAGAGAATTTCAAAGACCTATGGCAAACTATCAATACTATAGACAACAATGCACTAACAGACATTTCATCATGCTTAGTGGTTGAGCGATCACTGCAGGTAAAAATGGCATGTACTACCCTGGGCCAAGCAAATTAGGAACTGAAAGAAGCACTTGCAGCAAAACCAACGCTACCGGACCCTTGTATAGTGTATACAAATAAGGTATCAGAGAGGTAGAAACATATGTAAGATATGAAGGAGACACTGGGGACAACAGTCAGACAAGAATATAATCTGCTGAAGGAGACACTGGGGACAACAGTCAGACAAGAATATAATCTGCTGGAGCAACTCCATGAGTGCTCCAACTCACTTACAATAAAGGCTCAACCAGTTTCTGAGTAGCTACAGAAGATTGTTTTCGAGATAAGGGGAACAATAGATTCGGTCAGCCGCACTCAGATATATGACCAAGATGATGCACTCAAGAAACAGATTCAGATTATCGAGGAGAGCTCAGCGATGATGAAACAACTTCTCAGGGAACTACGACAACCCATGAAATAGAAGGAAGAAACAATTCAGTGACTGGCGTTAGAGGCCAAACCCAAGCTCCACGAGATGTTCAAAAATTTTCCACAGGTGATGGATGCAACTCATGCTAACAAAGTGGTCACCGAAATAGAGTTGATAATAAAAGTATGGCAACAAGAAATAAATGAGTTCACACAGCTCAGGACAGAGGCGATGAGTAAGGTTACAGAGTTGGGGCCTTTGTTAAAAGAGAGCCAACCAGAACAAGAGAAGACAGAAATGGAAACAACTGAGGAAACTATGCAAGCAGCAGAAGCCGACGGACAACCAAGGACCGCTACAGAAGGAAAATATTGACTCGAGACAAGTTAATAGCATATGGTTGGGGCCTATTGGGGCCTTTTTTTTGGACAAGACAATTTTGAGTTCTGGAGGGATAGGAGAGAAACAAACAGGTGGCAGAGTGCAATCAAAATAGGCAAGGAGCCATTGCGGTTGCAAAAACGATCAAGGCAGGTGGTGGAGCACAAACAGGTGGCAGCACAGATGGAGGGTGTTAGTGTCCCATGATTTAGCAGATTGGTAGACCAAATGCATAGGGTAACATCAGACCAGTCTTTGGAGTCCTATCACCTAGCCTTCCTAGACTCCGAGAGGGCTCTCTCTATTGTACGCAAAGGATGTGAACTTGTTTGCTTTAGATGGTTGATTTTAGGCTAGTTGTTAAGTGTAGGGTTTGTTGTTTGTTTTGGTTGGGCAAGATGACCAGGTAGAATAGGTGAAGTGAGAGGTCTTCAAATCATTGGGCTATGGAGTCAATGAAAGTCATGGATATCTCAAAAATGAAACATGATGCACAACAGGGAAAATCTAGCATGGTTGGATCTTTAAGGGGAAGTGTGAAATGAAATGAAATTAAGTTGGTGAGCATAGTAGGTGTGTAAGGGCAGTAAATATTCCTTAAAAAAATACCTTTAAACAAGATAGTCCCAAATACTGATTAACATAGGGACAAAAGCATAAGATAGGGAAAACCAGTAGCTCTTAGATTACACTTTAAGAAAACATGCATTCAAGATGAACAATTCCAATGAAATATAGAAGGCGAGAAACTCATTTAACTTCTAGTGATTTCGCCTTCAAGGTTAGAAAACATTAAAGATAACAAATAAATTTACTCAATGAAGAGGGAACACCTAAACATCAATGATAAAGCTACAAAGAACTTTAAGGCAACTTCTCAAGCATGGACAAAGGGAATGATCAAAACATGGCCTCTTTGGCTAAAACCTAACAAGTAATACTTCAAAGAGAGATTCCAAAACAGAGTTTAAATAACATCAAATAGGCAGGGATAACCATAAAACATATTTGAAAACCACTATATTGAACCAATCATGGAATGAAAAAGAATAGGTAGATCTAAGGAGCAACTAATAATTCCTTAAACAAACCCAATAGAGGAAAACATCAAGGCAATAGAAAGCAGGAAGGGCTAAGGTGCCTCAAACAACATTTCTTAGCCTATACTTTTCTGTTCTACTGCAACATATAAATATGAACATAATGATAAACATGAAAACAAGAACTAAATAGAGATAATTCACCATTAACCATGCTTAGGGATCCTGCAAGCCATCCTCCTTCATCATCAATCAAAGCAAGGCCATTCACAAACTCCACAACATAAATTTCTTCTTCAAACTCATAAAAACTATGTGTTTCTCTCAAAGCTCATCAAATGCCCCAAGATAATGAGCTCAAATGCAGTGTTTATCTACAAATGAGGAGGTGAAGCTAAGATAGGGTTTGGGTGTCATTTATTATAGAGTTAATGAGTCTTTTACCTTGAAGACCATGCAGGGCCTAGGGAAAAAAATATCTGAAGATAATTCTCTGGAATAATAACTCCTATCTTAACTTTTGAGAGAATATATGCGAAATGTTTGACTTTAAGGCCTATAAATAACTTTACAGTAACTGTTGGTAGATAGAAAATATCTCTGACTGAGTGTAATAACTGTTTGATGTTTTATTGAAGGAAACAATGCTGTAGGTGGCAAAATATCTTTTGAAAGAGTAACTGCCTGTGTGGACTTAGTCAATCGAATGTGTTCCTGTGTTAATTTGTCTTTGCTTTGTCTTTAATCTCTGTTTTATGACTTCATCTCCTTGATTAACCTTTTGATCCTCTGTCTTTATCCTTCTTAATCCTTTAACCTTTATCTGTTTTCCTTTTCTTTCTTTAAACTTTGCTTTGCTGGCTAATCATTCTGATTTTTCTTTGATCTGTGATTGGAAATTATAACCTTGTTCTTTGCTTTGTTTATAGTCCTGTGACTGTCTTTCTTCTTTCTTTGTTTACTGACCATGTGTATTTTTGGTGCAGGGATGCGTTGCTTCTGTGCTGGAGGGTAATTTAACTATCGATGATCATTTTTCACTGATGACTAAGCTTTGACAGAGGGCCTTTGGTCCATTTAAATTTAAATCAAACCTCTAGATCATCACGTAGACGTTTATTTAGGCATTTTTGGACTGTAGGAATGCTTTATAGGCATTTCACCATTAAACCTGCACACAAAAACAAATCATTAGCCTTTTAAAACCCATGGGAGGGTTTACTGCTTTTTCAGGGGTTTTGGACTGTCAGAGGGTGTTTAAAAAGGCGAAAATGGTGAAGGAGGCATGGTTTCGTAGGCGGAACCAGCAGGAATTCAACCAGAGGCGGGAAAACCTTGAAAATTGGTGCGGAGGGACGAGTGGTTTTGGAAAACCGAGAGTGGTTTATCGCGTGGTAGAATGGTGGTAAACGGTTTTTGGGGGCGGCGACGTGATACCATAGGGTGATCATTGTTATGTGGATTAATCCCTCTTGCAGACAAGAGTGATCTCCCTAGTATCCTAAGGATATATAGAAACAAACAACCAAATGTAAACCATTTTCTCTAGATCATTTGTGATTCAAAATTATTAAATAACAAAGTATGAGGATATGCCCCCACCTGAAGTCCAACGCTTGCTATAATCTTGAATCCAGTCACTCCAAAAGAGTTCAATTCGGCATGTAAGACCTGCATTCAAATACAAGAAAAATATTAAAAGCACCTGCACGATATAATAATTGAGAAACACTAATCTATCTCAGTGATCAATGAATCCAAAAATTAAATTACTCAAAGAGATATATGAAAAACTTAATTAGAAAATAGAATCCATTTGTATTAACTTGTATGATAAAAAGTAACCTTACAATATTTTCACCTTGATGTCATACAGCTTCTTCCGGGGTCCTGAACAACTGTTTTCCTTTGGTTTGACAAGCCTTCTCCTCTCTGAACTAGCATAAATCTATGGATATGAGTATGTGATCATTCTCATACCAATGATGCCAAGTATAGAGAGTATGATTTCTTCAGCAATTTTCTAATCCACCCAAGTCTATCAATCTATAGTCCACCCTTGAGACTGAAACATGAGTTCAATTTATAAGAGAATGAATGAAGTTTCAGTTCCATAAAGAGGGGGATACATTCCTCTCATAACGGGATTTTAGCTCCAAATACCAGGGGATAATCTCCATTACTGAAGGGATAGAGGTTCATGAATGAAGGGGCAAATCTTGACCTAATTACGCTTCTAGAAGCCTCCATCTAGGAGAATATTCAACTAGTTGGGCTTCTAGAAACCGCAGTACCGCAAGTAAGGACTAGGAAAAGTGAGGAGTTAGGCTTTTAAGGGTTTTAATGAGCTTTTATCCAATTCCAAGACTTGGTTTAGGAACTTTAGGTGTTTTGGCTTCTAAGGGAGCATGATATAGGTGTTGATAGACCCATATGAATAGCTAAATGTCATGGTGACAAATTTTAGTGTAACAGATTGACCCCTAAAGTGCGAAGTCTGAAGTAGTTCTGAAGAGTGAAGTGCTTTACCATTCTGAGGATTGGGTTGCGGATATACCGGTTGAAACCTATAAAAACATTCAATGCAAACATATATATTTATATCATCACTGAGGTAGGCATTCCCATACTCAGATTAAAACTAACTACATGTTCTAATACATAAATGATTTTAGAATTACATCAATAGTAGACGCAACATGGATGCAACCATCTGTCATAAGTAGTCTAATGTATCATGAATTATAAAACTCCTTGCATCTTGGATGGTGGAAACTAGATCCAGGGTCTTGATTTCCGCTTCTCGAGCTAGTATGATTCTATCCATGATATTGATTGTGTCAAAGACGAACATGGTAGAAACCACTTGATTACCAGTCAATCCTGTGAATTGTTAACAAGTGTGAGAGAAACCACCAATAATGATAATGGCTCTCAAAGTACTCAGTACAATCCATGAAGTGTGAATGAATGATTTGAAGTCAAACACTTCACAGAATCATTCGATCGAAGGTCAATGACGCAACTTGTCGTCGAAGGCGAGAAACCTGCCATTAGGGCATGCAGATCCCAAGGTACTGATAGGATTCTAGATCAACTTTCTAGATGATGATTTGTCATCGATAGAAAGCGACCCATCATAGGAAAGCCTACAACTATCAAGTTTTGAAGAAATTTTTAGCAAGGACTGACTCAAGGATGGTCAATGCGAATGGAGACAAATGTTTGCAATGACTGGTTTATTTAAATTGTTCTCTTGAACACATAATGACACTACAGATGGTTTGGTGACAATTGAACTAAAGCTAATACCCAGAAACCGGCTGAAGAATTTCAATGTGGTTTGATTATCTGTTAAGCAAAGGATTTTCCCAACCCAGGTATGAGTGTGACAAAAGTTTCATGTTCAAGAGTGGTATACGACTTTTCAAAAAAAAGTATGACAACTGGATTCATTTTATCTCTTTTCCCCCCACCATTTCTGGAAAGTACCTCTTTATTTTTAACAAGCTTGAGGAGGATAGAATTTTCTTGTTGTGTAAGCTCATCCTTTGGATGAGTCCAACTTAGTATTAAAATCGAACCCTAAGAAGGAGTGGTTCGTTCCTGTTTGTAATCGACATGTCCTTTACTGTTAAATTTTAATGAGTCCAGTACAGGTGAAACTCGGTGTTTTTCAATTTTAGGGAGTCAGAAGAAAAACATAAGAAAACTCCGTGGTTGTAATTTTTCATAAATTTAGTCTCTCAAGCCCGAAAAGGATGAAATAATACAAGGGAGAACTCTATTGACCATGATTAGTCAACGTATACCTTTTTCGTAAATAGTCCATTTCAGTCTGGAAAAGGGGTAAACTTATATTGAATGGATGACTGTTCAATTTAATTTAAGAGCAGGAAAAGATGGAAAGAACTCGTCATTTTCATGTGCTTTACGAGAATGAAAGAGAGAAAAATAATCTCAAGATTTTCATGAGTTTAATGAGTCTTGAAAATAATAATCGAAATGGACTCGAAATAGGTTTCATTTTTATACAAGCTTGAAACATAGGAAAAGTTATGCTTGAGAGGGTTTCATTTTTACACAATCTTGGAACATAGGAAAACTATGCTTGAGAGTGGTTTCATTTTTACACAAGCTTGAAATGTAGGAAAACTATGCTTGATAGTGGTTTCATTTTTACACAAGCTTGAAACGTATGAAAACTGTGCTTGTAAATGGTGTTAATGCCCCCCAAGCGTAACTTGCTAGAGCATATGCCCCCGAAGCTTCATTTTATTCAACTAAGTAGATTACTGGTTACTAATAGCTAGATGGAATGAAGGTTCATTTATGAGATCAGATGAAAGAATCGACTTGAAACTTACGAGATCTAATCAAAGACTCGACTCAATTAGGAGAGGATTTGTTTCATTTTTTAATGAGCTTGACACAGGAAAAGAACTTTCCTGATTGCCTGATTCATTTTTTAATGAGGTTGACACAGTAAAAGGAACTCTCCTCATAGATATGTTTCATTTTTTAACGATTTGACACAGTAAAAGGAATCTCCTCATAAGTGCCTGTTTCATTTTTTAAAGAGGTTGACACAGTAAAAGAACTATCCTCATAAGGGTCTGTTTCATTTTTTTAATGAGGTTGACACAGTAAAAGAACTATCCTCATGAGGGTCTGTTTCATTTTTTAACGAGGTTGACACAGTAAAAGAACTATCCTCAAGGGGCCTGTTTCATTTTTTAACGAGGTTGACATGGGAAAAGAACCATCCTCCAGATGAAATGTTTCATTTTTTAACGAGGTTGACACAGTAACAGGAACTCTCCTCATAGGAAGCTTGTCATGGCTTCCAATTGGAAGAAACACATGTCAAGGGACACCCCTCGATCATGGCTTCCAAGAGGTCTTCATCAGACGGAAGAACAATTCTCTGGAAGGAACACATGTCGAGGGACTCAATAGGGATAAGAACATCATGTTCAAATAATCCCATAGGGTTTTTCATGTCAATTACCGGATCTAAGTCAAAGGAATTTGAGCAAAAAGTGAGAGGCTCGCTTGCATCGATAACTGAAAACATGGGACTGGTTGTCACATAATTAACCCGTAGCAGGGTAGATACCACTTTCGTAGAAGGAAAATTCAAGGATGTCGGATTATTGGTAGTCGAATCAAGACTAGCAAATGAAAGTTGGTCAACAGTCACAATGTTTCCATTGTGAGGGAAAGACATCACGCAAAAGGGTGTCGATAGGACAACTTTCATTGCATAGATATAGTCTCGCCCAAGGAGAAAATTAAAATCCAAGGGGCCTCAGACTACCATAAGATCAATACAGACAGTTTTAACTTCCAAGGTAATAGGAAAATTTGGAAGGATCCCTAAAGGTTCACTAATGGTTCTTTTAAAATCTGACAGATTCTGTGTAACAGGCACAAGTTGAGGGGAACCAAAGCTTGCCAAGCAGTTGAGGATAAAATACTAACAGAAGCACCTTCATTTATATTTGTGCGACGCACATTCTTACCACAAACCTTCACAATGATTTGGAAAGGGATGGAGGAAGGAAGACGAGGTTTTGTTAGTCTATTCCAATCAAAGGAAAAGACCTCGGTACTTGGAGGGGGTTCTGAACAAACAGGTGGAATGCCCCCCGACGTAGAAGAATTTGATGTAACAAGAAGAACCTGAGCGGTATCAATTTCAATCTCTAGAGGGAGTGTGGGATCAACTGGATGTGAAATCAAGTCGACCACTTGATCAACTAATGGATCATCAACCTGAGTGATATCAGTTTCACTCTTTAATGGAAGTGTGGGATTAAATGTACTTGGAATTAGATTAATCACTTCATCAGTTGACGGTAGGTTGGGAGAAAGTTTACGGTAACCAGTTGGAAGTTTTTGCTGTGGAACAATAAGGTTTTCCAATAATTTTGAGGCTTCATCCATGTGAGGGAAAGTGTGAGTTTGATGACTCCCTTTGCATAACCTACAAGGAAACCTAACTTTACCCTTTTTCCCAGGAACCTGAAAATCACTGGTTGATGGATCAACGGTAAGTTGATGAGAATTTTGTTAGAAAATTATATATTACAGATCAATGCAACACATAAAATATGCGGAAAACACAGTCACACAAAACACATAAAACCAGAGAGACACAGATATACGTGGTTCACCCATTTTTGGCTACGTGCACCTCAAATAGCCAGTCCTTCCTTTCTATTATCTAGCAAAATGAAGAGACACAACCTACAACAGATCCGTTATAATATCCTCTATTCTCTCTCACAGTCTCCATATTTGTTTCTCGCTCTAAGAATACACATAAAATACACAGCCGCAATACAATGCTCTCATACAAGTGAGGGGTTTCCTTCTAGGGCAAAAAACCTTAAACTAAACATAACTTCTACCGTCAGATCATCTGCCTAATGAACGGCCCAGATTGACCAGAAATTACTATACTTTTACAAGGAAAATTTACATCTCTTTTTAGCTTCGGGTGCACTACCCCTGAAACCCCCGCTGGGGGACTGCTAGCCCCAGCACCACCCACCCCCCCCCGTAGTATGGGTGTACAGTTTTCCTGGGGTATACATCTGGCTAAAACAAGGATCTCTGAATCAAGATGAAAATCAGGCTCCACACCCAAAAATCTCCCACTTGGAGACTGATTGTAGCAACTCCACCATTGCTTCATTTGCTAGACAATGACTCCTATTTGGACCTGGATGTTTCTCATCTTTATCGTCATCCTTGAAGACTAATTGAAACTAAGAAAATTCTTAGTTTCTCCCTGGTTACAACTTTTGTTAGCATATCTGTAGGATTCTGGCTAGTGTGTATCTTTTCCAGCTTCAACTGTCCATCTTCCAATACTGACTGTATAAAATGGTACTTGAGTTGTATGTTTTTAATCCTGGAATGAAATGATGAGTTCTTTGCAAGATGAATGGCACCTTGGCTATCACTGTATAACGTGCCCATATCATGATTCTTACCCAATTCATCCATAAACCTTTGTAACCAAATCATTTCTTTACTAGCCTCTGTAGCAGCAACATACTTTGCTTTTATTGTTGAAAGTGCAACAACACTTTGGATTTTTGAAACCCAACTAACAGTTGTTCTGCCTACAGTAAATACATATCCTGTAGTGCTCCTCCTGTTATCTCTGTCACCTACCATGTCTGCATCAATATATCCCTGTAGAGAAATGTTTGAACCACCAAATCATAATGGTTGATTTGTGGTACCTATCAAATATTTGAGAATCCATTTCACTGCCATTCAATTTTCTTTCCCTGGATTGTTCATGTACCTACTTACAACTCCCACTGCACGTGAAATATTAGGCCTTGTGCAGACCATTGCATACATTAAGCTTCCAACTGCTGATGCATATGGAACTTTAGACATATAGTCCATTTTTTATTGGGTCTTGGGGCACATCTCCTTACTAAGTTTGAAATGGCTAGCAAAAGGTGTACTAACTGGTTTTGCATTCTGCATATTAAATCTTTTCAACACCTTTTGCATGTACTCATTCTGAGACAGTGTTAATTTGCGATTTTTCCTATCTCTAGTTATTCTCATACCAAGGATTTGTTTTGTAGCTCCCAAATCCTTCGTTGCAAATTAATTTTCCAATTTTCTTTTGAGCACATTTATTTCCTACATGTTAGATCCTGCAACAAGCATGTCATCTACATACAATAACAATATAATATAGCTGCCATCATTTTTCTTTTTCAGATAAACACAATGATCAGAGTGACATCTAGTATAACCTTGTTCAGACATAAACTTGTCAAATTTTAGATACCACTGCCTTGGAGCCTTTTTTAAGCCATACAAGCTCTTCTTTAACCTACACACCAATTTTTCTTTCCCTTTTACCTCATATCCTTCTGGTTGCTGCATGTATATCTCTTCCTCCAAATCTCCATGGAGAAATGTTATCTTTACATCTAACTGTTCAAGATGTAAATCTTCTGCTGCTACAAGAATTAAAATAGTTCTGATTGAATTCATTTTAACAACAGGAGAAAATATTTCATCAAAATCAATACCTTTCTTCTGTGCAAACCCCTTCACCACAAGTCTAGCTTTGTACCTCTGTTTTCCTCCATCTTCTTCCTTCAGCCTGTAAACCCATTTATTCTACAATGTAGTTTTACCTGCAGGCAACCTGACTAAGTCCCAAGTCTGGTTATGCATTAAGGAGTCCATCTCTTCTTCCATGGCTAGCTCCCACTTCTTCCTGCTTTCAACCTGCATTTCTTCTTCATAACATTCAAGTTCACCAGAATCAATCAGCAATAAATAATATAATGAAGGAGAGTATCGTTCAAGGGGTCTACTTATCTTGGTAGATCTTCTAACACCACTTTCAAGTGTTTGAGGTGCCTATTGCTGTTGTGGTGGTTGTTGCTGCTGTAGTTGTTGATTATTATCATTTTCAAGCACCTTCACTTTTTTAGTTATCTCATCAAGAACCGCGTATCCCTTGCTTTCTTTTTCCTGTTTCTTTTCCTACAATTGATTCTTATACAAGACCTTTTCATTGAATATTACATCTCTGCTCCTAATGATTTTGTGATTTTCATAATCATATAAGCGATAACCAAAATCATTAACACCATATCCAATAAAGGTACATTTCTTTGATTTTTCCTCAAGCTTTGTTCTGTTTTCTTTATTAATATGGACAAAGGCCTCACAACCAAAAGGCTTTAAAAAAGAATAGTTTACCTTTTTACCTGTCCATGCTTCCTCTGGAATACCACCATCCAAGGAACTTGAAGGCCCTCTGTTTATTAGATAAACAGCAGTATCTACAGCATCTGCCTAAAATTGTAAAGGCAATCCTGCATGCAATCTCATGCACCTTGCACGCTCCATGATTGTTCTGTTCATCCTTTCTGACACACCATTTTCTTGTGGTGTTCTTGGAACTGTCTTCTCTCTACGAATTCCATGCTCTGAACGGTACCTATCAAACTCTTTGCTGCAATATTCACCTCCATTGTCTGATCTGAGACACTTCAACTTCTTTCCTGTCTCAATCTCAACCAAAGCTTTCCATTCTTGAAAGTATCAAATACATCAGATTTATTCTGAATACAATAAATCCATGTTTTTCTAGTTGCATCATCAATAAAAGTAACATAATAACGAGAGCCATCGAGAGATGATACCTGAGCAGGTCCCCATACATCTGTATGCACAAGCTCCAATTTTTCGCTCTTCTTTTCTTTCCCAACTCTGAGAAATCTGACTCTCTTCTATTTTCCATAAATGCAATTCTCATAGAAATCCAAATCAACATTCTTCAAACCTGGCAACAAATTTCTTGAGTGAAGAATCTTCATCCCCTTCTCACTCATGTGTCCGAGCCTATGATGCCATAATGCTACATCTGCTCCTTTGGAAGTTAAAGCATTAACAGAGTTAGAAATACCATTACATAAATACAATGTACCAACCTTTTCACCTTTTGCTATTACCAACGCTCCTTTGGTGACCTTCCAAGTTTTATCTGTGAAAGTTTTCACACAACCTTCACCGCCTAACTGCCCTGTTGAAATCAGATTTTTCTTCAGATCTGGAACATGCCTTACCTCCTTTAGTATCCATTGGTTTCTATTCTACTGTTTTACAAGAACCTTACCCATTCCAACAATTTTACAGGGTTTATCATCACCCAAATGGACTTGTCCAAAATCTCCTTGAACATAGTCATGAAAATATTTCTTATCAGGTGTGGCATGGAATGAGGCCCCTAAATCTACAACCCAAGAATCAGTAACATTTTCGAAAGAAAGAATCAAAGCATCTTGTAACACATCACCTGTCACATTTGCTTCATGATTGTTTTCTTGCTATGCGTCTCCTTATTTTCCCTTCCGAGATCTATAGTATTTCTTTAGGTGTTCTTTCTTTCCGCATTTCCAGCACACTATCCCCGATCTGGACTTGGATATGCCTTTCCTTGATTTACTGCAATATCCTGATCTCTTTCCTTTTTCCATTCTTCTTCCCCTGGACTTTGCACTCAAAGCATTACTCGATGTCTCACCGAAGCTTTTCTGTCGCATTTCCTCGCTAGGGATAGAACCGACAACATCATCAAACTTTAAAGTACTAGATCCAGAGACAGAGTTACTAATGGCCATAACTAAACCATTCCAGCTTTCTGGTAATGGGAACAGAAATAAAATACCCTAACTTCATCATCAAAGTTTACCCCTACAGAACTTAATTGACTGGTAACTATATTAAAATCATTTAAATGGTCTACAACATATCCACCTTTCGACATTTTCATATTAAATAAACGTTTCATGAGAAATACCTTGTTTGAGGCAGAGGGTTTTTCATATATTTTCGCCAATGCCTTAATCAAACCCTCTGTTGTTTCCTTTGAAATATTGAAGGCTATCGATGCTGCGAGGCACAATCGTACTGTTCTGAGTGCCTTTCTATCGAGAATCTCCCATTCTCCGTTTGTCATAGCCGCTGGCTTCTTTGTTTTTCTGCTCAATGGTAGATACAAATCTTTCTGCTACAGATAACCTTCCATCTGCATCTTCCACAGTGGGAAGTTTTGGCCGTTAAATTTCTCGACCCTAAATTTACCGTCTTTCGCCATTGCTCCCACTCAAACCAGGAACCCTTCTTTCCTGCGAGTTTATTAGCCAAATAGATCTTCGGCTCTGATACCAGTTTTTAGAAAATTATATATTACAGACCAAAGAAACACATAAAATATGCGGAAAACACAATCACACAAAACACATAAAACTATAGAGACAGATATATGTGGTTCACCCAGTTTGGGCTACGTTCACCTCGAACAGCCAGTCCTTCCTTTCTATTATCCAGCAAAATGAAGAGACACAACCTACAACAGATCCGTTGTAATATCCTATGTTCTCTCTCACAGTCTCCCTATCTATTTCTCGCTCCGAGAATACACATACAATACACAACCACAATACAATGCCCTCATACAAGTGAGGGGTTGCCTTCTAGGGAAAAAACCTTAAACTAAACGTAACTTCTACCGTCAGATCATCCGCCTAATGAACGGCCCAGATTGACTAGAAATTAATATACTTTTACAAGGCAATTTTACATATGTTTTTAGCTTCGGGGGCACTACCCCCGAAACCCCCGCTGGCCCCCAAACAAGGCCCCACCAGACCCCGCGGGGGGGACAAGTACCCACCGCACCCCGCCGATGCAGGGGTGTACATTTTTCTTGGATAAAACAATGATCTCTGAATCAGGATGAAAATCAGGCTCCACACCCAACAGATTTTTTGACCATACTTCCAAGACCTTAGGAATACCAGGAAAATTGATAAGGAAGTGGTCACCCTTACAAAGCTTGCAAGGGAATTTGGGTTTACGATGCATGTTGGAGGTTTCCTCAACACTACTAACACTTATAGTCATGGTTGGTTGGTTTACTTATTTCTTATCTTTCTTCTTCTTCTTCTTCCCTTTCTTCTTCTTCATAGGCACCTAGTTACTAGCGTCAAGGCTTTTACCAAGCGAAGAGGAAGAAAGGGACGAAGATATGTTGGGCGAAGAAGGTAAAGGGTCAACATGAGGTTGGTGATGTTGAGACGGTGAACTCTGTTGAGGTAAAGCATTCGGTTGAGGTGGAAAAATTTGAGTATTCGAGGCCAACGAAGTTGAAAATAACCATACTGGTAAACCTATTGTAAATCCAGGTAATGACAATGTAGCCATATAAGGAGGACCAACATTTCCAAAGCAAGGAAAAGTACTAGGATTCTCATTAAGAGGGGTTTCTTGGTTGGTAAATTCTGGAACAATTGCCATTAATTTCAACTTCAGTGAATTTTATTAACGATTTAAAAATATTCACTATTCACAATTCACACCTAACAATTAAAATTCACAATTCACACCTAAGGTCTCTAAAAAGTAAAAACAAACAAATGAGCACACGCTAACAAATCTAGGAGTCAAACCACACACAAAAAGTAGATTCGCACACTAAAAACACTATTTGGTGATGAAATCCAACATCGTAGAATTTTAATGCAGAAATGGCAGTTGGAACAGTTACCCCGAAAACCTACTTAATGAAACAGACTGGTGCAAGTTTTTGCACTTAAACCATCTCAAGTGAAGAGAACCCTCCGGAGAGTCCAAGTGAGTCTAGCTGACGTCTACTCCAGGTACAGTGGGACCTTCCCTCCACCATCACCTTGGGAAGAATCCTAAATATTATGGCCACTAATGTCACCAACTAAGACAAATTCACCTGGGGGAACAATCTACAATCTGATATACACGCAAGGGCAGAGTAACAAGCTCAATCCCCTTGAAGGCTCCTTGACATAATCCAAGGTTTACCAAAAAGTGACCCCAGGCTTCTCGACAATGGTCTATTCAGGGTTTACTGTTTTTAGTACGTGCACATCTTCTATCATTCCCAATAAGATAGGTATGATTACCTCACTAGTTCGGATATGATCTCATGCTTAACTCCTTTAGGAGGAGCTTCCTAGAGCAAAATTGCAACAATTGGAATTTTTCCTTACTGCAAGATGCTACTTGTTTGTTTAGTTGCTTTGGGAAGTTAACTACAACTTATTCCAAAGCACTGGCCTAAGCTAGATTGGTCAAAAGAGCCCTAGAAAATGTAAAAATTTCTAGATGAATTTTAATTAAGCACTGTGTTATTTGGATGTTATTACTCAAAGGGTAAATGGATATGAAACCAGTGGTGTTATGACCTGACCCAAAATTGAATTCTATCGAATATGATAATGTAATCTTTTCAATTCGATGAATCCTAACTAAAGTAAGGAGAGAGGTTCCAATCACTTCCAACAATGCAAAGATTGATAAATAAGAGAAAATATAAGAAATTCTCTAATGCACTAATTTCGACAAGAAAAACTAATGCAAATCAATTCAAAACAATTTTTATTTTTATGTTTTAGAAAAAGCATAAAACATATAAATTCAAATCAAAGAAACTGATCTAAATCTACGATTGATTTTTTTAGAATGTAAACTATGCAGTTGTAATCTATGCACAATTCACTTGAAAACTATGCAAATGTAATCTATGCACATTTTCGTTCATATTTTGAAAATGAGAATTCCAATTATGCAAATGTGATCTATGCAAGAGAATTCTCAAAAACAAGATGATTCTAATGTAATCTAAAGAACCAATCAAGTGTAAGTAAAGAAAATTGGGTGAGAATTCCAAAGGTCAAAAAATAAAACACTCAAAGGCAATTAAGAGACTGAGACAAACCTCAAAGTAATGACCAAAGGAAATCAAATTAAGAACTTCTCAAAAAAGAGACTCAAAACACCCAATTAACTTAACAGAGACTAAAGAGACTGTAAAAGTTGCTGAAACGAAATTCACACATAAAATTTTGATGGTACAGACAAGTTGGGGCAAACATAGAGAATCAAGTAATTACACTCTTGAAAACATAATTTTTATTTTTTCAAAACTTTTGAGAAGTTTTCAGTTTTTAATGGAACAAGGTGCGGTTCCGCACTATTTTTCACTAAAATTTGCAGAGTCTACTGCTCTGTTTTTAAACAAAAATTGTGGAAGGCAGGAAAAAACACAGAAAAATAAAAATACAGATTTACAGTCAGGGATTCTAATGAGTTATTTACCCAACCCAGTTTTGAACTAATCAAAATTAGAAGACTCTTAAAATTCAAAATGAAAATAAAAAGGAAAACTAAGTTCATATATTCCCCAGTGGAGTCGCCATTTTGTGATGCGGATTAATCCCTCTTGCAGACAAGAGTGATCTCACTGGTATCCTAAGGATATCTAGAAACAAACAACCAAAAGTAAACCATTTTCTCTAGATCATTTGTGATTCAAAATTATTAAATAACAAAGTATGAGGACATGCCCCTACCTGAAGTCCAACGCTTGCTGTAATCTTCAATCCAGTCGCTCCAAAAGAGGTCAATTCAGCATGTAAGACCTGCATTCAAAGACAGGAAAAAGATTAAAAGCACCTGCATGATATAATAATTTAGAAACACTAATCTATCTCAGTGAGCAAGGAATCCAAGAATTAAATTACTCAAAGAGATATATGAACAACTTAATGAGAAAATAGAATCCATTTGTATTAAATTGTATGATAAGAAGTAACCTTACAACCGTGTTGCCTTGATGTCATACAGGTTCTTCCGAGGTCCTGAAAAATTGTTTTCCTTCGGTTTGACAAGCCTTCTCCTCTCTGAACTAGCATAAAACTATGGATATGAGTATGTGATCGTTCTCATACCAATGATGCCAAGTATAGAGAGTATGATTTCTTCAACAATTTTCTAATCCACCCAAGTCTATCAATCTACAATCCACCCTTGAGACTGAAACACGAGTTCAATTTACAAGAGAATGAAGGAAGCTTCAGTTCCATAAAGAGGGGGATAAATTCCTCTCATAAAGGGATTTTAGCTCCAAATACCAAGGGATAATCTCCATTAATGAAGGGATAGAGGTTCATGAATGAAGGGGCGAAGCTCGACCTGATTACGCTTTTAGAAGCCTCTAGCTGGGAGAATATTCGACCAGCTGGGCTTCTAGAACTTAATTTTTCTTTTATTTTACCTTTTACGGTGGTCCACAGTTTTAATAAGCAAAATGTGTGGGATGTGCCGCAGGTTATAGAGCAAGAAACCACGGTATCGTAGGTAAGGACTAGGAAAAGTGCGGAGTTAGGCTTTTTAGGGTTTTAATGAGATTTTCTCCAATTCCAAGACTTGGTTTACGAACTTTAGGGGTTTTGACTTCTAAGGGAGCATGATATAGGTGTTGATAGACCCATATGAACAACTAAATGTCATGGTGACAAATTTTAGTATAACAATCGCCACGTGGCAGGGCAAAACTGCCCATTTCGCGTGGGTTATAAGACATTAACACCTGAGCGATTGTATTTGTGATATGTGTTGGGGATTGTCGGATATTGGGGAGAGAGATCAACGATGATTGCATAGTGGAGGAGCGGTGGGCAGGTTCAGAGGTGGAGTCTGGGGACAAGTGGCACGTTTTGACTGGGGCACGGAGTCCAAAGGGGAGAAGGCCCGGGATTCTTATAATATAAGGTAAGTGAGCCTTTTTATAAGGTTTATGGGGAGTTATATAACAAATGACGGAGGTGGGAAATTTATATAAGGGGGCTTATATGTAGGCAGGGTTAGGGCCATATGAGCAGGAGGGGGACTTAGGGCTTGAGAAAAAGGGGCTCAGGTTTATATAACATAAGGTTGGGTTTAAAAAAATAAAACATGGTTATATTTATAAAGTAAAAGGACCCGATAGGTTTAGTTTTTTATTTTAAAACAATGTAAAAGAGGGTCTTTTACATTGTTTTAATATATAAGGGAGAATGAGAAATGGAGGGTATTTAATGAAGGTTTTGAAAAAAGGGGGAAAACTGGGTTTTTAGAAGGGGAATAAGTGAATGAGAATGTGGGTAGGGAGGAGAGTGAAAATGAGGTGAACTAGCCCAAAATGACCTTCTTTTAAGAGCAACAAGGTAAACTGAGAAGGAAGAGATTAAATATAGTGAAATAGGTTTCATTGGGATAATGAAGGCAGTGAGATTTCTAAAAATCACAATATTCATAAATCTTGTTTTTAGAAATCTAGGACAAGTACTTAGTCATCTTTAAAATAAAAAAAATTATTGATGACTAACAATGGCTCCACTTGGGGAGGGCAACTCACTTTAGGTGGTGTCAAGAACCTCAGAGATCAAGTCTTTGGAAGAAGTAGAATAGTGCCTTGATTTGCATTTTGACAGACTTCCTTTCTTTAACTTGTTGTTTTGCTGCAATCCTTTTGAAGATATGATCTTTGAAATCTGAAATATTATGATCATTCCAACTCAAATTCTACCTACCCTTCGTACCTCTAACATTTTTTCTTCTTTTGGGTGCACTGTGATTTCCAAACCCTTAGAATTATTTTTATTTGGAAAACAGGAAACTAACTACTTCTACACTTATATCATCCAAGAGTTCAGATTATGCTAGTGAACCCTTTTATTCTCTACCTAGGCTACTTGACAGTCAAGATTAAGCTATTTGACAGAGTTCATTCTCTAAGCTATTGACATAAAATTGAAAGCATGGTTTGAAGCAGGATTAAGCAATCTGTTTCACCATAAGCTGTGGCATTGGAGCAAGAAGCACACATAAATTACTTTTGTACAAACAAAACTAGAAAATTAAGGGTTATGTTTCATCAGTTATTATGCATCCCCATCTTTCTCTTTGGTTTAGATTTGATCATGGAGAACCAGAATATTTTCTTCCTAATCTATTCCTACTGAAAGGTCAAGCTTAAAAGTTTTGACAAGCTCTTTTTCACTAACCTATTAGCAATAAATTGAAAACATGTTTAGCCATGATTAGGCTAGATGATTGAACAAGACTCTTTTGAACAAGTAGTGGCCTTTAGGCTTGCACACTTTCAACATTACTATTTTTGGGTATGGGGCTGTACCTCTTTTCAATTATGCCCTCTTTTCTTTCTTTCTATATTTTGGTGTTTTCATTTTACTGATTTTTCATCATGTAAGGTTATGTACAATTAATGAAATTTTTGAAACTAGGACTCTTGACAAAAATAGTGCTTGAGCATCCTGCCATTGAAAGGAACTCCAAATAATTCTTCTCCATTCAGTCCTTGTAAAAAGAAATAATTATGACCTCTAACTGACTGAATGAGATAAGGACAATTCCATAAATTCTCAAATTTACCATGTTTACCTTTTTCCTCCCTCCTGGAATCCCATTTCAGCACTGTGTCTCCAATGTGGAAATTGTTGGATTTAGTTCTTCTGTAAAATATTTTATTTATGTTTTATTACACTGCTTGAGTCCTTTTGTAAACCTCCTCTCTTTTCTACTGTAAATGAAAGGTTTGGTTCAGCCTCCTTTGCATGCAATTTTCTTCTGATTGTACTTCTTAGAGAAGCTTTATCACTGGGACTCCCAAGGATGTTGGGAAAATAACATCCATGGCATCCACTAGTTGATAGGGAGATATACCGATTGATTTCTTGGTGGTTAGTATATCAGCCCATAGTGCATGTACTAGCTTGCCATGCCATGCTTTTTGATTCTGTTCCAAAAGCTTCTTGATTATATTGACCAAGCTTTTGTTAGAGGACTCAGCTAGCCCATTACCTTGAGGGTAATAAGCTGTGGAATGTGCTAATGTGATGTGATATTTATAACAAAATTCAACCATTATTTTGGATGTAAAGGCAAAACATTATCTGTGATGATCTTTCTGGGGCAACCAAATCTAGACAGGATGTTTGTCTCAAGAAATTTGATAATGACCGAGTCGGTGGAATTCCTAGAGGGGATGGCTTCTATCCACTTGGTGAATTAATCAGTAGCAGTGAGGATCCACTTATGTTGGGAAGTTGAGGTGGGGTGAATCTCTCCAATGAAGTCTAGACCCCATTGTTGAAAAGGAGCTTCAACAGTAATGGGAGGCAAAGGCAAAGGTAAGAGTTTTCTCTTGCTATAAAAAATTCGGCACTTATGGCATGTCATGATCAGTTTGTCGGTGTCAAAAAAAAGGGTGGGCCAATAGTAGCCAGCTCTAAGGATTTTTTTAGCTGTGGTTTTCCAGTAAAGGTGGCCTCCACATTCTCCCTCATGCATCTCATGCATGATTTTATTTGCATCATCCTCAAGCAAACATTTAAGCAAAATGCCTACATAATTCTTCCAATATAACACTCCATCTAAAATGCATAATTTCAAAGCTTTTTGTTTCAAGAATCTAGCATTTGTCTTTGATAATGTAGGATGATTATTAAGATAGAAAAGCACATATATAATATCAGCATACCAAGAGGATTTCAAAAATACTTCTTCAACATGGGGAGCTGTGCATTCTTCTTGTTCTTCTAAAACATCAACCATATTCATATCTAATGATTTGAAATTTGATTCAGCCATAAGTTTTGCAATTCCTTGTCCTTTAATCATTTTTGTGGGTCTAATTTCTAAGTCATATTCTAAAATAGCATCAATCCACTTTCCCCTTTTACCATTAGAGTCCTGATTCAAAATGTCTTTGACAACTGTGTGTAGAAAAAAATAAATGATATGAGAATGTAATATATAAAATCTAAAGTCTTTCAATGCCTTAATCAAGGTAAAGGATTGGTTCTCCATGATGTTGTACTTTAGTGGAGCATCTCTAAGGGATTTTTTGAAGAAGGATATGGGTTGTTCTTGCCCCATCATGTTCTTTTGCAATAATACTGCAGCAACGATATGTTCGGATGCAAATGAGAAAACGTAGAAATCCTTGGTAAAATTAGGACTGATCAGAACTGGAGTTTGAGTGAGAGCTTGTTTTACCAGTTCAAATGATTGTTTAGCTTCCAAGGTCTAGTTAACCCCTATCTCCATTTTTAGCATGTCTGTAATATTCCTCAAAAGTTCAGCAAGGTTGGGGATGGACCTCCTCAAGAAACTGATCTTCCCAATGAAGGATTGCAACTCCTTGATGTTTATAGGATGGCTGATTTGCAATATGCCTTCAATCCTTTTGGGGTTTATTTTGATTCATTCTTCAGAGATAATGTGGCCTAGGAGTTTTCCTTCCTAGAGACCAAACAATGTTTTATTGGGATTCAAAGATAGGCCATACTTCCTACACTTTTCAAAAAATTTCTTCAAGTGGATTAAGTGCTCTTCATTAGTCTTAGAGTAATAAGTGATGTCATTAAGGTAAATGACTATGAAGTAGCCTATGTCCTCTGAAAAATCTATGTCCATGGCCCTTTGGAAAGTAGCCCCCGCACTTATCAACCCAAATGGAATTTTAACATACATGAATGTACCCCAAGGTGTGGTGAAGGCAGTTTTGTGTTGATCACTTGAGAGTACTAGCACTTGGTTGTAACCGGAAAAACCATCAAATAGTGAGATTATCTTAGAGCCGACTACCTTTTGAAGTATGTGATCCATTTTAGGCAAGGGGTAGTTATCTTTTACGGAGGCTTTGTTCAGATTTCTAAAGTCAATGCAAAGCCTAATCTCCCCGATCTTCTTCTTAACTGACACAAGGTTGGAAACCCACTCTGTGTATCTAAGGGGAACTATGATCTCGGCATCATACATCTTTTTAATCTCTTTCTCAACTAAATATAGTAAGACAGGGTTTATTCTCCTCAATTTTTGTTTGAAAGGTTTCTGATTTTCCTTAAGAGGAATTTTATGTTGAATAATGATTGTGTCATATGATTTAAAATCCTCATACCCCCATGGAAACACATCTTTGAACTCTTGAAAAAGCTCAACATATTTATTTTTTATGTGAGGAAGAAGAGTTTTAGAGAGTTTGATCATTTTTGGTTCCTTTAGGCTGCCTATGTTATACTCCTCTACATCATTCTTGGTGGATTCTATCTTTGGTTTTTTAGCCACGTCATTAAAGTCAAACAACTCTTCTAATGGTTCAAGTTCCCTTGGTAATGTATCATCTTTACATTGTAAAAAATCAAGGTCCCTTTGGTCTAGATCCTTAAACATTTCTTTCTCACAAGGATGTGCAATTAGATTTATATCAGCAGTAGAGGACAACTCTGTTTTATGGGCTTGTTCTTCAGCAAAAACACCTTCATCATGCTCTAGGCTTGGTCTTATTCTTGAAAATTCATTCATAGATTGCAGAAAGTCATAAATTTGTTCATCGCCCTTAAACACTTGCCAATGGTTTATGTTTTCAGGCATTGTTGGCCAATTTTTGAATTTGACAGTGTATTGTTTAGTTGCATGGGGTATTTGGCAATTACCAGCAGCAAAGGCAAGCTCATTGGCAAGGCAGTTTTGGGCTCTAGGGATGAAAGTGAGCTGATATTTATCAAAAGTTTTGAGGAGATCTAGGGTAGCATTTCTATACTCTCTCAATCTTAGATTCTTTTCTGAATACTCACCTTTGATTTGCTTAATGACCAGCTCTGAGTCTCCTTGGGAAGATATTTTCTTAGCTCCTAAATATTTGAGCAAATGCAAGCCAAGGAGGAGAGCCTCATATTGTGCAATGTTATTAGTGCATTGAAAATCTAGTTTGTATGAATGACCTTCATTTGTGTTGTGTATCCAGACACCAGCTCCTCAACCTTCTTTGCCACAAGAACCATCAAATCTCATGTTCCAAAGTGTCTCTAGTTTATGTTCGCCACTATGTTGTTGTTAAGGGTTGCTAGAGTTTTAGATGATATATTATTCATTTAAGGCCAGATTTTCATATTCTGGTGGGCCTAGATCTTTGTTATTTTCATTCACTTGTTCACCAATGTCATTTATATTATACAAGATGAATGAGTTTAAGTCTGAATGAATGGAATAGATAGGGGTGTTGTTTGGCCTATCTAGGCTACTTACCATATACTTCATGTGGGACTCCCGGTATAACCTCCTGGTTTGATTGAAGACAGGGATAGTGGCGTATGACATATCCATTTGAAGGCTGCCTTGAATTTTCGCTCCCCATGATCTAGACAAAAGCATGCCATACTTTGGGGGGATGTCAACAACAACTATGTCCATGGCTATGCTCTTAGCAGGTATTTGTGCCAAATTGACACAAATATCCTTGATTAGGCCCAAACACTTGACTCGATTCGAATCAATTGAGTACAAATCTTTGTAAGGTTTAGTGATTTCGAGGTCTAATCTCTCCATCACAACTTTAGGCATGAGGTTGTGTGAGGTACCAGAGTCTAACATGCCATTGTGTAATATCTTGTCATGTATGTTTAAGCTGATATAGAAAGGAGGGACATCTCTTTCTTGGTATTTTCTTTCTACTTCAGGACCAAATAGCAGCTCTAGTTTGTCTTCAGTCAAGTTTAAAGTGTCATTGTAATTTTCTATATTCAAAGCTTTCAAGACTTGATTCCTATATACATCTTGGGTTACTAGTTCAGCAAGGGGCATGCTAATTTTGATCTTGGCAATCTCTCCCTCAAGAATAAATGATGCTAGTGTTTTTGACATATTTACATCTGTTTTGTCACACATAGTATTTTCAGTAATTTTGATTTGCTGAGTTTTATTAGGACTGTTATTTAGAGTGGATTTTCCAGGGCCACTAGTAGAGGTACGAGGGCAACTTGGTTCACTATTTTGCTGGCTGATTTTTTTCTTTGTTTGGATCAGTTTTCTTAGCCATAGTGTTTTTGTTTCGTGTTGTCTTTTTAGAAGTGTTTTCATGGGTTTTCCTAACAACAGTGTCTAGATTGTTTTTCTTGGGGGCATCTTGGTTCTTTTTGCTCCTAAGGTCATATTGCCTATGAACCTCATTTATGGCATTCTCAAATCTCAATTTGTAGTATTCAGAGTCCTCATAATTGGTTTCATTTTGGTTTGAGGGAAACCGATTTTGTTCCTCTATAGTGAGAGAAAAATCACCCTCATTGTCAGAGTCTAGCAGATTGATGTGATTTTCTTCCAACACCTCAGTCTCTCTTTCCTCCTCATCTACATAATTGTCTTGGAAAAGGGGCATGATTTGTTGGTCATTGTTTCTCTGTCTGATTTGGGGAGGTTCCTTTCTGAAGTTTTGATTCCTATTTCTGTTTGGGAATTGACTTGGTTTTCCCTAGGAGGTGCTCTTTCATTTAAGTTTATCCTTTCCATCATTCTCTCTATGGTCCTAACTAGGCTATCTATTTTGGCATCAGATGAGGAGGTTGAGGCTATGGTTTCATATTTTTAAGTGACTCTTTTTTATGACCTCATCCTAGCTCTCTTTTCAATTAAGTTGGCCTTTGCACTTACAACCCCTCTTTGCATTTATTCTAAGGTTGTGGAGTCTCTCTCCCTCAATTGGAAGGTCATGTTTGGATCAAAGCCTTCTGGAAACTTTACTAGTGCTAGGCCTTGTGGGTGTTTCATGTGAGGTGGGAGGGCATTGCAGACACTGTTAAACCTGGTTCAATTGCAGACACTTTCCCCCGCATTCCTCTCAAGATTGTTATATTTTGAAAGGATTTGGAGGGGGTTTTTCTTGATTCGCCACTTGTTTATGAAAGTTTGGTAGAGGGAAGAGAGATCATTGATGCTGTTGGGAGTTAAGTTTTTAAACCATTTTTTAGCTTCCCCTCCTAGACTTTGGGCAACCATCCTCATTTGCATGGTATTTTCTTCTATTTCCATGTAGTCAAAAGCATCATTCATTCTGTCTACATGTTGTTGGGCAGTGGTAGAGTCAGCTCCTCTAAAATGAGGGATCTTGGATTGATAGTCATTTGGCAAAGGTACTAGAGGTTGTGGTAAAACCAGGGAGGCATACCAAGCTGCCATGATGGCTGCTAGTGGAATCTAAGGAGGATTTTCAAGGGGGGGATTTGTGAGAGGTGGTGGGGGATGAAGTGAAGTGGTAGTACTTGGACCAGAAAACTGATTTTGAGCAGACTTTGGGATGAAAAGAGTTAAAGTGATGGAGAAGGTTAAAGTTGGGAGGAGTAGAAGGAGAGGCTTCTCTACTATAACTCTGCTGCAAATCTACGAGCTCAAACTCAATATGGTAAATCCCACTTTGTGACTTGGTTCTAAAATTTTTTCTTGTATGGGGTAAGTCAAACTGGGGATCTCGTAAGGCTGTAAGATGTTCGGGGACATAAATTTCTCTATTAATGGTCTTGAAAGTAGTTGAATCTTCAGTTTTGGAAATTTTCCACAAAATATTTTATGGGTCATCAACTATAGTAGGAGGATTTGGGTTCGGATGAGATCTGGTATGGATCCTTCGAGAAGCCATATTTCAAATTCAAAATGTAGAGAGGCTGAAAGTTTATAACTATTTTTCAGAAGGTTGACCTATCTTAGTGTTTTCTAAACTCACAGAGTGTATAACTAGGCTTCTAGACTTCTCAGGGCTGATTTGACACAACCCGAGGGAGTCTAATGAGAACTAGCAGAGTTAATAGGCCTACTAGGGCTAGTGGAGTTTCCAGGTGGATGTTTTTGACTGTTTTGAAGAGATGTGTTTGTGGTCCACCACCAACAATTTACAAAACACCAATCTAAGATAATATTTTGGGTTTCTTGAGTTTCTTTCTACAACAGTAAGGTTTCTAATGAGTGTGGTCTAGTTGAGTCATCATTTTTCTAGGATGGTGAAACAATTAGATTCTACTCTTGGCTATAATTTGATTTTCTAAGCTTAACTGAGGGTTATATGAGTCCTAAGAGGTATTCAGGCAACTATGTACTCAGAGTGGCCCACCATGATCGTCACTATGTTAGTGTCCCATGATTTAGAAGATTGGTAGACCAAATGCACAGGGTAACATCAGACCAGTCTTTGGAGTCCTAGGACCTAGCCTTCCTAGACTTAGATATGGCTATATCTATTGTATGCAAAGGATGTGAACTTTTTTTCTTTAGATGGTTGATTTTAGGCTAGTTTTTAAGTGTATGGTTTGTTGTTTTTTTGGTTGGGAAAGATGACCAGGTAGAATACGTGGAGTGAGAGGTCTTCAAATCATTGGGCTATGGAGTCAATGAAAGTGATGGATATCTCAACAATGAAACAAGATGCATAACAGGGCAAATATAGCATGGTCGAATGGATCTTTAAAGGTGTGTGTGAAATGAAATGAACATTAAGTTGGTGAGCATAGTAGGTGTGTAAGGGCAATAAAGAATCCTTAAAAAAAATACTTTTAAACAAGATAGTCTCAAATACTGATTAACATAGGGACATAATCATAATACAGGGCAAACCAATAGCTCTTAGATTACACTTTAAGAAAACAAGCATTCAAGATGAACAATTCCAATGAAATATAAAAGGCAAGAAACTCATTTAACTTCTAGTGATTTCACCTTCAAGGTTAGAAAACATTCAAGATAACAAATAACTTTAATCAATGAGGAGGGAACGCCTAAACATCAATGATCAAGCTACAAAGAACTTTAAGGAAACTTCTCAAGCATGGACAAAGGGCATGATCAAAACATGGCCTCTTTGGCTAAAACCTAACAAGTAATACTTCAAAGAGAGATTCCGAAACAGAGTTTAAATAGCATCAAATAGGTAGGGATAACCATAAAACATATTTGAAAACCACTATACCATAAAAAATATTTGAAAACCACTATATTGAACCATTCATGGAATAAACAAGCATAGGTAGATCTAAGGAGCAAATAAGAATTCCTTAAACAAACCCAACAGAGGAAAATATCAAGGCAATAGAAAGTAGGAAGGACTAAGGTGCCTCAAACAACATTTCTTAGCCTATACTTTTCTATTCTACTGCAACATAGAAAGATGAACATAATGATAAACATGAAAACAAGAAATAAATAGAGACACTTCACCATTAACCATGCTCAAGGATCCTGCAAGCTATCTTCCTTCATCATCAATCAAAGCAAGGTCATTCACAAACTCCACAACATCAATTTATTCTTCAAACTCATAAAAACCATGTATTACTCTCAAAGCTCATCAAATGCCCCAAGATAATGAGCTCAAATGCAATATTTATCTGCAAATGAGGAGGTGAAGCTAAGTTAGGGTTTGGGTGTCATTTATTACAAAGTTAATGAGTCTTTTACCTTGAAGACCATGCACGGCATAAGGAAAAAAATATCTAAAGATAGTTCTATGGAATAATAACTCCTATCTTAACTTCTGAGAGAATATATGTGAAATGTTCGACTTTAAGGCCTATAAATAACTTTACAATAACTGTTGGTAGATAGAAAATATCTTTGACTGAGTGTAATAACTGTTTGATGCTTTATTGAAGGAAACAATGTTGTAGCTGGAAAAATATCTTTTGAAAGAGTAACTTCCTGTGTGGACTTAGTCATTCAAATGTGTTCCTGTGTTAATTTGTCTTTGCTTTTTCTTTAATCTCTGTTTTATGACTTCATCTCCTTGATTAACCTTTTGATCTTTTGTCTTTATCCATCTTAATCCTTTAACCTTTATCTGTTTGCCTTTGCTTTCTTTAAACTCTCCTTTTCTGGCTAATAATTTTGATTTGTATTTGATTTATGATTGGCCATTCTAACCTTGTTCTTTGGTTTGTTTACAGTCCCGTGACTGTCTTTCTTCTTTATTTGTTTACTGACCATGTGTATTTTTGGTGCAGGGAAACATTTCTTCTGTGCCGAAGGGTAATTTAACCATCGATGATCATTTTTCATTGATGACTAAGCTTTGACAGAGGGCCTTTGGTCCCTTTAAATTTAAATCAAACCTCTGGATCATCACCCAGAAATTTATTTAGGCATTTTTGGACCATAGGAATGCTTTATATGCATTGCACCATTAAACCTACACACAAAAACAAATCATTAGTCTTTTAAAACTTGTAGGAGGGTTTATTTCTTTTTCAGGCATTTTGGACTGTCGGAGGGCGTTACAGAGGAAAAAATGGTGAAGGAGGCATGGTTCCGTGGGCGAAACCAACAGGAATTCAACCGGAGGTGGGAAAACCTTGAAAATTATCGCGGAGGGACGAGCGGTTTTGGAAAACTGGGAGTGGTTTATCACGGGACAGAAGGGTGGTAAGCGGTTTTCGGGGGCGGTGATGCGATACCATAGGGTGATCGCCACATGGAAGGTAGAAACTGCCCATTTCATGCGGGTTATAAGACATTAACCCCCGGGCGATTGTATTTGTGATATGCACTGGGGACCGTTGGATCTCAGGGAGAGAGATTGACTGTGATCGCATAGTGGAGGAGTGGTGGGCAAGTTCAGAGGTGGAGCCCGAGGACAGGTGGCGCTCTTTTACTAGGACACAGTGTCCAAAGGGGAGCGGGCCCGAGGTTGATATAATATAAGGTAAATGAGCCTTTTTATAAGGTTTATGGGGAATTATATAATGAATGGCGGGGGCGGAAAATTTATATCAGGGGGCTTATATGTAGGCAGGTTTAGGGCCATATGAGTGTGAGGGGTACTTAAGGCTTGAAAAAAAGGGCTCAGGTTTATGTAACATAACGTCGGGTTTAAAAAAAATAAAACAGGGTTATATTTATAAAGTAAAAGGACCTGATAGGTTTAATTTTTTATTTTAAAACAATGTAAAATAGGGTCTTTTACATTGTTTTAATATATAAAGGAGAATGGGAAATGGAGGTTATTTAATGAAGGTTTTGAAAAAGGGGGGAAAACTGGGTTTTTTGAAGGGAAATGAGTGAATGAGAATGTGGGTAGGGAGGAGAGTGAAAATGAGGATAACTAGTCCAAAATGACTTTCTTTTAAGAGCAGCAAGGTAAACAGAGAAGGCAGAGATGAAATATAGTGAAATAGGTTTGTTTGGGATAATGAAGGCACTGAGATTTCTAAAGCTCACAATATTCATAAATCTTGTTTTTATAAATCTAGGACAAGTACTTAGTCATCTTTAAAACATCAAAAATTACTGATTACTAACAGAAGGGATAGGAGACAATGAACAGGCAGTAGAATTCCCAAAAACAGAGCCAGTAACAGAAGAGATATGGAAGGTAGCAGAGCACAAGGGAACAACTGAGTGGAAAAGGGGCAAAGACTGACAGTGTCAGTTGGCAGGAATAGATAAGCAAGGAAGGAATGAATTCGAGGATAGTTAGAGGCTGATAGTGGGTCAGAGTCTAGCAAGAGGTCTATAGAGCTGTATGTATTGGATTGAAATGTATTCAAATATGCAGAGTATGTTTGTAACGTTTTGAGCTATGTTAATAGAATCAGAACGATGTTGTGTTGTGTGCTATGATGGACTAGTTGTGACTATTTTAAAATTTTAATTCATTGCTCATAATATTTATGGATGAATGATAACTTGTCTCTTAAGTTGATATAAGATGAATGCGCTCTATATGAAATGATGATTGACTTGCTGTTAGTAATATCTCTTCGATGCTAATGATCTCGTTTCTAATCCCAGTAAGGTCACAACACGCCTCAGGTGAGAGTCCTTACTCTCTTGAGCAAGGTGAAAATGCTGACGTTGTCCTAGACTATAGTGGAACCTTGTTGGCTCTAAGCCTGAACCTAGGTCTTGCGCAAAGACCTCCTTTTTTTCCAACATCTCCCATATGGGTTTCCTCGTAAACATCCTATGTCCAATCCCTTATGTTATTGACCCAATGTTGTAATGTTGATTGTGTTTGAATGGATAAGTAGTTTTTATAATTTATATAATATTTATTCGTACCCACACTCAATATTATTATGGTTTCCAACATGAATAATCATCACAAAAAGGAGGTATGCAAATTTTAAACTAAAACTATCTAATGCACCAAGATGAAAAAGAAGTAAGCTAGCTAGCAATGAAAGATAAAAGAAAATTAGGAAGAAAATGAGTTAGTAAACACATAGCTGCACATGCAAGGAAACGATTAGTTGTGTTCCAAGATAAAAAAATGTACTCAACTTGCTAGAACAAATGAAGAATAATCATCATTTAGATATAATAAGTGCTCATAAACGAAAGTAAAAGAACTAAAGCAACAAGTATATGAGAGGAACAATCTAATTTAAGGAATAGTCCATAACCTAGTAGTATACATCCCACACTGCACACACATACATGACCTATTCAAGAATAATAAAAAACAAAAACATGATGCACGTAATCATAGAATTACAATTATGGGCTTCACAACTTCTAAATATTACAATAGTAAGTACAAAATTATGAGTGACCTTGCTTTGGTATCCAATGGAATCAATAAAAGATCAAAATTCCTGTCATATTGAGAGTTTTACAAATTTATAGGAAGAGTTTAGTAACTACCATATATGATTTTTGATATCCTAAGTAGTTCAATTACAACTCCTCAACTTCCCATAATTTAAAAATTGAATAAGGAAAAATGTTTTGAAACTCTCATAAGCAGGTTAACAATTTTTATGATCTAAGGAGATCTTCAATTGAGACCACGATTTCTTCAAGACATGCCACATAAACTCATAGGATGATGAAATCACTTGATCCTGCAAGGTGGAAATCTCTCTTTGTTTTCAAGGTCTTTCGTTGTGTCTTTGGAAAGAATTGCTCTATCCTTTTCCAATGGAACCAAGAATGAGTTCATGATAACGTGCAATAGATAATATTCCACTAGCTAGGCCATATCCTTCTCCAATATTTACTGTAACTTTAAAGCATCAAAGAAAAATTATGGGGGCATATGTCTATTATTGCGTTGACTCTAGGGGCTTACATTGAGGTCTAAACATATCCTTTGGGCTTTTGTTACTGCTAATCTACAACACATAGTATTCCATGCAACTAGGTGCTTTTCTCCTTGGTTGGCTTTTAACAAGTACATCAGTGAGTATATTGGAAGGAACATGCCTTATATTTAGCAATGATTCAATTTCTATGCTTACTCCTCTTTGCTTGGATTTGTATTGTCCTAAGTCTCTATTAATGGGAGTTGTTCATTTTTCTTTTATGCGCCATTGTTTCAACTAATTAGCAGTGTACAATGCTCCTTACAGGAGAGGGCTTCTCTCCTCGGTTATCTCTCAAAATGGAAATATTTGGATTGGAATTTTCTGCATAATCACTAAAAATAGTAGATATCTATTACATATATTAGCATGACATGCAAGATGAAAAGGATTGAGGCACTGGTTTCTAGACATGCAATGCATGTGCAAGGTAGAAAGTTTTAGTAGTGAATTTAACCTAGGGATCCCCCTTAACCTTCATAGTTACATATTCATAATTCTAACCCAGATGGCTATGTATTTCCCATGGAGGAACATATTTATGATTTTAATAGAGAAATTATTGTTTTTAGGAAGGATGTAGTGCCCCGTTGTATTTTAATGAATTGATATTACATTAGCGTTGATATAGTTTCAGGGCTCATACATTATTCTTTAAGGACCCCAGGTCGAGGATTTGGTTATTTTAATTTCATTGTTAATGGATGTGATAATAATTTTCATGTAGAAATTTAATGTTATGGTGATAATATTTGTGATGAACTTATTTAATTACTATGTGTAATCATGATGATGAATTCATTATGTTATCTTATTTACATATTTTGAGGACTAGCTTATTTCTTATAATTAACAATTATATTGATGATTATGTCATGATGATATTTAACATCTGCAATTACATTAATGATTATGATTAAAAACAAATATTACTCATGATTATTGAGTGTGGTAGGATAATACCTAGATGCACTTGCATGTGATGAGTTGAGAACTTCTAGTTTGATCGAATTTCATACTATTGTCTCAAGATTTAAATTTCAAATTAATGTTTTGCTATGGTAACTAATGACATGTTACTAGTTGCAAGCATAGATTTTTTTGGATGAAATAATCACACATGGGTGATGGGGCTATATAGGAAAGATGAAACTTCATGCGAGGGGTGGGACAACGTCCTTGATTTCACTTGCTAGAACTTTTGTAATGAATTGGGATGGTATACAACATAAAGATCTTCATCCAATATTCCAAATTGAGATAAACTAGGGCGTAGTTGTGGAAAAGAAATCTGAGACATACTAGTTGCCTTTAGTAATGAACACAACATATAGATTATAAAAGAGGGATCAAGGGACAACTAGGAGAAGAAATAAGGAGTCATGTTGGGGTTAGGGAAACTATGTTTTTTAATAATAAATGAAGTAAATAATTTCAGGAGAGCCTTGGTGAGAAGCTGGCACATGGATATGTTAATAATCAAATTAATGGATTAATAATAAAAAAAAAAATTGCATGAAGTGACCAATGTCAACTATGAAGACTCCTATAGAAGAAAGAGCAAGTTATGGGATAATTTTTTTTTCCCTACGGTTGGATGACTTTCCTAATGCTTTTGTGAGAGTGATTGTTGAGTTCTACAGTGAGTTTGGTGAAGTGGAGGTTCTTGGAGTGGGAAATCTTGAGCTGGGGTGCTCTCCTCTACTTGCTAGTATTCTTCCTCTATATTACAACCCCATTGCAGCTCGAGGGTCTATGTGGGGGAAGAGTACCCAAGGAGTAGGATGGTAGGTCAACCAGTGAGTTGAAAACATTCAATAGAGATGAAAAAATATCTACACATATACGAGGACTACATAATGGGAGTGAAAAAATTAGTGTACCTGAGATTGAGATTCCATCCCCCTCTGGTGCACGATTTCTTTGATTTTCCAAAAAACATCATACATGATTATTGTTGTATATAATTATCGGATTGTAAAAGTTAAGGATATGATATATATTTTTAAAATTTTAGATTGTTGATATATGTGCTTTAAATTATTATGTGATTCTCATGTTTGATGTGGTTACTAAATGGATCGTTATTTTTAAAGGAAACCTTCATTTGCTTATTACTTGTAATTCAATAACTTAGAATGCACCACTTATTTTCTAATAAAAAAGTGGACATGGTTTCCTACATTTGATAAATTTTGTGTTAGTGTCTCTTGTTGTTTGTGGCTTATATTTAAATGAAAAATAAAATTTGCATGTGTGTGTGGGGGGGAAGGGTTCCTACACTTGGTATAAAAGCCCGATTAAGCCTTTAGGACCTACATACCCTTAGGCTTCTGTTATAAAGGCATGTGTTGAATTCATATTTGAGATGTAGCATAAATAATATGAATTTGATAGTGTAAATCACAATAAATCCTAGAGAAGGAACATTTATGCCAGCTTCAAATAAATAAATCAAGAAAGTAGTTAGGTCCATGATAGAAACCACATGTTATATATATTTATTGATGTAAGGGAAACTGTCTTGACAAATTACTTAAAAAAAATGGTAAACTTACTCTAGTCTATGGACAATATCACCAAATAAGTACTTTTCTATAAGGATAGTGAATGATCTACTTGCCACAAGAAATACCGACCTATGCATACAAGTTTCATATCATGACCTTTGTATTACAATACTTATCTCTTTTGCTAAAATTGGCAAGGGACCACAATTGGCATATTATAGATGAATAAATCCACTGAGAGAATATTGTTCCTGCATATGTAAGTTCCCAATAGTAAATATGGAGCACATTACTTCTATAGTTTCACAAATTCCTTCTGGCCATCACTTTTAAATCATGAATGTCTGACCATAGTGATAGAAGAGGAGACAATAAGAATAAATCTTAGCCTTGCTGCACTAATATGGTAATCAAATTCATATTTTGAATGCAAGTCATCTTCTGATTCTTATTAACAGTTCAAACATTTAAAATAAATAAATAAATGAGGACTAAGAATGGTTGCAGTTGCGGCCTTAGCTAAAACCTTTGAAGTTTCAATATATATATATATATAATTTCTTACTAATATGGGGTTTAACAGAGACAAGCTTATTATGTCATTTAATTTAAGAAATATCGAGGGTTTGATATATCAAATTGTACTCTGTAAAAAGATCCAATTGAACATTGAAAATATATAGAGTCTGATGATTCATAGTATGATAAATCTGCAGTGTTACAAAGGATCGCATCAAAATACAAAAAAATCTCCAACTCAAATTCCAAGATTGGAATTGGTTTGAGAAAAAAGAAATAATAAAAGTACATACTACAAATTAATAGATGGCTTCATACAACCATGTAGAATATGGATCAAATCTTGTTCTATGGTTGGATGAAATCCATGGAGAAAAATAAGGAGCAGTATAAGTACCATATTTATTGTAACTTTTGTGCTCACTACAATCAATAGGTCCCGCTCGATAATAAATGAGTCAATAAGTCTATTATAGAGAAAATATCAAGCGTATAAATGACCCGAATATATATTCTTATGCCCCACTTCAGAAAACTGGATCCTGATTGGGAGCTTCGAACAAAACCAAAGAAACCCATTCGTAAATACCTCTTTTAGCCTTGACTTGACTTGATATTCCACTCCTAATTTTTTTAGTAAGTAGAAATTCCAGTTAACTAACTGGATCCATATCTTCTAAGTGAATGATGATAACAACACGCTTTGCACTACTTATAGCGAGTGATGGTAATAAAATATGACTTGCTGATAGCCATAGCATTACACTGGTTAAACTCCAAGAAATATTTCTCGATTTATCTAATGCATTAAAGATACTAATTATCAGTTTCTGAGCTCGCCACTATTTCTAGTTTGTTTACATATATATATATCAATTTACTAAATTTACAAAGAATCTAAACATAATTTCTTTATTTCTTTCTCTCATACATATATATCTATATCCATGTGTGTGAGAGATACTCTTAAACAGTAAAATAACATAGTAATGTGTTATTCCTTATTTCAGGCCAATTTCACCAACATTAACTTATTATTTTGTCTTATCACTTTGTAGCACTCTTTTTGAGTGCAACTGAGTGAATATAATCACAATCAACTCATTTCTGACCATTCTTACCAAGGAGACTATGCACATGTTTCCATATGTCATACGCCATGTAACTTAGTTCAGAGGATGTGGTTCAACGGTTAGGTGGGATGGTTTGGTCTCCAGAAGTCTGGTGGTGTAATCCCAGGCAAGACTATGTATGCATGTGAGCTGCCCCAGGCACAATTTCTTCAGTTAAAAAATAATACTTCATCTAACTTATATGACTATAGAATTGAAATGAAAATATTATATAGAACAATTTTGGGTAGCCTGCAAATTAAATAATAGAGGAATTATCGACTAAGCTAATACTACGAGGTAATAGAGAGAATAAACAAAACAAGAAAACAAATATGAAGCTACTTGAATTCTTTAATGGGTGGATGGGGAAGTCACGTTACAAAGCTGGACTCAATCAACTATTCATATCAGTACTACTAAGGTCAGACCCCTTAATAGTTGTAGAGGGGCGAGGGGGACTAGATTTACTAGATTTTTTATTTAATAATGTAATAAAAATATAAAATAAAATTTATAATAAATTTGATTCTGATATTAATATTTAAATTATAAAATCTAATTCACATTTCTGATTTTTTATTTTCATGATTTTCTATTTATTTTTAAAAACTACTTTCTTAAAAATAAAGGATAATAATTTTTTTTTTGGTTTATCATCTCTTTTTCTCAAGTCTAGTATTCTTGACTATTTTTTATGTTGATATTGGTTGGCATTCAAATATTATATTATGGTACTAAGAAGTTTATACCTTTAAGTAAACTTAAATGGACTGAGTCGCCTTTCATGTAACCTGATATTGGTACATATATATTAGGAGGAACGATATATATTACTCTCAACAAGTGTGCCAAAAATGCTTGGTGTTAGCAGGAGAGGGATCGAGGACAATTTATTTTTGAGAATTTCAATATAGCTTAGAACTATAACTTAAAGAAATATACCTTGTAGGTAATATAATTATATTTCTAACTACTAGTTTATGAGTTAATTATTATGAGATTTACTTATACAATATTTTTATATAGCTAAGTACCAGTCGACCAATTAATTACTCTGAGATTCACTTAGATTTTTATATCCCCAAGTACCAGTCTACGAGTTAATCACTAATAAATTCACATAGATTATTAGAATATTTAAACCATTAGCTTTACTCTTGAATAACAATAAGTTAGACAAAAGGAAAAACCGTGCTAGATTCCCTAGTCGCCTACTACTGCTAGCACCTACGCCCTGCTCTTGTCTTCACTTCCATGGCTCCTGTGGAGGCTACTCTGGATGGGGAGCCTCCCCCTGATAGCAAAAACACGTCACCTCTGGACGCTGAAGAAATCACATTTGATTCATTGATATCCTCTATAGGACCTCAGAGAACTCACCCTACTTTCTCTAAGTTTGTTAAAAAGCTTGATGAAATTCCAAAGATCAATCTGCCTCCCAGTCGTCCCTGCAGAGAAACTCTTTCAATTTCTGAAAAAGGCTTAGTTCACAGGCCTATGGCCATCCCCCAAAACAATTCAGCGATGGGTGGAGCGTAACTGGTCCCAAGTCATCGAAGGAAAAATTGCCATAAGATTTTTTGGAAGAGGCTACTTCACCTTCCACTTCAAATCCAAGGAATATAGGGATCTCATATTTCAGAGCAGCCCATACTTCATGGATACTAGAGGCCTTTATCTGATTAGATGGACCCTAGATTTTGATCTGGAGTTGGATGTTCCAAGTGCTATTCTGGTTTGGGTGAGGCTCCCGCACATTCCTCTCCACTGTTGGGGAGATGATTCAGTGAGAGAAATCAAAAAAACAGTCAGAAAATACATCGACAGGAGCGAGCCAAAAGATAATATACAAGCCTACGCGAGGATATGCGTGGAAGTTGATCTTGGGAAAGGGCTCCCGGAAGTAGTCAAACCCAAAGTTGATAACTGGACGCACATCCAACAACTGGACTACAAGAAAATACCCTTCAAATGCAAGGTATGTCATGAATATGGACACTTCTCTAATAGATGTAGCAAAAATGAGACTCAAGAAAATAATACTGATGAAAACCAAGAGTAGAAATGGGAACAAGTAAAAAAGAAGAAGACTACAAACAAAACCCCGCACTCAACCAACATTATTCCATGAACAACCCCCTCCTCTCCTCCACAAAGAACTTCCAACTATCCCCTCCCCTCAATTCTAGACTCCTCCACCCTCCTAGGTTCGAACCCCTTCGAGCCTCTCATTTCACCCTCTGATCCCCCCCTCTCCTCCTTCGCACCCCCATTCACTTCTCCCATTTCCACTGGCCCCTATCCCTGCCCCCTCATTCCTCTTCCCTGGTAGGCTCTGCCCCTTATGTCCCTCTCTTGGATGACCCCCCTTCCATGCCCAACCCTCCCCCTTCCTCCTCCACCAGAAGCTTAACAAGAAATCAATCGAAATAATCCCTACTCTCAGCTGATACAAACAAGAAAGCCGAAATAAAATTCAACAAGGAACTCAAAGATGAGGCATCTATAAAGGAGCTTACCCTAGGAACACAACAACTAATGGAAAGTTATCTTGAGATAGGAACAAAGAGCAAAGGGAAAAATCACCAAAGATATCGAGGGAAAGGACCCTCGATAGCAACCCAATATAAATAATGAATTTGGTCTCTTGGAATAGTAGAGGTCTTGGGAAATCTTCCAAATATAACATCATAAAATAACTTATCAAAGGGGAAAACCCAAATATTCTCTTGATCCAAGAGACCAGAATCAACATTCAAGAAATGGGAAATATTATTCAAAAAATAAAAAATTATGATGGAATAGCTCTGTCCACCTTGGGAGCATCAGGAGGAATCATCACAGTTTGGCATAAAGGAAAATTGGAGCTACAAAACCAAAATATGGCAGCACATTGGATAAAAACAAAGTTAAAAAATAAAAGCACCAGAAAAGAAATAAGACTCTACAATGTTTATTCTCCAATCCATTACAAAGACAAGGAGACATGTTGGAGAACTTTGAAAGAAATATTAATAATTGAAAAGGAGGAAAACTTGATCTTAGGAGGAGATCTAAATCTCGTAATTAAAGTAGAGGAGAAAAGAGGGGGCATTTTCCATCTAGATCCATCACAAGATTCCCTTGAAGAGATTATTATGAGCTGAAATTTTATGGACATTCATCCAAAAAATGGGAAGTACACCTGGGATAGTAAGAGAGTACGAAATGAAAATATCAAGGAAAGGTTAGACATAATGTTAATTAAGGAAAACATTGTGTCTAGCTACAACAAAATATCCTCCAAGATAATTCCCTCTGTCACCTTAGATCATAAACCAATAGCCATTGAGCTTGGCTCTATAGAAAACTATGGGCCTCTTCCCTTCAGGTACAACCAACTTTGGAGAAATAATGAAGAGGCAAAGCAGGCTGTAATAAAATCATGGAACAAAAAATGAATGGACCCCCCCAGCTTCATGTGGGAATCTAAAATAAAAATGGTGAAATCTAGCCTCAAGGAATGGGAGAAAAAGAATTACAGTGAACCTAAGAAGGAGAAAGAAGAGATGAAAAAAGAATTGGGAAAAGTCCAAGAAAGATTGGAAAATATGGAGAATATCAAAGACAATTAGTTGAAGGAGAAAGAATTGCATCAAAAGATTTATAGAAATAATAGGCAGGAAGAAGAGACATGGAGACTAAAATCAAGGCAACTGTGGATTCAAGAAGGGGACAAAAAACTTCCCTTTTCCACAATTCAACAAATATTAGATTGATAAATAATAACACAGAAAAAATAAAAAAAGTTGATGGGGAAGAGATCAAAGGAAAAGAAGAAATAAAGAGAGATGTTTTCAGCCACTTCAAAACCTTGTTAACAGCTGAAAATGGCAATGTTGACATGGAATAATTCACTAATCATATTTCTCATATCATTGATGAAGATAAATATGCAGAGATAACAAAAGAGGTATCAGAGGAAGAATTAATGGCAGTTTTTTGGTGCCTTCATCCGGATAAGGCCCCAGGTCTGGGTGGATTTCCAATCTCATTTTATCGTACCTTTTGGCCCCTCATAAAAAATGTTTTGCTGAAGATGATAAACAACGTCCTAAAAAAAAATATGGGCGGTTTCAAAAACTCCACCTACCTCACTCTCATCCCCAAAGGCTCCCGACCTTCCTCCCTAAGCAGATTCTGTCCCATATCCCTTTGTAATGCATCCTACAAGTTCATTACCAAAATTATACTTGGAAGAATCAAACCCTTCCTTCACCTCCTTATCTATGAAAATCAATGAGGCTTTGTCCCTAATAGACAAATAGTGGACAACATAATTCTTGTCCAAGAATCTCTCGATTCAAGCATGGCTAGAAAAGAATAGGGCTTTATCCTAAAAATGGATATGGCTAACTCTTTTGATAGGGTCAATTTGGCATTTTTAACAACTGTACTAAAAAAAATTTGATTTCTTAGATGATTTCATAGATATTATAAAAGCATGCAACAATGGGCCATGGATTTCCCCTTTGGTTAATGGTAGGCTTTGGAATTTTTTCCAGAGCTCAAGAGGACTCAGTCAAGGATGTCCCTTGTCCCCTTTTTTATACATCCTAATGGCAGATTCATTGAGTAGGAAGCTGAAGCATTGCCACAAAAAGCTCACTTTGATAGGGCTGTCAATCAACAAAAGAGTAAAAAGTGTTTATCATTCTTTGTTCGTGGATGACACTCTCCTTATGGGAGGTGCTTCATGTATGGTTGCCATAAGATTCAAATCAGTTTCAGATAACTTTATGGAAGTTTCTAGAGGGCTGGCTAATAATGATAAGAGTTGCATCTACGGATGGAAAAATCCCCATAGAACCCTTCAAAGATTGTCCCAAATATTGGAGATCCATTTCCAATCTAATTGGAGCCACTTCCAATATCTCGGCCTCCCTATAACAAAGAAAAATATGAAGGTTGAGATATGGAACAATTATACGTAAAAAAGAAAAAGAAAAATTCAATCACGGGGCATGATATGGCTAAATCAAGCAGGAAGAGTAATTCTCATTAAATCCATTCTTTCATCCCTTCCCCTCTACCAGTTCACTATGATTTCCACCCTAGACAATATACGCAAACAAATTGAGATCATCATCAGAGGCTTTATATGGAAAGGAGGAAAAACTGAAATAAAAAAATTCAGTCTTGTTAAGTGGAGCCAAGTTGTTGCTCATTATAAGAATGTAAGACTCTCAATTAGAATTCCTGGTATGATGAACCTTGCTCTGGGTTCCAAGATAGCATGGAGGTTCATCACCGGGGAAAGAAGATGGTGGAAGCACGCCCTTGAATCAAAATATCTAAATGCTCCTAGGACTTCAATCCTTGATAAAAGTCCTGTTCCAAGGCTTTGCACTCAAATCTAGAAACTAATAATCAAGTTAATACCCCTGATCAAAAACCATATTAATTTAATGCCTGGAAACGGGAAAAGCATCAATCTATGAACAGACAGCATAATGGGAGCTATATTCTTAATCAACAACCCAAAAATACAAGGAATAAGGGATTGGCTGATCTCAAAGGGTCACTCCAACCTGAGGAAAATATCAAAATGGAACCTTGATGGATCATGGAGAAAATGGAAAAATTGTAACCTGCCACAAGAGTTAAAGGAGTAGTGGTCTGTTTTAATTTCTTTATTAAAAGGGGCAGCTCCTCCAGAGCAGAATAAACAGGATGATCAGATCTGGATCCCCACAGGAAGAGAATATACTAAAAAATTAGGCTATTCAACAATTCAAAATCAACAAAACCAACAAATCTGGCAATTCTGGAAAATGGTTTGGAAGGTGGAAAGTCTGCCAAAAATCAAAATCTTCATATGGACTCCTCTCAAAAACAATATTATCATAGCATAAAACTTTTAAAAAAGAGGTAAATTGGGTCCATCCCAATGTCCTCTGTGTCTTCAAGAAGAAGAAAACATCCAAAACTTGTTTATCGATTTCTCTCTTACCAAGGAGTGCTAGAAAGGAATTGTTTCACCAATTGAAGTTAATCTAAACTTCAACTATCCTCTCAATGAATTTTTAACCAAATGGCAAAGAAGTTACCCCTACTGTCTCAAGAGAAAAAACACCTTGCAAAGACTCTGGCTCAACTTACCTTCTTTTCTCTGTTGGTGAATCTGGCTTGCCAAGAATAGCAAGATATTTAAAAATAGGAAACCCTTGGTAGAAAGAATCCTCTCTAAAACTTGGGGTCAAATGTCTGAATATTACTCGGCCAAAGGGTACAAAGAAATAGATCCAACCGAGCTCCAAGATGAAGAAAGTGTTTGGGCAAGATTTGTTATAAATAGGCCTATCCACAGGGGGGTGTCCAAGCCTAGAAATGATCAATCAAATGGAAAATAAGGTAGACTGAAGAATAATTCCAGACTTGGATTAATTCTCTCACAAGACCTTGCCTCTTCTTTGACGGGGCCTCGAAAAGAAATCCGGGAAAATCCGGTGCTTGAGGAATCATTCTAGACAGGGACAAGACAAGTGCAATCAAATTCACTTGGGGTATGTGAATTATGACAAATAACCGAGCCGAGGCTTATGGCTTCCTCCTTGGAATGAAAATTTTAAAAGACAAGAGAATGGAGAACCCAACTATTTTTGGGGATTGTTCCATCATTATTCAGGAAATGATAAGAGGTAATAAGCCTAAAAATGTAGTGCTCAGACATATTTTGGAAAGAATCAAGAAATACTCCTTCCAGCTGGGTAAAATTGACTTCTACCACATTCTAAGAGAAAATAATAAAAAAACAGACATATAAGCCAACAAGGCTGTTGATAATCTGGAGGGGCAGACCAATATTGACAATGATCCTATCATAATAACAATCACTTAAATGCCTAATCCTTTTAGAAATCGAATAAAAGTTTACTTGGTCTTTTATGGGATTGGATGCCTTTCTCAAAGAAATGGTCGAAGCATCCTCAGGTACAAAGTACATAACCAAAAACAACAAATTTTCTCAGATACGAATCCTCCTCAGATCCCCTATCCTTCTCAATCAAAGCTCATGAATTTCCAAACACAACATCTCTCCTTATTATATATCCTCCACCACACTCTCCTTCTCATCGCAACCATCTTTTATTAGTATTTCTGCGCTCTGTGCGATCCTAGTCCTGAGTCCCTCTTAAGCTTTCCAAGTCCAAGCTTTATTCTGAGCAACACTCCTTCCTCCACCTTCCATCCCCTCATCACCATCATACCTCATGCCCTTATCTGCTCTCGATCTTGGATTTTTTCTCTGAGTATTCCTTCGCTCCTTCCACTCTATTCGTCCCCTAATCCATTGTCCCTCTGCTTCATTCTCTGTTCCGTGGCCTTAAAAACAAGCCTGTGTCGACCCTTACAATACTGTCCTCCTATATATCAAGTTCCTTTGTCTTCCTCATTACCTTACTACTCCTTGGTTCCTCTTTGATTGCTTATGGAGCTATATCTCTCATAGTATTAAACAAGCTTGTGCTCCTTACATCAAATCATTCATCGCTCTGGAGTTACATCACCAATTTAAAGAGCAGATCATTCATCGATTAGAGGCCTTTAGTGCACAAAGGAGTATGGACAACAGTGGGGCCAAGCCACAATCTTATGCCTACTGCAAAGCCCATAGAGTGGTGATTTACTATATGAAGGAGAATATGACTCAAAACAAGAATCACAGTAGACAGGAAATAACCCTTCTCCGTCAACAATGGGCTACCAACACAAAGGATTTAATGGTAGTTCAGAACAAATGCACACATATGGAGGGAAATATTAATTTCCATTGTGATCAATTGAAAAAAATTCTGAACGTGGCTCCAATTATCTTGGCCAAGGAAGTGGTCACAGAGATAGTGAGAACACAGTCAATAAGTAGCGCTTTCTATAGCCTAGTTTTTTCATTTTTGAATGATCTCAGTATGAACCAACCTTTAGTCCTTCTAGTTCTTTTTTCTTTCTTTCATGAAAGCGAATTATATCTTTCTATTACAACGGTTTGTAAAATTTTATAGTTTAAATTCAATAGTCGCTATAGCAAATAGTAAGGCAAGTAGAATCAGAATTGGCAATGTAATAGGATTTTATCACTCCTTCCAGGCAACCTGTTTTTGTAAACTCATAAGGAGTGATCTTGTAACTGGGAATTTCTCGTCCCCCTTTTTTGATATTAATATATCGTATCCGAATTTGTTAAAAAAAAAACAAGTTAGATAAGTAATAATGCGAATCACTATCCTTGCCTTGAGACTGGTGTTAGTGGAACAAATATGTATATATAATTAATAGACATGCAATTTATATATTTATATCCTTAACCAATGACATACACCAATATAGTCCTAATATTTCCAACATTATAATCGAACTCGTTATTGTAATTCTAATAACGTGATAAATCCCCTTGAAACGTTCCACACTATTATAACCAATACCACATTAGAACCACACTTTAAATTATAAATAAATAATTATTATAATCATATAATGAATATGATGTAAGGACCTTACATAGTATCCTTGGAATATTTCCACTTACGAAATTTATAATAACCTTTTGTATCATCTTGCTACATATTATGAGTTGATCTTCAAACTAATGTGAACTAACGTGAATTAACGTGTTGTATCATTTTGTTGCATATTAAATTTTATTAAATGTTAATTGTAATTATGTATTGTGCATTGTAATTATGTTTAGTTGAATTTTAATTCTTAAATGTATAACAAATTTGAATTTATTTAGATTTAAAGTCTTTCACAGTTAAATTTTAATTCCTACATGCATTACAGTATTTGAAATTATTTTAAACCATAAGTATAAATTATTAGGTTTAAATCCATTTTATTTAAGTTTTAAATATTAAATGCATAATGAATTAGGTTTTATTTAAATTTTGTTCATTTTCTCTCAATTCATTATCATTATCTTTTACTTGAGTTCAATACATTACATCATTACTACACTTTTGTCTCGAATGGATATGCGTGAAACTCTATTTATCTCATTCAGAGGCTTATCCCATTCATAGGTTATTAATAGTTTCTTGGAAATTTCTTATTAATAGTACTAGGTGTGCTATTGTTGGTGTCCCTTGACTGCCAGTAGAAGATCCCTAGCCTACTATAGCATGAACAGATGGGCCCGTGATTGGGTGTCATTGAAATTAGAAGGAAATTATTATTTAATTTATTATGTGGACCGTGTACTATTGATTTGTGAAAATCTAAACATTTCCCAATAGAAGGTGAAACTTTTTAGCCAATTACGTGAGAAATAATTGTGAATAAAATATTTGTAACCGAAAAAAAATAAAAAATTCCTAATATTATACTTTGATAAAGTAAAAGATATATGAGATATTTGACTAAATTAATAGAAGTTCAACCATTTAGCCATTGCAATATACCAGCTTAAGACAAAGATAATAATATATGGTATTCAATATAATTCATATATAGGAGTGATATCCATTTGGGCATGATTATATATATATATATATATATATATATATATATATATATATATATATATATATATATATATATATTTATTTATTTATTTATTTGAGATTATGTCTCATAAGAAAGAGTAGATTTTTTTTTGGAATGTGATTTTTTTTTAATAAGTTTATGTTTTAACATTTGATAGAAAGTTAGTTATATATACACGTAAGTAGACGTACATGTTTGGTTAAAATGTACTTCTTCCGGTGTGGAAAAAATATAATGTTAAATATATATTAACTCTTCAATTAACATTCATTTTATGAGTTGGAAGTAGTGGGCTTTCCACATGTACACTTGTTATATAATAATTTAGAAAGACTCATCAAAGTTAGATTTCTCCTATTTAATTTATCACAACATTATATTAATGAGAAAATTTAGGATTTTGTAGTAATAACATTATTTGGTAACTATCTCTAGTCATTTTTTTAGTAAAAAAAAATGATTTTTTATTATTAAATTAAAATATACAAGCGTAGATTTCAAAAATAGTACACATGCACTTTTCAAGAATAAATTAATCATCGTCAGCTATGATTAAAAAATAATCTAATGGGGACCCTTTAAATACACCTTTCAAAACATGGAGAAAAACAATGCTTAACCTACATATGTCCATATAATAATTAGATGACACCAACATCATCTCCAATTTCAGTACCGTATGTTCATGTGTAATGTTTATTCTTGTGTGATGTTAAAATTCTATAATACAATGAATTAAAATGCACACAATCCAATGTAAGTAGACCACATTCCAATTATAAAAAATATTATCATTATTATGTTTATATTTCTCTAAACATTTGAGTATATATATATATATATATATATATATATTAAAAAACCTTCATATATATAATTTGACATTTAATGCTAATTAGACTCAAAGGTAAAAAAAAAATGCTCATGAGGACACATTAATAACAAGGGTATAATGGTTGTTGAATATCAAATGGTTTATAACATAGAAACTTTATAACAATTTACCAAAACATATGTCAAATCCAATAATGAAAATCACATTTAAATTTTTATTCATTGCCATGATACAAAGTGTATGGGATTTTTATTTCATTAGCCTCATGGTACAAATCACATAGATCTCTTTCCACTTGTTTTCCTCCGAACCTTCACGATGATGAGTCTTCGAGACACTTGGCAGTCATCTGCTATGTCGATATGTGTGTGCACTTTCGATGATCGATATGCACTAGGGTATGTTTGCATGACCAAGATGTTCTTTGATGGTTACCGGGCAACCAACCTCCTGCCATGTCGTTGTTTTTCACTCATTTTCTTCCTAGTTGTAACTGAATTTTTTCTCTACAACCTAGGGTTTTCTCCATGCCTCCAGGTACATTCACTATTGATGCATGACGTATAATCCTCCTTTCATTTGATTTATGTTGCACAACTGTAACCCTCATTCTGTCTCTGCTACTCATGAATCCATTTCCTGCTTGTGGATAGGGAGGGTTTCGTCTGGCCACTATGGTGTGGAAACAATGGTTACATCTCCAGTTCAGTAGTGATATTTTGCATAGAGTTTGCCGGTGCCGATGGATGGTAAGCCCACAATGTTCCTTCAAATTTTAATACCATGTTTCTTCTATTGAATTCAGTTCACGGTTTTGTCTTATTTTTATGGTTTAAATGTGCAGGTACTTCACGCTGGGACGAAGAACCCAATTAAGCCAGGTAAATACCACTCGTTTCCCTATCTGTTTCGGTTTTGGAAACACTGGGTTAGGATTTCAATTTATTAAAGGATTTTTCTTTTTGGGGAATTTTTCCTTGAGAGAGGTATGCGACCTTCTAACATATTAAACATTGCGGCGTTACGATGGAATTTCACAAATATTAACCTGGGGTCCTTCGACTTTTCTCTAGGTGCTTATGTTCAAGATTGCCCTTTGTTTTAAATTTACTAGTCGGCTCTATCCTCCAGTACGGGGCTTAGCCACAGTTCTATTTATTTACAGTTGAGGATTTTACTCAAAATTGAGAGTTTTTTTTCAAAGTCGAGGGCCAAACTTTTGGTCATGTCAGAGAAATGTTTTTAATTTTTATCATTTAAATTAAATAATGGATGAACATGGCCAGTCTGTAACTTATTGTCTTGAAGAATATTATTCTGCTTATACTGTTATTCGAATTATTTTGACTATATGTAGCCTTAGTGGCCTGGTTCCAATTTCCACAGTTTGTTACTTTGGCTTAACCATATATTATAGTTTTACGTGTCAACTATTATCATTTTGGAATTTCATAGTAGTAGCATTCACTTTTGGTGAAATACCTTATGGTTTATGTTGTAATATTTGGTGTATATGGTAATTCTGTTATGATCGTTGGTATTTATTATTTCATTTGTTTCTTGGTTAAATGATTTATCAAGATCTTCTGATGACTTAGCATAGAAATAAATCTATATTTATTGTTGTATTAATTTTCTGAGTTCGGTTATATGGGTTGTGACGAGATTAAAAAACCATGACTTTCTCTGGATAGAGGTACCGGTTCCTTGGCTACCTAGCTGCTTGGCCTTGGAAATAAACCCTCTGGTGCCATTGAGGCATGTGTGTTAAGGAACTAAACAATGTTTTTTTGTTTTCTGTTTTCCAACTCGTCTTACACTGTTTGATTTTTTTCTCATCTTGTTAGAAAGAATCATGATACTTAAAATTATTTTCTGTGTTTCCCAGATTATCATACGGTGAAATGTATTTCTATAATTCCTATGTTTTTTCCTTCTGGAATTAACACAACATATCTCAGCCCTGATAATATTAACTCACACATCTATCTTGACACCATTAAATTAGAAAACTTAGTACTTATACAGTTATCTAAGAAATAATTAATATACTTATCTCGATATTTGTACTGAAATCTAAGATCAAAAATATTGTAAGCAAACAATGCTCCTCCCTTCCAATGAGATCAATTCATAAATTGCATCTCCCCCCAAGTTTTCTCACAATCCCACAATTATTTCAAGAAGTAACCACCTATCTGGTCTCAACCGGACTTAGCTATCATTCGTTAAAGCATCCTTCTCTTAGTTATTTCTCACTAGCCTTTCTAGCTTTCGAATCTAACCTCCTTTTTCCTTCCTTGTATTTCCTTGTCTTTTACTCCTCTTTCCTCCCACACTCTTTGTGAGTGTAAAATATTTCAGCAAGTGTACCAAAAATACCTTACTTAATCTATGAGTGACAAATAACCCTAACAACAGAAATGGTTGCGTAACTCTTTAGATCTGTAATAGACAATGTGAATAAATCCGGAAAAAACCCATATCTATGCAAAAAAAGCAGTTAAACAACATAATGAAATAGTAAATGATGAAAAGATAACTCCAGATAACCAATGGAAAAGAAAATTTTAAAGGATGATTTATTATATTATAACACCTAGTGAAGGAAACAAGTAAATGTTACCAGTCCCGCTCAATGGGATGGGTTCTTGGTTGTCCTTAATGCTTCAGCTTCGCAAGTCTCTCTCTCTCTCTCAATGATGTAGAAAACTCGAATATGTGACGAACTCAAGTGGGAGCTCAAATTACAAAAAAAAATGATAGCGACAATGAGAATGATCAAAGTGAAGAATGAATGGAAAAACCATCCTATTTATAACAAAGTATCGAGATATCTTCGATAGTGGAGAATAATAAAATATCATTAACCAAAATCTAGATCTAACTGCTTGGAACATTTTATTCTATTTTGTTGGAGGGAAAAGGTATTTAAATTGGTTAAATACCTTTATTTAGAAATAATAAACAAATAAATGATTTATTTATCATTTCAAGAATGTGGTTAAAGAATAATAAACAAATAATGATTTGATTAATTATTCCTAGGCGATTTAGTCAAATTTAACAAGGAATAATAACTAAATAATGATTTATTTACTTATTCCTAGAGAAAAATAAGAAAAATAATGATTTATATAATTTTTTCTCATAATTGGGTTAAATATGGCTTACAATATTATTTAAACAATGGTTTAATTAATTATTCCTGGAGGAAAATAAAATAAATAAGGATTTATTTAATTATTCCTCATGGGGTTTCTTGTTTTAAGCAGAAAAAGCTTAATAAAATATGGTTTATTAAATTATTTTTTATATTGAAAGTAATTTTACTATGGTAAAATTGGTCTTACATGGTGTACTTCGATCCATCTAATTAGAAATGGTTATATGACCAATTTTCTGTGATAACAAATTTCTCCCCAACATATGAGTGTTAGGAGAAAATCGCATGACTGAAGTACGTTGTGAGAACACAATCACTAGACCGAAGGGGAGTCAAAGAGAGAGAGACCTAGATGAAGTGAAGCAAGAGGGCTGTAACTGAGGGGGAAATACCTATAAAGTGATATAAGTATCCTTTTATGTTCAAGTACCTATTCTCAATGAGGTGGGGGAGGCATACCCATACTCGTTGAGATGACAAAGTACAAAGAATAATGATGATTCCAAAAATACGAGACTGAGATAAAAAATGTACAATACATGATACATGACATGCTAGCATTAATGGGCCATAAAATAATATAATGAATCCCACATACATAATGCGCCTCGAAAAATATGGGCTAGGACTAAATACAATAACATCTGAGTACATGAGACATAATGCCCCTCCATATGACATGGTGAGAGGGGGGTGGGTATAACAACCAAAGAATCCCTGATGAACAAGAAAGGGATCTGAAGATATGAATGGATCATCTGAATGAGACATGCATGTTGTGGGTGCTACAAGTGGCTGGAACCAAAACCATCAAATATGTGGAACTACATATGAGGCTGTAGCATAGTCTGAGGTCATCTGGGCATGTGGGAGTGATGCAGGGGCATTAGACACTAGCCAGCAATGTAGGAGGTTTTGTCCACATGTTGTGGCTAGGAGGGTTCAAAATCATCGAATTGTACCAGCTAGGTGTCAATACCTCAGCTAACTGCTTCATTTAGATTAGTTAGAATTTGTAGAAGTCGAATAGTCAGATTCGGTCCATCTATCATGTTTCAGTTAGTTAAATTATTGTAATTAGGCTTTTGATTTTCTAAACGGTCCTCACAGAGGAACCGAGGAGACACATTGTAATGTATATAAATTGTATCCCTCGGATGTATTGGGAAGGAGAAAATAAAGAAGGGAGATTTCTCCAATAAAATCTGTGTGTTAACAATTTCTTCTAGTTGAATAATTTCAGTGCTCATTGACCATCGAATTGTCTCGAATCCTTATTTGTGAAGAAATTGTTTAATTGTGAGGCGATTGAACATTGGTCTGTGTGAAATCGTCGAGTAGGTTGTTGCATAACTTCCACATTTCTCTGGTTATTATTTTCTCGTGAATTATCTGAGCAAACCCTGTTGAATTAACCCCACCCGCAGGCGAGGTCTATGTAGAGAAACCGTGCTCATGAACACTGTTTAAATAGTAGAATTCCCACTTAATAAAGAGACAAAATTTTTTTGCTATCGGAACCCTGACCCGAGGTTAGACGAGAGTTAATGAATGAGAGGGATAGCGTAACCCGGCTTGAAATCATGGTCAATCACCGTTCTGAAACCGCGAGTGGAATTTCGGAACCATATTTCCCATATCTCACTGCTTTTGCAGAGTAAGCGGTATTCTCCAATCGCGAGTGATTCCATTGAGTATCTGACACGTGGCAAAGGTTGACCCACGAAAACCGCTATCATTGCGCGCCATCGCACGTTAATGTTTGACCGAGGAGGCCACGCGATATTGTTGAGCGCCGTCGATCTGGATGGGAGCCATCGGACGGTGGTTTTATGAGGAAGATGCGCAAAGGTTAACCAAGGTACGACACGTGAATTTGATTGAACTATTGATCATAGATGTGGGGCCCGGAGCCAAGGGTTATTAAAAAATCATTTGTTTATAAAGTGTTGGGCTATTAATATAAAATTCCGCCGGGTGACAACCTTATTGTAAGGTGGCGAGGGAATATAAAGGTCGGAGATATAATTTAAATTTCAAAGGTTGTCGATAATATTTATTTATCAATCTCCTCAAAGTTGATAAATAAAATTCCGAGAAAGAGAAAGAGACCACGTGGAGGAGGAGAACGAGCATTCGAGGGAAATGCTGGCAAAGCCATGACTACAGTAGATCAGCTCTGCTTAGGGGTGACTTTCAGTTTTGTTGCCGTCAGGGAGGCTACCTGAAGGGCCACCCCCTCATGAGGTTTTGAAACATCTCAAACACACTCGGGAATCACTAGTACAATTTTCTAGATCACCAGACCATCAATTATACGAATCTCAATCATGCGATAATGAGCTGAGGTCGAGCACATGAGAAATAACCAATTCAAAGGGCAATGATGATTCCCTTTGCTTGATATGAGGCACCGAACAAGAATGGAAGCTGGAACCAAAGTACACTGTCCTCTAGATGTTTCTTTTAGAATGAATGTGTTGATGTCAACATAAGAAGGCTTGCCATAGGGGAGGCAATGATAAATACTCAACTAAGGCACGAGGGATCATATTAAAGTGACTGATGGACTGACACTAGGGATGATGATGAAATAAGGTGATATTGAGTTGCGGACGTACATCTTTCCTTTTCAGAGAATAAAAAATCATGGTTTACCTAGTAGCAACTGACTCGACTCCGAAGGGGATGAGGGACAATATGACTAGAGGCCAAAATGGGCAACACGTGATGAATGCGATGCAATTATGGATGGAATATTGTAATAGGAGATAAAGGGGCTCAGGACAGAGTCCATGAATGCAATGATGACTCAACTCGGATGCTTTGAACAAGGGTGACTCGATGATGTTGCCACAAAGGATAGGTCTAGGGGGACCAGAGAAACATGGACAAATAATTTTTCCCATGAAGAAAATCGACACATGAGACAATGAGTACAACGAAAAAATGGTTCCCAATTACAAGCAACTCATATGAAGAAATTCGGTTTAAATAGTGGAAAAGTGACACAATGGAAAAATGGCTTCCGGGTAATGTGTCAAATCACAAAAAAAGAGAGGAGACCCATTATAGTGATCGGTGAGAGCTTTCAAATGGTGCTGACGGTTTGTCAAACTGAGCTATGGTTTGGTCGCAATTGGTGACAGAAAATTTGGGGGTTTTCCTATAAAAGGGTGGTTCCCCTCCAATTTAATTCATTTTCTAAGTGAGCCATGGTGAATTTGGAGAGGAGGAGAAGGGCCTCAATCTTGCGGTGATCGTAGCAGACAAACCGACAGTTGGAATCAGGATCCGTCAATGGGAGGTAGGTGGCCTAACCTTACTCTTCATTTTAAATGGATTAGTTTTTCAGATTATGTCCCTATAGCTCAGTAGGAGACTCTTTCCCATTTTCACGGCCGGGTGACACCTTTTTACCCCTAAACTGCACTCTGGATCACAAGAAACGATGGGAAAACTAAGAGCTCATAGTTTCTAGGCAGAATAGTGCGAGTTAGGGCTCAAACAGGGATTTGTCTATTGGTCTACTGAGGAATGAGGGTAGAAAGTGTATGGTGCAATTGTCGTAGCTCTGAACTGATATGGCATGGTGATGTATTGCAAATATAGCAGAGTAAAAGATCAACTGGTGTGAAAGATACATGGACGCTCTTTGTTCTGAGATTCAGGGGAATCAAGTAGTGAGACGAGTTCTTGCTCGGTATGGGGTTCTCAAGTTGGTAGAGAACCCAATAATGAGGGTAGGTGAGACCTTTCTATCTAGGATAGTGAGATACTGGGATCTAGACTAGGAGGCCTTCATGGTTTAGGGGCATAGGATCAAGCTCACGATCTAAGATATCTATTTTTTGACCGGACTCACCCTACTAGGGTTGGTGGGGAACATACATCCATTGTTACCTCGTGGGAGTAACATAGAAGATTTTGTGGAGTGCCATTTTAGACCAGGTGCCCATGCTAAGGGAACACCCATCTCGATCAATGATTTAGAGAGGCTAGAGACATGGTCTGTCACCACAACGATGCTGCGGATCCTGGGGAACCAGCCATTCCATCACATCATTAGAGGGTATGTGAGGTTAGTTGTTAGGTCCCTATATCACTAGTATAGTCCCTTATTGTTGTTAGTGTAACCCCTTTATTGTTATTATTGTACCCTTGTAACCCCCATTTTGTTATTATTGTGCCCTTAAATTATTATTGTTAGGTCGGCTAGGATTTCATTGTATTGCATAAGTCCACTAAGTTACATTCTGGCCCCATGGACTCCTATATATAGAAATGAGGTTTTGTAAATTGAATCATCCAAGAATTGTTCATTTATGTAATGTATTGGAGGTTTCCCCCTCGAAGTGGCTTATTTCTAAGGCGTTGATATCCCTTTTCTTCTATTTTTGAAGCTGGTTACACAACATTTGGCATCATAGCTTTGGATTCTAGGGTTTTGCTGCTCCAAACAGGTCATCGTGGAATTTTCGCTATAATTTTTTTTCTACAAAGTCTCAGAAGCTGAAATTTTTAAGGTGCAAAGCCAAAATCCTGAGGAACATCGTCAAAAAATTTCAAAGCTTGGTTCGCAATATTGTCGGAGATATGATCTATGGAAGGTAGTTCTTTTTCAGGCTCCTGAATTTCATCTCAAAGAGGTGATCGTGGGAAAATATTCATAACTCTGTCTCTGAGCATCGGATTGGAGTGCCGTAAAAAATGGTCGCAATTAAACATATTTTAGTTTATTCGCTATCAATTTTAGAGCCAAAGGATGAAACAATGACATGTGGAAAGTCATACAAGTTCACTCTATTGAACTAGTAAAAAATTGGGTCATTGTGGGAAATTGGACATAACTTTGTCTTGAAGAATCCAAATCATATCAAACCTATGGCATTGGAAAGAAGCTTTAGAGGGATACTATAGGGCTGAATTTCAGATATTGAGGTTCTGCAATTATAGAGATAATTCAATTTCAATATTGAGCTCCTCAAAAGAAAGTAAAAGGTGTGTATTTTTTTTTATTTTTATTTTTTATGAATTACATAAGTCTTGTTTGAAGAATCAAGTTGAATTGATTGCAAGGGCATATTGTAGAATAGATATCAGTATTGGATTCTAAAATGGCCCCTAAAAATAATTCAACACCCATTAAGCCTTTGGAAAGCTCTACTATGACTCATGAAGATGAAGAATGGCAACGTGACATATCAAAATTACAAGAGCAAGTGCAACAAATTTCGCTCTCACAAAGAGCAACAAAAAATGACATGGAAGTTTTGAAGAAAGGTGTGTAAACTAAGATGGATGGTTTGAAGACAGGCATGGAATCTAAGATAGATGCCATGGAGGCCACAGCATGGAATATTAAATGGATGACATGGAAGCTAAGATCGATGAGAAAATGGAAAACATGAAGAATGTTCTCGCGGTTGCGAGGATTTCTCGGGTTAACGGGGATTATCGCAAGTTTGATGGTTAATTATGGGAGAATAGCGGCACCTCTAACAACATTATTGAAGAAAGATGCATTTTCATGGACTCCTGAAGCAACTAAGGCCTTTGAACATCTTAAAGAGGCAATGTGCCTAGCACCGGTCTTAGCTACGCCAGACTTCACAAAAACCTTTATTGTGTAATGTGATGCCTTAGGAAATGGAATTGGTGTTGTTTTAAAGTAGGAGGAAGACATGTCTTTAAGAAGTCAATCAAGAAAAGTATTTACAAAGAAACCTATTCTTATGAGGCAGAGAATATTGTATCTGCATATACCTAAAAATAAGTAGAAAACCTGTGAAGCACCTGGTAAAAAGTAATCACTGACAGTCTTGTTCTTTAGAATAATACTACTTAAAATTTTAAAAAATGGGTGAATAAAATGTGTTGGGATGTAACTAGGAAACTAAGCTACAAAAAGAAAAGCTAATAATTTGACAGATATATCTCAGAGCATGAAAAGGTGAAGCAACCTTTGTATAAACTCTATTCCTCCAATAAATTGGATAATCAAAGCAAGAGATGAATGGAAGAAGGACAAAGATGTATGGACACTCATTCAAAAGTTGCAGCAAGATCCTAGTACATCTGATACATTTAGTTGGAAAAATGATTCCTTAAGGTACAAATATCGCTTATATCTTTGTAAGAATTCCCAACTAAAACAAAATATTCTTCTGGAATTGCACACTTCTCCTTTAGGAGGAAACTCAGGATTTTTAAAAACTTACCATAGGGTGAAGAAAGATTTTTTTTGCGATGGCCTTAAATATGATATTCAAAATTTTGTGACGGAATGTTTGGTTTGCTAGCAGAATAAAGTTGAGACAATTAAGACCCCGAGACTTCTACAACCTTTATCCATTCCAAGTCAACGTTGGGAGGATATTTCAATGGATTTTATCATAGGTTTGCCTAAGTCCGAAGGAAAGAGTGTCATCATGGTGGTAGTTGATAGAATTACCAAGTATGCACACTTTTGTGCATTATCTCATCCATTTAAATCAAGTATAGTTGCTACTAAATTAATGGACATAATTCAAAAGCTACATGGAAGCCCAAGGGTTATTGTGAGTGACATAGATCCCATTTTTACTGGAATTTTTTGGATGGAGTTATTTTCTTGTTTGGGTACTCAATTAGCTCATAGCTTATCTTATCATCCTTAATCTGATGGTCAAAATGAGATAGTAAATAAATGTTTGGAAGGATATCTTCATTGTTTTGTATCTAATAAACAAAAACAATGGGTCCAGTGGTTACCTCTCACTGAATGGTGGTATAACACTTCCTTCCATACTGCAGCAAAAATGACCCCATTTGTGGCACTTTATGGATATCATCCACCATCCATCACATCATCTTTAAGGGAAAATTTGAAGGTTCAAGCAGTGGAAGATCACATTGAGCATCAGCAAGAAGTTCTCCAACTCTTAAAGGATAACCTGAATTTGGCACAAAATCGAATGAAACAACAGGTATATCAACATCGCAACGAGAGAAGTTTTGATGTAGGAGATTGGGTATTTTTACTGATACAACCATACAAACAAATGTCCCTCAAGCAAGATAAGAAGGATAATAAATTATCGCCAATGTACTATGGTCCCTACAAGGTGTTGAAAAATATTGGTACTATGGCATACAAATTGGAGCTTCCTGCTTCTTCACGAGTACATCCAGTTTTCCATGTTTCATGCTTAAAGAAGGTTATAGGTGAAAATCTTCCAGTTCAAACAATATTGCCAGAACTTGATGAGGAAGGAAAAATTATATTGGAACCTGAAGTGGTCATGGAAACAAGAACTCGACAGCTACGGAATCGATCAATTTCAGAGTATCTCATCAAGTGGAAGAACTTACCCACTGAAGATTCTACATGGGAGGATGAGAATTTTATACAGAAGCACCCGGAGCTACTCAAGCGTTGAGGACAACACTTTTTTGAAGGAGAGGGGCATGTTAGGTCCTTATATCACTAGTATAGTCCCTTATTATTGTTAGTGTAAACCCCTTATTGTTATTATTGTACCCTTGTAACCCCCATTTTGTTATTATTGTGCCCTTAAATTATTATTGTTAGGTCGGCAAGGATTACATTGTGGCCCACTAGGATTACATTATGGCCCCATGGACTCCTATATATAGAAAGGAGGTTTTGTAAATTGAATCATCCAAGAATTGTTCATTTATGTAATGTATTGGAGGTTGCCCCCTCGAAGTGGCTTATTTCTAAGGCGTTGATATCTCTTTTATTCTATTTTTGAAGCTGGTTACACAAAATTAGTGGAGAGTGTTTTGAGAGGGACCTACTATGGCTAGGCCCACATGATGTTGTCGTCGATGAAATGACAGTTATTAATATGCAGCCGGAAGGTGAACCATGAATGTGAATTTGGGACAGTGTTGTGCTCTTTATTCTTTGAAAACATCTCAAATATCCGACCTCATGTGAAGATTCGTGATAGGTGTTAGGGTCCTATAATAATAGGATTCATAATTCTTGAATTGACTATGATTAGTCTTGTAAATATGTACATACCTTTCTTTCTACAAGTTGTTTTCCCATATTTGAAAATAAAATAAAATGAAAAGAGGGTAAGAGTCCTAAAATAAATATGAAAGGACTTGAAAAGAAAAGATAAAAAAGAATAAAAAATGGACCCCAAAAAAATAAAAACAAGAATAAGACATGAAAGTGATGCAAGTCAAAATTCCACTACTTTACTTTTACTGCAAAAATAGTGATTATGTGCAGCTTGTTCAAAATTCCATGATCCATGATGAGTTAAATAGTTTAATCTTAACTTTTTCATGCTTTGAATTTTATGTTTATAGATAGAGAATAAATATCTGTCAAACAATTTAAACCTTACAAATCAGTAAATAGTTAGAGAATAAATGAGGAGCTCAACAGTTTAATCTGAGCCCTCAGATGAAATAAGGCTAGATTTAGATAGTTTATGCTTTAAAAGAAAAATGGATGTAGGGTTGCTAGCTCAATTTCACCCATGGAAATAATGAAAAAATGATAGAATAAATGATGGGTAGACATAAATCATTTGCACAAGGCATGTAATAAAACATCATCTGGAAAAATTACTAATTTCCCTCCCCTCAAAGTATTCCAGTGTTCAAAACCTTTAGTTAAAAAGGCTCAGAGTATTTCTTTGACTTTTTTTGGGACCGGACCCAAGGCTTAATAATTGATTGGTAATAATTATTGGATTCCCTTCATAAAGACCCATTCCCTCAACATAATCACCCTTTTCCTGAGACAAAATCCCTTTTCCTAAGTTAAAGCATCTTTTTTCTTAGGGAAAGTAAAAACTCCCATTAACTAATCTCATTTCATGCAAAAACATTCAAAAAACCCAAAAAATGCTATTTATTCTAAGTTTAAGTGTAAAAAGGGGCCACCATTATGAAAATATGCCAAAACACCCTTAAAATTCACATTACTTAGTGTTTATATACATTTCCGCTCATTCATTTTCATATTAACCTAACTTATTTTATTAATTCCTTATAAATACCCTACCCGTATTTATATTAATTCATTTATTTTAAATACCCCAAAATCCACTTTATTAATATTAAACTATGGTTCTAATTCCCGACGTGATATATTATACTCCCCCATAGTTTAATAAAACATATGTAATATAATATAACTCGCCCTACGGTTGTAATACAGATGTATATAGTCTATTGGCCGTGTAAATTTATATATCTGCCGATCCCGTTAACACATTATACTTTATGTTTAAACCATGTTTAAATGTAATAATTCAATCCCGCTGAATATAATCTCTCGGGTCCCACACCCCATACACCGAGCAACTCCACTGATGAATCATAGCCATTCACTATCCATTAGCCTGATTCGACGAACCACATCCAATATCGCATTTTCAAAAGAGCGATCGATAATCCATTTTTGATTTATGAAATGGGTAGTATTTCCCTCTTCTCTCTCCTCCACGTGGCGCAAAATGATTTGATCGCATTCGTTTGCAAAAAACAGCCTACCACCTTCTCATGTTACGATAACTGCTGATGGTATTCAACCCCCGGCGCAAAACCGCCTCTATTTCGATTTGACCCGCATTAACTACACATACTGTTTAAAACTAAAAATTCTATAAAAATGCCAATTCATGCATTTAAACCCTTTTTATGAGTTTTCTGTACATTTAACCATCTCCGACTAAAAGAAAAGATGCCATTGATCTGTTTATGTGCTCAAATACCAGAAATAATCCCAAATTGTTGTTGTGACCGCATAAAGACTCCAATCTACTTCCAAAAGCTCCCCAACGACTCAGAAACCCTATTTCAAGACCAAATACCTGCAAAAAATAGGTATTCTTCAAATAAAGTAACCTTCCCGTCATCTGAATGAGATATATCTGTGAATTTGATCGCCATAAACCCTATTTGCCCACAGACAGACCTTTATTTGCCTTCAAAGAATGTATTTAATGTAAAACCTTGATAAAATTACAGTTCTGAAGATGGTAACTTGTTTTGTTATCAAAATTGAAGAGATTTAAGCCTTTTGTAGACCTTAGAGAATCCATGAATAATTCAAAAATCTTTTGAAAATACTCAGAACCCTTTTGTACATGAATTAAATTATTTTTAGTCTAGTTTATCCAAAAAGAGCAGAAAAACCTTTGTTATACCTTTCTGAGTCTGTAAGAAGGTTTGAAGATTAATTTTGGAACTAAATTGAAGATTTGAAACATAGAAAACTAGAGTTTACCTATTTACTGTTAAAAAAGACCTCTGTCATACCATAAATACCTTCTGTAAACAACCTAAACTTACAGAAGAGTATAAAAGACCTAAAAACAAAGTTTTTAACATTCAGAAGGCTAAAATTGTCAAAATTAAACCCAGTAATGGCTTCTAAAAGAACCATTGTTATAAATCCACTACAACCTCCTGTTGTAGATGTTGGGCATACACCCTTATCTGATGTTGATTGCAAAATAACTGATCCAGTAATAGAATTCAATCTTCTAGATCTCCACTGTTGGAGTCTAGAAAAATCCTTAGATCAGGGAGATGAAGTTCAGATTTGGGAGTCCAATTTACCCAAATATGTAGTTCCACATACTCATCAGTGTCTAGAAGTCATTAGGCTGTGTAAAACCTACTATTCCCCTGACCAAAGAGCTATGGTTGATGCTAACAAAGAATTATTATTCACTATTACTGCAGAATCTATAAACTTAATGCTTCAGTTGAAACCATATCCCAATGCAGTCCCATTATCCATAGAAGCTCTTACAAATCTTTATATTGAGTTAGAATTTGGTAAGAGATTTCAAATCATCCAAACATTCATGCCTTCATATTTTGAAATCCCAAAGATTAACGCTCCCTATTCATCTTCCAAATTTCCCGAAGGATCAAGGCATGTTATTTCAATGTTGTCCTTTATCCTGGGTCATTTTACTAATGAGCACATTGATGAGTCTATACTTGGTTTTCTATCTAATTTTATGCCTGGTCAACCTCCTCCTATCATTTATAATTATGCTGAATACATAGTTGACAGTATCCATGATCAGCTGGTAAAACTTCCCACTGAAGGAGTATTTAGATATGCCTCCTTCATCTTTCACATGTTCATTTACTTCCAAGCAAATAAATTCCCAATAACACTTCAGTAATTGGATGTAGAAGGTAATCCACTGTCAGTCATTTTCTAGACTTCTCTAATCAGAAAAGAATCAACAAAATTCACTTATGTGGATTTCATAGATTTTTTTGTTCATCCATTGATAAACATGCTTACAAACAGTGTACAAGTAGGATAAGTAATGAGATAAAGAAAGTGTTACAGCTGTCAGAGTAAAGCAGAACTGGAGATTGGTACCTTTACCAAAATCACACAGAGATTAGAGTCAATGGGTCAAACCTTTTGCCCTATAAATTGCCAAAATACTTGCCAATGAGAGTTTTTGCCTTAGAGTACATAAGACAAATCCTAAACTCAGACTCTATCAATTTCTTGGCTTCTAAAAATAAGTCTCAATTCAAATTGAGGAACCAGGTGGGTCCTTTTATATAAAATCACAGGGAAGCAGGTGTAGAGGCAACAAAACAGTTGCTAGAATATAAATTTGAAGAAATTGTCTTGTGAAGTTATGGTCCTCATGGAATACTAAGTAAAATGAGGATAAAATGAAAATTAACCCCTTATATCCATGATAAAAGGCCTGAGATTGAAGAATTTTCCAATCAAATAGAATGGCTGGCCAATACTTTGATGGAAATAGTCAAACATGGTGATACTAGTCACACCTTAAAGACTGTAAAGCAAGAGGATAAAACCACAAAGAGAATTAGAGAAGAAGGCACCTATACTGCTAAAACAACAACAGAGACCGGATTCAAGATTAGATATAATAAGAAACCTAAGCTCAATCCAGTGAACAAAGATAAGGAAACAATTGAGGTTCTAGATGAAGAAAATCTAGGGAAGAACACAGATGATGCTACAGTTATTGTGAATGAGCAAGAAAATGATACTTCAGACACTCAGATGATTGAAAAATAGCAAATCATGGAGGCATCCTGATCACAGCAAGTAGAGAATACATATAGTGATATCAAAGAGAAACATAAAGAAATCAAGGCCAAGAATGAAGAGTTAAAAAATGAGATTTATTCATAGTATCTAAAGCAGACTCCAAGAAATCAAAACAGGTTGATTTCAGCCTTTGATTACGCCAATAAGAAATTTCTTATGACAGTGCTACAACCAACAGTGGCTAAAACTACAACAATAGAAGATTATAAGAAAGTTGACTTTGAAGTAGTAGTAGAAAGCATTCACCCCTTAGATCAAATTGAGTTTCATAAGCAAAGCTTTGAAATGCTTTATTCTATTAAGACTACAAAGGAAATGAGTGCCCAGAAACTTCAGAACACTATAACCAATTTTAGAGATCAAATTAGGATTAAAAAAGCTTCCTCTTATGCTAAAGACACTAGAATTAATTCTTTAGAAGAATTGGTGATTGAGGTCGGGTATGACCCTTCAAATGTAAAGGCTGCAGAAGAATTGGTGAAAAAGAAAAATTCTGACATTGCAGCACTTAGAAAGCAATTGAAACTGCCTCCACCAGAACATCCACAGGAAAAATAAATTGTGCAGGAAGAAAATCTAAAAGATGAGATGATGAGTCTCATACTCTAAATGACAACACAAATAAAGGAAATGGAGATAGAAATGGACAAACTTTTCCAAGAGAGAGAAGCTACAAAAACTCAAAGTGTTCCTCCTACAGTTATCTGCATGGTAACTACAACAATTATTTCAACTTTAGTAGAGGAATTGGCACCAAAAGTCCCATTGGCCACAACTGTACCAATGACTTCTTCCACTACTTCTGCTACTGAATCATCTACTTCAGCAGTGCAACAAACATATGAGGCTAGCAAGCTCATTAAAGCCATGGAATATATGTAAATTCAGAATAATGAGATCAATAGGTTAAAAGAAAAAATCAAGAACTTTGGGTGGAGGGATTTGTAAGGGACCATTGGGTGTCGATAGAGGCTCTGTAGAAGTTGATCAGAGGACATCATAAGAATCTGGTAATCGGAAGAACCAGAAGGAGAAGGGTGAGTTGATGCCGGGGCATGAGTAGCCACAAATCCTTGTTGAGGGAAAGGATCGGTAAACATAGTGGGCTGAGAGGTAGAAGTAGTGGGGGGGACAGGGGAAGAGGAGTGCTGTCCCCGAATGGTGGCCTGAGACTCCCACATCTGTCGCATCTGTGGTAAGAGGGGACAATCGTGAGTGTAGTGACCGAAAACACCGCAACATGAACAAGGCTTATTTGTGCGAAGCGGTCTGTCCTGCTTGGGTTGGGAGCCCTAGGGCTGGGTAGCGGTGTTTGGGTCAATGCTAGCAGGATTTGGTCCACGATTACCAGAGGCGGATGGATTGCCTCTCTGCCGTCGTGGAGGAGGAGGAGGAGTAGTCGCACTGTGTTGCGCAAATACGTGCCCTGGCGAGGGTAGTAAGTGTGGCTGTGGGGGTGGAGGAGGCAAGGGAGCGGGAGGGCCAAAAGCTGGAGGAGCTGGGACACCAGGCTGCGGATAAGGGTAAGGGTGAGAATGGGTAACATTGAAGTAAGCAGGAGAGTGGGCGAAAGGATGTGGCATGCCAAAGCCTGGATACATGTTACCGGGATGGGGAAAGGTGCTGGAGGTGCTGGCCCTGCTGGGAGGAAAACCGTAGGGCATAAGAGGTGGAGCAGAGGTGTGAGACATGGCTCCGATAATACCGTCGGCAGAGTGAGAGGTCCTGGAGGCGTTAGTGCCCTCGGGCTTGGGGAGATCAAGAAGGACAGTATAAACATAACCAGACTGGGCATAGATAAGGTCATATTTTAAGGCGATTTGGAGGGCGGCTTCTTCGGTTTGGGGGAAATGGGAGGCGACATCTTTGCCAATGGGAGGTAAGAGGGAGCGAAGGAACAAATCCATGTAAACGTGATCTTCAAAGGGGGGGGCACGTCATAAGCTTCGTCGTCTTCGCCACTCTTGAACATGAGCGGAGAGGCGTGTTGAAGAGGATTGCTGAAAGGAGGTCAACAGTTCGGTGCCAGTGTCATATTGGAGAGGGAGATGGAAATAAGACAAAAAGGCTTGGGCAATGGTTGCAAAAGTGGTATGGGAAGAGTTGGCTTGATCGACATACCATTTGGATGCTTTTCCAGTAAGGGTGCGTTGGAATAAACAAAGACGAATGGAGTCGTCGGTGATGGAATTAGAGGAGCACCACATGTGGAAAGATTGGATATGATTGGAGGGATCTTCACTAGCAAGGCCCTCGAACTTGGGAATGTCGGAGGGGAGCTTGGTTGGCATAGCAGGCCAACTGAAATTGTGGCAGATAGGATCGTTGATAAGCTGATTGAAGTCGGGGAGACTGAGGCCGGCCATATACGGAAGTAATGGGGTAGTCGAGGTAGGTCCCGTAGTGGTTCCATTGGAGGTGGACCCGACAGTAGAACTGGGGTTAGGGCTAGGTCCAGAACTAGACATGGTGAAGGCAAAGGGGGGAGAACCAGAAGGATGGGAAGAACCCGAACAATCAGAGGAAGAGTCGGAGGGCGGACTCGGGGGAGGACTTAATCGATGATGATGGGAAGGAGGAAGTCGACCAACCGGAAACTGAGGGTGAAGGCCAAGAAGTCGCCGGGAGAAACGCCTTGGAGGCGCAATGATGACGGGAAGAAGAAAGACCGACAAGGGCAGCAAGGTGCAAAAGCAAGACGCGACAAGGGCAAGGAGGTGCAGTGTCGATTAATTTTAGAGTCTTTGCTAGGCGGTGTTAACCAGGCTCTTCTTCACTTAGGGTCAGTGTGTGGCGTGCGTTAATGTTAATTGATTAAACCCAGACGTTTTGAGAGTAAAAGAAAAAGTGTGCTGCGCAAAGGAAAAGAAATCTGCAGTAAATAAAACTGAAAGAACAAAAAATTAACAACTAAACAGGCAGCAATCGAACCCAAGAAGGTGGGTCTCTCAAAACTAGTCTAGAAGGGGCAGAGCATGCTAGCAAGAGACTAAGAGATCGACGGTCCGGAGGGACTGGGATCTAATGGAGAAATATGCTGGAAAGTGGTGCAGAAAGCAGTAAAGAGGCAGGGGCAAGGTTGCTGCTAGAAAATAGGAGATCAGCTAAAAAGAGGGGGTCAAAGGGGTGACCCCAGAGCAGAACCCAAACAAAGCGAAAGGCAGTGTATAGAAAGGGAAGAAAAGCTAACCTGTGAGGATCTGAACAAGAGGTATCAGATCTGAAATAAGGCTGAAACTTCTGGAAATGCAGACGTCTGAAAAGAACAACAAACTCTCCCAAAAAAAGTGGAGGGAACTGGAGCCCTAAGGGGCAAGAGTCCCACTTAGGTGAGCGAAATAGATCATAAACAGGTCTGAACAGGTGGAGACAGAGGCTGGAACACCCTGACAGAAGCTTCGGTGAAACCCAGAAAAAGCGCTGGCAGATTGCAGAAAAAAATGTAGGTCGCAAGTTTGGGCCTGTTTTCAGGCTAGGTCACAGATTTAAGGCAGAAAAGTGCGACCTCAAGGCCAGGTTGCACTTTTTGGGCTGATAAGTGCGACCTGCAGATCTGGGTCTGGCGGTGGCAGATTTCAGAAAATTTTGTCGTCTCAGCAGCGGCTAATGTCGGTCACCTGCGCAAAAAGGCCAGAAACACACAGAAGTTAGAGATTTGGATGTTTGAGGGGATTTAGAGGGGAAAAATAGCATAAAAATGGAAAAAATAGGAAAAATAAAAAATGGAAGAGAAACCCTAGGGTTTGAAACAGCTGGATATGCAGGAAAATAGAAAATGACAGAGGTCGCAAAAGAAAACCCGTGTGGAGTCGCCAATTGTTAGTATGATTCTTTCGTCGTAAAAGATCACTTTAGCTATGCATATCAAGTAGCCCTAACATCAAGTATGGCTGCAAAATATCTTTAGATTTTCTGCATAATATTAGATCTAAGCATAAAATACATTAAGCAGATAAAATGTGAAATGGCTCCATGCATCCAACGAACAAGACAAGAACAATGTATAAAAAGAATCTTATATTATATTAAAGAATGGGGCACCTGAGAGGAAAACAAAAAATGTGTTTTCCAGTTCTCCTCAGTGGGATGGGTTCTTGGAAGTCCTTAGTGTTTCAGATCTAAAATTCCTCTCTTTGGTTGATATGACAAACCCTAACAAACATGGAACTCAATGGGAGTTCAAAATGCAAACAAAATGAAATTGGTGACCAAGAGTAGATCTAGTGTGATCTAATGCAATGGAGGTGACTAATGACTAGGGAAATCCCTCCTATTTATAACAAAATATTGGGGTGTTCTAGAACTCGGTGCATGAATAAAATATTATTAATCACATTCTAGAATCACCTTTTAGGAATATTTTATTATATTTGTTGGAGGGAAAAGGGTTTTTGACTTGGGTCAATTCCTTTATTTATAAATAATAAATAAATAAATGATTTATTTATTATTTAAGCGAAATGAGGGGAATATATATAATTAAATAAATAATGGTTTACTTAATTATTTAAAAATTATTTAGTCAAATTTAACTATGAATAGTATTTAAATAATGATTTAAATAACTTATTCTTAGGAAATAATTAAATAAATAATGATTTATTTAATTGATTACCTTGTTTTGGGTTAAATATGACCAAGAAATGTAAACAGATGTGGTGAAAGTGATTTTACTTGGGGTAAAATTGGTCTTACATGGTGTACTTGGGTTTATCTAACGATAATGGGTTAGATGACCAAAAAATGGTGTAACATGTACCAATGACTTCTTCCACTACTTCTGCTACTGAATCATCTACTTCAGCAGTGCAACAAACATATGAGGCTAGCAAGCTCATTAAAGCCATGGAAGATATGTCAATTCAGAATAATGAGATCAATAGGTTAAAAGAACAAATCAAGAACTTGGAAGATGCCAAGAAATTAGCTCAAATAAATGCTAAGATAGAGGAACAGAAAGCCAAAAGGTTAAGTGAGTAGTTGAAGAAGGTTGAAGTAGAATTAACCTTCAAAGAACCAATGGATTACATAAAAAATCAGTTGTGGTCCAAAATCATTGAGTCAATCAATGACACTTGGCCTTCCATTCAGGTAATTTACGAGCAAAAGGACTTGCTTAAAGTAGCAAAAGAAGAAATTGTGAAGACAAAGGAAGAGCTTGGTGCCAAAATTGAAGAGGCACAAGAAATAATAAAGTTTCTCAAAACTAAAAACAAACAAGAATTGGATGAGATGGGGATAACTGATATAACTAAAACAATTCTTGAAGTGAGAAAGGTAATTTCAAAGTAAAACTTGATGAAACAGCTAGAAGAGAAGTATCAAAAAATGGATTTGGCCATAACTAGATTCATTGTTAAATTTGAGATATTGAGGCAAAAAGGCTTGCGAAACATTCTTGTTATAAATGATAAATTAATGAACAAGAGGATTACAACAAGAAGATCAGAGATTTTTCCAAAGAATAAGTAAACAAGGCAGATTGGCAAGGAGTACCTACAGGCAAAGTGTTGCACAAAAGAATTGAAGATTTGTTTTATTTACAACATGAAATCAAAAATCTCTTTTTGGTCAAACCAACATTTGTTAGATACGCATAGGCTGATGAGAATTACAGAAAAATTACCAAGATCAAGTTACCTGATGAATAATTTGGGCAAAATCTTACTGATTTACTATAAAAGACAATTTACAGTGAAAGAGGAGGAAAAACAAAATGTTGTTTTTACACAGTAAAAAATATTTTTACAGCAGTAAAATAGTCCAACAGTAGATGAAAGTGTATCACTAAAAGAGTATCAGATGAGAAGATAGAGTTTCAAAATAGATGGAAGATCTTTTTGTCAGCATTGAAGACACCACAACATCCAGCTACACCAAAATCCAAACATCATCAATATTTAATTTGAATAAGTAGGACAACTTGCAAGTTTATTAAGCAGTTGTCACTATATTTTTGTAATAGATATTTTATTTTCCTTAGAAAATTCCTATGATTTTTCTAGGATATTTTGTATCACTTTTTGTATAAATACTTCACTCTTTGAAGTATTAGTATGGAATAAATTGCTGAAGATTTCTATAGTCAATATTTTTGTACCTGAAGGAATTTTGTACCAAGTTTCAAGTTAGAAGGCTGGATCAAATCAATAAAGCATCATGTTTCATGATTCATGTGCTGGGCCAACTTAAGTGAAGTACTTTCTATTGTTACTTGTTAAATATTCTTATGTTTTCCATTCATACATAAATGTGTTCCAAATTTAAATGTGAAATTAGGAAGTGATATATCAGAATTTGTTAAAAGCACTCTATTATTTACTGGTTTTCATTTTGATGTTTTCTGTTGATTTCTAGAGTAGGGAACCCTTAATTTCTCCCTCTTTCGAATGACCTCTGTCCTCTTCATTCCTTATTCGGATCAAAGAATCCTTGATTGCTCTTTATCCCGATTGAACCACTTCACCAATTAGCCTCAAAGAGCTTAGGTCACTCTACTATCTTGTCTTGAAAATATTTGACTTTAGAATTTGATCCTGACCTATCTGCTTGACACATTGACTCCATTTTCAAAATGGAAAAATAGATCTATCACTATCCATCTCAATAAGTGATTTTTCCCACCAAACCAAAACAAATATCAAAACCAAATTGCGCTATATAGCTAGCCTAAAATCATATCTTAAAAGAAAGTTAAATATTATAGAGAGAGCCCTCTTTGAGCCTTGGGAAGGCTATATCCTAGATCTTGAAAGTAGGTATGTGGTTACCTCTAATATTCTTTAAACTAGAAATCAAAATCTCACAACTTTGAGAATTATTAGAGTGATAACATACTGGCGACCCCACTGGGGAACTAACCAATCCTCAGTTTTTAAATAGGTCTTAAAGGAAATCTTTTTATTATCTTTACACCTTAAAGACAATTTTAAAAATTTTTGAGTATATTTTCATTAAAAATTATAATTATGGCTTCCAGAAGAGTCTACTATACCAGGTCAAATCTAGATCCTAAACCTGATGCAATAGTAGATGATCCAGACAGAATTGGAAAAAAGAATAAAAAAGTAGAAGATTTAGGTAATAAAGTTTCCTTGGTTAGAGAAAATTCCATTCCAAAACAGTTAGCAACTATACAAGACATTGATTTTGACTTAAACTTTGAACATTCTTTATTCAGAAACAGATCAAAAAATGATTTAAATAGCACTGTTAGATCCTAATTTTATTTCATCTCTTGAAATTAAACAGGAAACCGTTTCAGTAGATTCTGAATCAAAGATATTTGAAGCTTATGATAAACTTGATGAAATAAATGCTAATATACTTAAGGAAATAGATGAAGCTATTTTTCAGCATTCAGTTGAATTAGCTACATTATTAGCCTATACCCATAAACCTTCTACCACTCATTTAGATACTAGTCTTTTAGAGTCACAAGGTTCATCTCTATTTACTATCACATCATCCATAATATCTACCACACTCCATTCTACAGATCCATTTATTCCTAAACAACCATTCCAACCTAGAGTATTATTCCCATCCTCCACCACCTTATCTCCATCCACTAGTTTTCCTTCTGTATTTTCCAATACATCATTCTCATCTCCTAGTACTTCTTCATATTTCCCAACTTCTTCTTTTGGTTTTTCAACTACATTTTCTAGTACATCTTCCTATATCCTAGTTTCATCCTCAAGTTCTACAACTACATCAGCGAGTGCTTCTAGCTCTACCCCAAGTACTTCCAACTTACCCCCAAGCCAAGCTAGAATTCAAGCCATGGCTGCTAGATATGATCCCTTGATCCTTCCATCCCAATTACATGACATGCCACATGAATATCAAAGAAAAATACCTCAATTTGATGCAAACACTCAATATACTGCACAACAACATGTGAATAAGATGACAAATTATTTTGAGCTTCATGAAATAGATGATTCCGATGTAAAAATGAGATTATTTTCTCAAAGATTAACTGGGGAGGTTAAAAAATGGTTTAAAGGTTTAAATCTAGGTAGTATTGCTAATTTAGCAGTGTTTCATAGATTATTGTTGAATAAATGGGAAAAGAAGAAAAATCCATTGCAAATATTATTATAATTTGAAAGCATTAAAAGGGCACCGAATGAGACAGTCCGATATTATTGCACTAGATACAATAGCATTTATAATTCAATTCCTGTTAATCTCAAACCCACTCCAGACTCTGTCCTCCTCAAATTCCCTGATGGATTTGACACAGACATAGCCTATCAACTAAGAGAAAGGAATCCTGAAACTTTAGAACAAATGCAAACAAATGTTGTTAGTGTAGAAGCAAATCTGTTAGCGAAAATATCTAGATTAAGGAATGAGAGGAGAGTAACAATAAAAGAAGAGGTATCTAGTTCATAAGTAAAAATAGATAAATTAGCTAAAAATTCAGAGAGAATGATGAATACATTAGGTAATATACAAATGAGGCCACAATGGGATAACCAATGACAAATTAGAAATCCCAACTACAGGAAAAATACAAACACAGGAAAATCTAGAGAATCAACACTTGATCAGACAATAAGACTACCTTTCCAAGAGAACTATGTTGAAATTTCTCATCAGAATGATGATGATAAAGAAAACATAAATTGAATGGGTATAAATGAAGATAACACTATCTTTCTTACACAAGAAGATCAAGAGTCATATGATTTACAACAATTGCAATTAGATTCTGGTGAATCTTTTGATTACAAACAAGGTTATGATTTTTCTATCAATGAAGTACATAAGCAATATAACGTTAGAAGCAAGAAAAACATAGAGCCTTCTACTAAGAAATCTGTACAAACACAAACTAAGAGAAGAGTAGAAGCTCCCACTACAAAAGTTCTACAAATTCTCCCTAGGGAAAATAAGCAAAACTCCAACTCATCCCAGAAAATTTCTAGCACCAAAATTTTACCTAGTCCCAAAATTGTTGACATAACAAATGAAACTGTCCAAACATCAACATATTCACAAAAATCTGTTGCTGGAAAGACAACTAATTCTGCTAAAACAACAATCTTAGACTCTAAAACACTCACTGCTGATTCAGAATCAAATGATCCAAAAGCTGCCACTGTTAAAAAAGCTTCTGATAATTCAAAATATGCAAAAACATCTACTGATTCTCAAACTATTCCTGAAAAGGAAACTAAAAATGTTAAGACAGTAGAAACACAAATTGAAAATGAGAAAACAACTGTAGGAAAAGAAGACAAACCTACTCAAACTACAATTACTAAAGAAGAGATAATTTAGCTAAGTAAATCACAAGCTCCATTTAATATCCAAGCTGAAATTGCAAAATTAAAAATACCAATTCCTTTAACAGAATTGGTAAAACATGATTTGTATAAAACAACTATCACTGAAACCTTAAACATGAATGATGGAGAAGATTCAGTAAATCTAAGTGATGATCAACCAAAGTTGATTTTTGGTCCTGATGTTAATGGAAAACACCAAGATGGAGCAGTTCCGCCGTTTTACATTAGCTTAACTATTCATGACCAAATATTACACAATGCAATGCTATATTCAGGGGCTTCACACAACTTAATGCCAAAAGCAATAATGGAAACCCTGAATTTAGATATCACTAGGCCTTACAAAGATCTCTTTTCATTTGATTCCAACAAAGTCAAGTGTTTAGGTTTGATTAAATATTTGTGTGTGAAATTAGTTCAATATCCCGGTAAAATCATACTCATGGACATTATAGTAGCTGACATCCCTCCCAAGTATAGAATGCTCTTATCTCACTCATGGGGAGCTAAATTACAGGGATCTCTACAACTGGATATGTCATATGCAACCATATCAGTTTTTGGCCAACCAAAGAAACTCTGTAGGGAAACATTGATGAAATATATGGTGAGTAGTGTAGAAAGACCAAGAAATTACCCAATTTAAACTACACCTACTGACATGGATTCATTCCTTTTATGCAGCTCTGAAACTGATAGTGAAATCTTAACTGAACTAAAAGATAAAAACAAAACACTAGACAGTGAAAACATCTTTCATGAATCATTATGGCACGTGATTTTGATGGTTCAGTAAATAAATTAGGAGAAGGAGTATGAGTTTAGATAACTAATATGGAAAACAATCATGTAGAAGGCTATGCTTTCAGACTGAATTTTAAATGTACCAATAACATGGCTGAATATGAAGCTCTTATTTTAGGAATGCAGATTGTTAGGAATTTAGGAGGTAAAAGAATATAAATTATGGGAGACTCAGAGTTAATTGTAAAACAAATAACTGGAGAATATTCTGTTTATAATACAAGATTAAGCCGATATAGAGAAATTGTTTTAGATTTAATCAAAAAATTGTTAGAATGTGAATTTTCTGCAATACCAAGAAAACAGAACATACAGGCTCACTGCTTAGCAACCTTTGTTAGTACCTGTAATCTTACATTTCAACCAAATCATAGATATAATGCAGAAGTAAAACACATACCTATAATTCATGATAATATTAAATATTGGAATTTTTTTTCAGAAGATGAACAGATTTATCATTTCATGAACAATGAAGGTGAATTTCAGAATTGTAATATAGATACAGATTGTACCATAGATCATAATTTAGATAATGAGATTGATTTGAATAACATAGATGTAAATAACTTAAGTTTTGCTATAGCTACTAAATTTAGTCAATCAAATATAGATAATTTAGAAAAAGTGGAGATTGAAGAGTTAGCAGATGATGAATCTGATATTTTGAACTTAAAAGATAACTTTTTACCAAAAGGCTTAACTCCTTTAGAAGATTTATTTGACTCCAATGATGTTGCAAGAAAACCTAAAATGGAGCCACTTAGATCAGATATTGAGGAATGTAATATTGGTACCGAGTTAAAACCTAAGATGATTAAAGTTTCCAAAGATTTACCTCAAGCAGAAAAAGAAAAATACATAGCCCTTTTTAAGGAATTTCAAGATGTTTTTGTTTGGAGTTATGAGGACCTAAAATCCTATGACACTAGCATAATACAACATGAAATACCTATAAAAGAGGACCAAAAACCTTTTAAACAAAATTTAAGAAGCATCAATCCTGTTTTGATGCCTTTAATTGAGAAAGAGGTGAAAAGAATGTACGATGCCCAAATAATTGCACCAATCAGATAATCTGATTGGGTTTCTAGTCTAGTTCCCACTAGGAAAAAGATAGGAGAAATTAGATTGTGTGTTGATTTCAGAAATTTAAATAATATATCCTTAAAAGATAATTACCCTTTACCAAATATGGATCACATTCTATAAAGGGTAGTTGGTTCTTCCAGAATTTCATTGTTAGATGGATTTTCTGGATATAACCAGATTCTAGTCCAACCAGAAGACCAAGCCAACACTGTTTTTACTACTCCATCGGGCACTTTTATGTATGTAAAAATGCCTTTTGGGTTAATGAATGCAGGAGCCACTTTTCAAAGAGCTATGGATATAGCCTTTGCAAAGGAGATTCATGAATTCTTAGTGATTTATTTAGATGGCATTACTGTATTTTCAAAGACTGATTATGAACATTTGGATCACCTCAGGCAAGTCTTTCTTAAATGCGGGAAATTTGGCTTCTTTATAGATCCTAAGAAAACTTTATTTGTATTGGAAGAAGGTAAAATTATAGGACATATTATATTCAAAGAGAGAATTAGAATAGGCCCAACCAGAATAGAGGCAATTCTTAACATTACTCCTCCTAGGAACATTAAAGAGTTACAAGCTTTTCTAGGTAAAATTAATTTCCTTAGAAGATTCATCTCAAATCTAGCTAAAATAATCAGAGAGCTTAACAATATGCTTAAAAAGGACTCAATACTTAAATGGATTATTGAAAACAAGAAATCTTTTGAATCAATTAAACAAGCTTTAACCAAAACACCAGTCCTTATAAGTTCTGACTTTAAGAAAGATTTCATTATTTTCTCCTTTGCTTCAGAACACACTATTGTTGCAGTTTTACTACAGAAAAATGACCAGGGCTATGAGAAGCCCATTACTTTCTTTATAAAATCACTCAGAGATGCCACTTTAAAGTACAATATAATGGAGGAACAGGCCCTAGCTTTAGTAAAGGCCATCAAAGACTTTAGAGTGTACATTCTTTATTCACACATCATTGCCTATGTTCCAAATGCAGTTGTAAATAACATTTTAACACATAATGGTCCTGATGGTAAAAGAGGCAAGTGGATTGCCACAGTTTTGGAATATGACATAGAAATCAAACCCACCAAACTCATAAAAGGTTAAGGTTTAGCCAAACTCATGGCTGAATCAAGTTGTCATGCTTTAGACATTAACTTTATTGCCCAAGTAGATGATCATGAAGACATGGCGACTCCAGAGATCAGTGAAGCCTTTTTAGACTCACCATGGTATGCAAATATTGTATTTGCATTACTAAATTTACAAGCTCCTCTTGGATTATTAAGAACAAAAGCTAGATTCTTAAAGTTGAAGGCAGTAAGATTTTCTATCATAGACAATGTACTATTTTGGAAAGATCATGTTCGAATTTTACTGAATTGTTTGCTTAAAGAAGAAGCTGACAAAGTTTTAGAAGAATTTCATGTAGGTGATTGTGGAGGACATATCTACTAGAAGACTACTGTAGAAAAAATCCTGAGAGCTAGTTTTTACTGGCCTACTTTTTTTGAAAATGTAAAAAAGTATGTGACCTCCTATCACAAGTGTCAAATATTTGAAGGAAAGAACAAGCTGTTACCGCTGCCCTTAAAGCCCATCTCAACATAAATGCCTTTTCAAAAATGGGGTCTTGACTTCATTGGCGAAATTCACCCTCCATCCTCAACTCAACATAAGTGGATTTTGACAGCCACTGATTATTTTAATAAGTGGATAGAAGCCATACCATCCAGGAAAGCCACTGACACTGTCATTATCTCCTTTCTAGAAAACAACATACTTTCAAGATTTGGATGCCCCTAAAATATTATCACTGACAATGCAACTGCATTCAAATACAAAAAGATGATTTATTTTTTCCATAGATACCACATTACCCTTGGCCATTCTACTGCATATTACCTTAAGGTAATGACCTTGCTAAATCTTCCAATAAAATCCTTGTGAACATCATCAAGAAATTACTAGAAGATAGCAAGAATACTTGGAATAAGAGGTTAGTTAATGCCTTGTGGGTAGATAGACTTACCACCAAAAAATATATTGGTACATCCCCTTACCAGCTTTTTTATGGAATGGATGTTGTTTTTCCATCTTCCATAGGAGTACCAGTAATGAAGATAATCCAAGAATTACAAGTTGAGACCAATGAAATTCAAATAAGGATTAACCAAACCATTCACTTGCAGCAAACAAGAGAAGAGGTTTATCTTAAGTCTCAAGTTATCCAAGATAAGATCAAGAAAATTATTGACAAAAAGAGTAAAGAAGATGATTTCTACATTGGTGACAAAGTTCCAAAGTGGGATTCAAGGAGAGAAGAGAAAGGTAAACATGGGAAATTTGATTTCCTATGGAAATGACCTTATGTTATTTATGGTTACAGAGGTAACAATGCTTTCTTTTTGAAAGAAATGGATGGATCAGATCTGCTAGGTGGACCTGTCAATGGTATAATTTTGAAGCATTACTACTCTTCAGAAATTAACCAATAGTTAAATTGATTTACTTTATCCATTGTACATAACATTTTAGATTTTAGATTGGATTGGATGTTTTCCTAACAAAGTTGAAGCTTGAAGAGAAGGCCCTAAGCTTTGAAAAGTAAGATATCATAAGTATGAATAATTGCAGAGATGAGATAACATTTACAAGGTCAGCACAATAAAAATTCAAAGGCTACTAGTCTCAAAATTCTTGACATTTCACCAGGAAATTCCATCCCCATGTGGAGCCATTGTTAGGGTCCTATAATAATAGGATTCATAATTTTTGAATTGACTATGATTACTCTTGTAAATATGTACATACCTTGCTTTCTACAAGTTGTTTTCCCATATTTGAAAATAATAAAAAAAGGAAAAGAGGGTAAGAGTCCTAAAATAAAGATCAAAGGACTTGAAAAGAACAGATAAAAAAGAATAAAAAATGGAACCCAAAAACAAAAAGAAATGAGAATAATACATGAAAGTGATCCAGGTCAAAATGCCACTACTTTACTTTTACTACAAAAATAGTGATTATGTGTAGCTTGTTCAAAATTCCATGATCCATGATGAGTTAAATAGTTTAATCTTAACTTTTTCATGCTTTTAATTTTATGTTTATAGATAGAGAATAAAGGCATGTTAAACAATTTAAACTTGACAAATCAACAAATAGTTAGAGAATAAATGAGGAGCTCAATAGTTTAATCTCAGCCCTCAGATGAAATAAGGTTAGATTTAGATAGTTTATGCTTTAAAAGAAAAATGGATTTAGGGTTGCAAGCTCAAATGCACCCATGCAAATAATGAAAAAATGATAGAAAAAATGATGTGTAGGCAAAAATTAGTTGCGAAAGGCATGTAATAAAACATCATCTGGAAAAATTACTAGTTTGCCTCCCCTCAAAGTATTCTAGTGTTCAAAACCTTCAGTTAAAAAGGCTCAGAGAATTTCTCTGAATTTTGTTCGGACTGGAACAAAGGCTTAATAACTGATTGGTAATAAGTATTGGATTCCCTTCATAAAGACCCATTCCCTCAACATAATCACCCTTTTCTTAATACAAATCCCTTTTCCTAAGTTAAAGAATCTTTTTGCTTAGGGAAAGTAAAAAAACCCTTTAAATAATCTCATTCTATGCAAAAACATTCAAAAAACCCACAAAATGCTATTTATCCTAAGTTTAAGTGTAAAAATGGGCCACCATTATGAAAATATGCCAAAAAACCCTTAAAATGCACTTTACTTAGTGTTTATATACATTTCCGCTCATTCATTTTCATATTAACCTAACTTATTTTTATTAATTCCTTATAAATACCCTACCCGTAGTTATATTAATTCATTTATTTTAAATATCCCAAAACAAACTTTATTAATATTAAACTATGGTTCTAATTCCCGACGTGATATATTCTACTCTCCCATAGTTTAATAAAATATATGTAATATAATATAACCCGCCCTACGGTTGTAATACAAATGTATATAGTTTGTTGGCCATGTGAATTCATATATTCACCTATCGCGTTAACACACTATACTTTATGTTTAAACCATGTTTAAACATAATAATTCAATCACACTGCATATAATCTCCTGGGCCCCATGCCCCATACATCGAGCAACTCCACTAATGAATCACAGCCGTTCGCTATCCATTAGCCTGATCTGACGAACCACATCCAATATCGCATTTTCAAAAGTGCGATCACTAATCCATTTTGGATTTACGAAATGGGCATTATTTCCCTCTCCTCTCTCCTCCACATGGTGAAAAAATATTTGATCGCATTCATTTGCGAAAAACAACTTACAACCTTCTCATGTTGCAATAATCGTTGATGGTATTCAACCCCCGGCGCCAAACCGCCTCCATTTCGATTTGACCCGCATTAACTACACATACTATTTAAAACTAAAAATTCTCTAAAAATGCCAATTCATGCATTTAAACCCCTTTTCTAAGTTTTATGCTCATTTAGTCATCTTCGACTGAAAGAAAAGACGCCATTTCTCTATTCACGTGCTCAAATACCAGAAATCATCCTAAATTATTGTTGTGACCGCATAAAGACTCCAATCTACTTCCAAAAGACTTCAACAGCTTCCAAAAACTCCTCGACGACTCAAAAACCCTATTTCAAGTCGAAATACCTACAAAAAATAGGTATTCTTCAAAGAAAGTAACCTTCCCGTCATTTGAATGAGATATATCTGTGAATTTGATCGCCATAAACCTTGTTTGCCCACAAAGAGACCTTTATTTGCCTTCAAAGAATGTATTTAATGTAAAACCTTGATAAAATTTCAGTTCTGAAGATTGTAACTTGTTTTTTAATCAAAATTGAAGATATTTAAACCTTTTGTAGACCTTAGAGAATCCCTGACTAATTCAAAAAACTTTTGCAAATACTCAGAACCCTTTTGTGCATGAATTAAACTGTTTTTTTGTCCAATTTATCCAAAAAGAGAAAAAAAAATTTGTTATACATTTCTAGGTCTGTAAGAAGGTTTGAAGATTAATTTTGGAATGAAATTGAAGAATTTAAGCATAGAAAACCAGAGTTTACCTATTTACTATTCAAAAAGACCTCTGTCATACCAGAAATACCTTCTGTAAACAGTCTAAACTTACAGAAGAGTATAAAAGACATAATAACAGAGTTTTTAACATTCAGAAGGCTAAAATTGTCAAAATTAAACCCAGTAATGGCTTTTAAAAGCACCATTGTTAGAAATCCACTACAACATCCTATTTTAGATGTTGAGCATATACCCTTAGCTGATGTTAACTACAAAATAACTGATCCAATAATAGAATTCAATCTTCTAGATCTCCAATGCTGGAGTCTAGAAAAATCCTTAGATCAATGAGATGAAGTTCAGATTTGGGAGTCCAATTTACCCAAATATGTAGTTCCACATACTCATGAGTGTCCAGAAGTCATTAGGTTGTGTAAAACCTACTATTCCCCTGACCAAAGAGCTATGGTTGATGCTAACAAAGAAGTATTATTCACTATTACTGTAGAATCTATAAACCTAATGCTTCAGTTGAAACCAGATCCCAATGCAGTCCCATTATCCATAGAAGCTCTTACAAAGCTTTATATTGAGTTAGAATTTCCTAAGAGAGTTCAGATCTTTCAAACATTCATGCCTTCATATGTTGAAATCCCAAAGATTAACCCTATTCATCTTCCAAATTTCCTGAAGGATTAAGGCATGTTATTTGAATGTTGTCCTTTATCCTGGGTTATTTTACTGATGAGCACACTGATGAGTCTATAATTGGTTTTCTATCTAATTTTTTGCCTGGTTAACCTCCTTCTATCATTTATAATTATGCTGAATACATAGCTGATAGTATTCATGATCAGCTAGTAAAACTTCCCACTGAAGGAGTTTTCAGATATACCTCCTTCCTCTTTCACATGTTCTTTTACTTATAATCAGACAAATTTCCAATAAAACTTAAGAAATTGGATGTAGAAGTTAATCCACTGTCAATAATTTTCTGGACTACTATAATCAAAAAAGAATCAACAGAATTCACTTATGTGGATTACATAGACTGTTTTGTTCATCCATTGATAAAGATGCTTACAAACAGTGTACAACCAAGGATAAGTAATGAGATAAAGAAAGTGTTACAGTTGTCAGAGCAAAGTAGAACTGGAGATTGGTACCTTTATCAAAATCACACAGAGATTAGAGTCTATGGGTCAAATCTTTTGCCCTATAAATTGGCAAAATAATTGTCATTGATAGTTTTTTCCTTAGAGTACATAAGACAAATAATAAACTCAAACTCTATCAACTTCTTGGCTACTAAAAATAAGACTCAATTCAAATTGAAGAACCAGGTGGGTCCTTTTATTCGCAATCATAGGGAAGCAGGTGTAGAGGCAACAAAACAATTGCTAGAATATAAATTTGAAGAAAGTTTCTTGTGGAATTATGATCCTCATGGAATACTAAGTAAAATGAGGATAAAATGAAAATTAACCCCTTATATCCATGATAAAAGGCCTGAGATTGAACAATTTTCCAATCAAATAGAATGGTTGGACAATAATTTGATGGAAACAGTCAAACAAGGTGATACTAGTCACACCTTGAAGACTGTAAATCAAGAGGACAAAACCACAAAGAGAATCAGAGAAGAAGGCACCTATATAGCTGAAACAACAACAGCGACTAGATTCAAGATCATATATAATAAGAAACTTAAGCGCAATCCAGTGAACAAAGATAAGGAAACAATTGAGGTTCTAGATGAAGAAAATCTAGAGAAGAACACAGATGTTGCTACAGTTGAATGAGCAAGAAAATGATACTTCAGACACTCAGATGATTGAAAAAAACAAAGTATGGAGGCATCCTCATCATAGTAAGAAGAGAACAAAGATAGTGATATCAAAGAGAAATATAAAGAAATCAAGGCAAAGAATGAAGAGTTAAAAAATGAGACTTATTCATAGTATATAAATAAGACTCTAGGAAATCAAAATAGGCTGCTTTCATCCTTTGATTACACCAATAAGAAATTTCATATGACAGTGCTAGAGCCAACAGTGCCTAAACCTACAAAAATAGCAAATTATAAGAAAGTTGACTCTGAAGTACCAGTAGAAAACATTCATCCCTTAGATCAAATTGAGTTTCATAAGAAAAGCTCTGAAATGATTTATTCTACTATGAATGCAAAGGAAATGAGTTCCTAGAAACTTCAGAACACTATAACCAATTTGAGAGATCAAATTAGGATTGAAACAGATTCCTCTTATGCTAAAGACACTAGAATTAAGTCTTTAGAAGTACTGGTGATTGAGGTAGGGTATGACACTTCAAATGTAAAGGCTGCAGAAGAATTGGTGAAAAAGAAAAATGCTGACATTGCAGCACATAGAAATTAATTGAAACTGCCTCCAACAGAACATCCACAGCCAAAAGAAATTGTGCAAGAATCAAATCAGAAAGATGAGATGATGAGTCTCATACTCCAAATGACAACAAAGATAAAGGAAATGGAGATAGAAATGGACAAACTTGTCCAAGAGAAAGAAGCTATAAAAACTCAAAGTGTTCCTCCTACAGTTATCTGCATGGTAACTACAACAGTTCTTTCAACTTTAGCAGAGGAATTGGCACCAAAACTCCCATTAGCCACAATTGCGCCAATGAATTCTTCCACTACTTCTGCTACTGAATCATCTACTTCAGTAGTGGAACAAACAAATGAGGCTAGAAAGCTCATTAAATCCATGGAAGATATGTCAATTCAGAATAATGAGATCAATAGGTTAAAAGAAAAAATAAAGAACTTGGAAGATGCCAAGAAATTAGCTCAAATAAATGCTAAGACAGAGGAATAGAAAGACAAAAGGTTAAGTGAGCAGTTGAAGAAGGTTGAAGAAGAATTAACCTTCAAAGAACCAATGGCTTACATAAAAAATAAGTTGTGGTCCAAAATCATTGAGTCAATCAATGACACTTGGCCTTCCATTCAGGTAATTTATGAGCAAAAGGACTTGCTTAAAGTAGCAAAAGAAGAAAGTGTGAAGACAAAGGAAGAGCTTGGTGCCAAACTTGAAGAGGCCCAATAAATAATCAAGTTTCTCAACACTAAAAAAAAACTAGAATTGGATGAGATAGGGATAACTGATAGAACTGAAACAATTCTTGAAGTGAGAAAAGTAATTTCAAAGAAAAACTTGATGAAACAACTAGAAGAGAAGTGTAAAAACATGGATTTGGCCATAACTAGATTCATGATTAAATTTCAGATATTGAGGCAAAAAGGCTTGCCAAAAATTCTTGTTATAAATGATAAATTAATGAAGCAAGAGGATTACAACAAGAAGATCATAGATTTTTCCAAAGAACAAGTAAACAAGGCAGATTGGCAAGGAGTAGATACAGGCAAAGTGTTGCACAAAAGAATTGAAGATTTGTTTTATTTACAACATGAAATAAAACATCTCTTTGTGGTCAAACCAACCTTTGTTAGATACGCAGAGGCTAATGAGAATTACAGAAAAATTACCAAGAGCAAGTTACCTGATGAAGAATTTTGGCAAAAGCTTACTGATTTACTGTAAAAGACAATTTACAGTGAAAGTGGAGGAAAAAAAGAATGTTGTTTTTACACAATTAAACAGATTTTTACAACAGTAAAACAATCCAACAGTAGATGAAAGTGTATCAGTAAAAGAGTATCAGATGAGAAGATAGAGTTTCAAAACAGATGGAAGATATTTTTGCCAGCGTTGAAGACAACACAGTAGCCAGCTACACCAAAATCCAAACAGGATTACTATTTAATTTGAATAATTAGGACAACTTGCAAGTTTGTTAAGCAGCTGTCACTATCTTTTTTGTAATAGATATTTTATTTTCCTTAGAAAATTCCTGTGATTTTTATAGGATATTTTGTATCAATTTTTGTATAAATACTTCACTCTTTGAAGTATTAGTGTGGAATAAATTGTTGAAGATTTCTATAGTCAATATTTTTGTACCTGAAGGGCTTTTGTACCAAGTTTCAAGTCAACAGGCTAGATCAAATCAATAAAGCATCATGTTTCAGGATTCATGTGTTGGGCCAACTTAAGTGAAGTACTTTCTACTGTTATTTGTTAAATATTCTTATGTTTTCCAATCATACATAAAAGTGTTCCAAATTTAAATGTGAAATCAGGAAGTGATATATCAGAATTTGTTAAAAGCACTCTGTTATTTACTGTTTTTCATTTTGATGTTTTCTGCTAATTTCCAAAGTAGGGAACCCTTAATTTCTCCCTCTTTAGAATGACATTTGTCCTCTTCATTCCTTATCTAGATGAAATAATCCTTGATTTCTATTTATCCCGATTGAACCACTTCAACAATCAACCTCAAAGATCTTAGGTGACTCTACTATCTTGCCTTGAAAATATTTGACTTTAGACTTTGATCCTGACCTATCTGGTTGACACATTGAATCCACCTGCCCAATGAAAAAAAAATTCTATCACTATCCATCTCAATAAGTTATTTTTCCCACCAAACCAATCCAAATATCAAAACCAAATTTCCCTATATAGCTGGCCTAAAATCATATATTAAAACAAAGTTAAATCTTAGAGAGAGAGCCCTCTCTGAGCCTTAGGAAGGCTAGATCCTAGAGCTTGAAAGTAGGTCTGTGGTTACCTCTAATATTCTTTAAACTATAAATCAAAATCTCACAACTTTGAGAATTATTAGATTGATAACAATAGGGGCTTGCAGAAGCCTAGGATATGCTGCTGGGGATAGTTATTGCGTAGAGGGGGGGGAGGCGGAGTCAGGCATTTGTTCCAACCAATTTTTTTTGCGCATTGGGATCAGATACCATTATACATAGACGATTATCTATACAATTCTATGAACTATCAGGGGGATCCTGACTTGCCACTTCTGCCTGGCCGAGCATGGGGACTAGATGGTAAGTGAAAGTTGTTATTTTTTGGTGCATTTAAAGTTTTTAGAATATGTATGTGGTACTGATTCTTAACTTTTGGTATGAATATATAGCACCGATCAAATTGATAGGATATGCAGGATGTGCTGCAACGCTTGAGGCTATGGAACCAAGTGGATCGACGTCACGACATAAACCAAACTATGTGGCTCTTTTGGAGGATCTATATTGCAGATGTGATGTGGTGGTGACCGAAGTATCAAAGCATAGGTGGAATGAGCTAGAATATCAGTATACTGATGAGTGTATGGCTCTTCCCTTAGAGTGACGAGGGGTCATGCGGCACATGGCGATGATGGGACGGGCTATTCATGATCTACGAGCTGGTGGAGCAGAGCCATTGGACCGAGAGCCTCCAGATAGTGACTAGGGATGGGGACATGTGGTGCCCCATTTGTTTGGTTTTTTGTAATATGCTATGGGCATGTTAGATGTATTTAGAGTAGTCGACTCAAAACACTTATGTTTTTATGTGACGATACATAATATGGATATGCATCTTGTATGTGACGATTTTAGTTCAGAATTTTGTTGTTTTATGGTTGCCTTGTGTTAAATGGATGTGATAAATGCTAATCTAGAATGTTATTTTCAATGGTGTCTACAAAGTGAAATTGGGCCCTAGGAACACGACTAAATGTAATGGATTCAAATTCACGTGCTAAAAGCTTCACTGATAGATATTTTTTAAATAGGACAGGGTTATGCACATGATAAACAACATTCAATTGCATGACAAGAAGCAAGGAATCTAAATGAATGTGAAGATGAAGGATGCGATGATCAATGAAATCGACAAACAAACCTATCATTGGATCATATTCGGCCTCGTTATTGGTGGCAGGTCTAATGCATATGTCGTTGTAGTGAACTAACGAATACAAGGGGGTAAAAATTACCCAAGTTGTCGAGGCTAGATATCAGGAGAAGTGACTCACACCATCAGCATGACCGATATACGGTGTGGATGATGAATCCATCTGAAAGGTTCCACAAGACAACAAATGAGATTATGGGAGAAAATGCAAGCTACGTAAATGCATGACATAAATAAATGCACGCATTTCAATGGGATATGTTATGGATAAAATTTCTTGAGGTAGAGTGGATTGGGAGCGTTAGGACGGAGTTGGCCTTTGAAATCATCTAGAAGGTATGCCCCCTTGCCCAAGTCCTTACTAATGATGTAAGGTCTTAGCCATAATGAGTTAAAATTCTCATTACTAAGGAAATCATGAGCCTGGTCATACACTAGAACAAGGTCACCTTCGTGAAAGGTACGAGGGTGGAATTTTCGGTGAGACTAAACTTTGGTGAACTTCTTGGTCACTTCAATAATTTATAATACAACACGAAGACCTTCTGAAGCAAGCTCAAGCATGATAAGTCTTTGTTCTAAAGGTTGGGTGTCGGGGAGAAGTTCAACGACTAGGTGAAGGGAGGGGATTTCACACTCAATTGATAAGACTGCCTCCTCGCCAAAAACAAGGTGGAAAAAAGTAAACCTGGTGGTGGTTTTAACAAAAGTTCTATAGGCCCACAAATCAGGGAAGAGCATAAGGTGCCAGTTGGTTTTGTGCTTTTTCAACATCTATTGAAGCATAGTTTAATGATTTTATTGTCCGCTTCAACTTTTACATTACCTTGGGGATAATAGGATGATGAATATTGGTGCTCATATCCCAACATAGAGGATATATCACACCATATCTCATCTTAGAAATTTCGGTCATGGTTAGGGACCAATTGTTTTGGCACCCAAAATCGAGTGATAACATGGTTAAAGAAAAAGAGAGCCACGGTAGCCAGAGTTTTATTGAACGTTAGCATAGCCTCAGACCATTTGGTGAAATAGTCGATGACCATGATAATATACTTGTGGTTATTAGCATATGGAGGTCGAAACTCCATAAAGTCAATTTCCCACTTGTATAGGGGTCCGTTTGATATGATAGGATGGAGGGGAGTAGGTGGAGCTCGCGCATTTGGAGAAAATAGTTGGCAATTGGGATAGTGTTTGACTGCCTCAATGCAATTGCCAAAGAGAGAAGGCCAAAAATACCCGGCACACATGATTTTTTGGGTAGTGGCCATACCAGAGAGGTGGCCACCACAAGCACCGCTTTGGAAGTGTTGAAGCCTCAAAAATCACTGCTTCAAACATCGGGGGATAACCACCCAGTCGGGACCTTAAGACAACTCCATTTCCATTTGGGATGGTGGCTTCGACTGGATTTATAGGACCAGTTTCCTACTAATTTGAATGGGTTGGTAATGGAATGGTTGGATGAAGGGAAAGTGGGACTAGATGACTGAAATGAAAATAATAACTAATCTAATTTAAATACTGATAAAGAAATTCTAAAACTAACCCGGGTATCATATGTGAATACAACTTTAAATCGTTTCAATTGAAAAATAACCATAAAAATGTATTACGACTTAATTGAAATGTTCAACAACAAATAAATATAACTCTGTTTAAGAAATTAAACAGAGTTATATTAACATATTGTATTCATTATTGTATATCATTTACATACACTATGAAAGATAAATATTTCAGATATACTAAAAAATGATATATATAAAGAAATATTGTGAAACGAAGTACATATAAATGATAGAAAATTTAAAAGAGAAAATCATATAACAAAAGAAACTAACAGTGAATAGACAGAAATACCATATCCATCTTGAGACTTTCAAATGAAATCTGATACTATAATCCAAAAATTCCAATGCAAAATTAGCTCCAAGGTACATAAATGCAACTCTTAAAAATAATTCCACACAGAATCACCAGATGTGATCTTTTATAAAAGAATATAGGAGTAAATGGAGTACAGAAATGTAATCCCCAAGTCAAAAATATTACAAATTAAGGACCCCTTTCTAAATGCATGAAAGGGGTTTAAATAGGTACTTAAAAAAAAAAAAAAACTAAAACTATTCCTACAATCTATCTAAAATAAAAAAAATCTGAAACTGAAATGCGAGCTTGTAGTAGACTCATTGATCATCAATTGAGGTGGATGTGCGAAGGTGGCAGATATTGAGCATATCTTGGACTTCTGTTGGCCGACTCATTTTTTAATGTAACTGTCTAGTGTATGTAGCATCAGAGAATTCAGGAATAATACATTGAATAGCATTCAAAAGGAATTTGATGGCCATCTGTTGGCTGTGTGGCTTGATCAAATAAGTCCACATATTATCCCATGAAATTCCTTGAAGTTTGCTAATCTGTTGATTTTTATTGATTATCTCTTCCTTCCACCTGGAATCAGCTTCTTTTACTTTAGGTAATTCACTTGGGGTACAATCTGAGATCAAATTGGTAGCGTACAAGCTATCATTAATAAATTGTGTTGTATTATTCATTAAACCTTTAGCCCTTGATATGGCTCTTTCTGATTTCATCAACTGCTGTTCCCATTCCATAAATAAAATTTCCTTGTGTCTTTCTTCAATTCTAGGAAGATTAGCTTTTCTTCCCTGCTCTGTATCTTGCCATGAAAGGAACTCAGAAATTTTATCATCAGCATCCTCAATTTCTTGCCTAAGAGTGACTGATTTATCTATCAAAGATGATGTTACTTCGCACAACGGCTCAATTTGTGTTAACTTTAGACAAAATTAATTTAACTTTTGAGATAGCAGTTTGTTTATTTCAAGAGCTTCAGTTATGAATTGAGCTAACTTAGGATACTCCTTGAACTTGTCCAATGCTGATTGGAACATTTTTTCCTGTTCAATCTTTGAATTTCTCTCACTTTGTAGAAGATTTTGTAGCTTTTCGACCTCTTGATTCAACTTCTGATGTTTGTCCAAGGCTTGTTCATCAATATTCTTCTTTTCAAGGTTGAGCTGCTCTTCTAATATTTTAGTTCTGAGTTCTGCATCCTGTACTCGCTGTTCCAACTAAATAATCTTTTGTTGATCTCCTGCAACCTCTTCTTCAAAAATAGAAATTTGAATATCCTTTTGTTTTACCAGTTGTGAAACTTCAGAAGCTTTATCTATAGTGGCAGCACTATAGGCACTGGCATATTGAGACAATTTGGTGAGATCCTCAGATGGATCCAACTCAACATTTTTATAAAAAATATATAGAAATTCCCCCTGTGATGCCAAAAGTGCATCTTGATCTGTTCTCCTCCTTTTCCTTTGTTTTCTTACCACAGCCCTATGTTTGGGACTCTAGAATATATCTAAAGGAGGGATTTCTTCTATATTTAGCATAATTTCTCCAGTGGGGTTTTTAGGAATGATTTCTACATCTTGATCTTTGGGATTATCAACTTAAGGAGTGTTTTGCAATCCTATCTGCTCGACAAATTGTTGATATTGACTTAGTAAATGAGGAGAAACAACCAGTTCAGTATCTACTCGTCCTCCAAGTTGAGAACCTGCATTATTGTTTGCATCATTCTTGGGTGCCTGTTCAGTGTTTTTACTTTCTGTGCTTCCTTTCTCAATATGTAAATGGGCATTAGTACCCGTGTTCCTTTTTTCTGTTTGAACTAAAGGCTTCTGTGTATCTTTTTGAGCAGCTGTTTCTATTTTGGCAGTGTCAGATTTGCTGCTGTCATCCTTTTTCCCCAGAACAGGATCAAATCTTGTTACTTCTTTACCAGAATTACTTCCTACTTGTTGTGATGCTTTCTCCTGTGTAGGAGCTCTAAACTGATCAAGAGGCACTTTAAGTAACCTTTGACTTCTAAACAACAAAAGATTTTTCATGTCCTCGGCTTGCAACTTGGACTTGGCTGAATCAAAAACTTGGGATATAGCATCCACGAAAACAAATAAATCATCAAAAAGGTCCGGTTCATGTTCGAATCGGGCAATCGAAACAGAGGTTGTAAAATCAGACGCCACTTTCCTTGGGTCGTATTGTCTTCTAGGAATTGTTGAAAACTTAAGATCAAAAATCTTACCAACTTCTTTCTCAGCATGAGCGAAACTATTAACAGTATAGTCACCACACTTAAAAGGGAAGGTAGGCCACATAAGATTTTTATTGGTTTTCAAAACTCTAGACATTCCTTCCACTGTTAGTTGATAAGAAATTTCCTGAGCTAACAGCTTATCTGGAACGTATAGGAGAAGGATATGAGGCTGAACAATACTCCCAAAAATTCTAATATAAGTGAATTTTTCTTCCCTAAACCAATCTCCGATAGAAGACAAGTCATTCTTGGCTTTATTGGAAAGTCTAGGAGGGAAATGCCCAAAAATGGTTTGGTAAATTGGAATTAGAAAACCATGGTAGACTCTGTAAACATGAATTTTGAAATGTTCTTTCTATAAGAAATTGTGATACACATGAATAGAGATAGGTTCTTTTGGAGTCCATTTCCAACCTAGCATGGGGAACTCAGAATTGAAATAGAGGGCGTCTAAAATATAAGCACAAAAATAGAAAGGGGTGGAATTCCCTAAATTCTTGTCGTTTCTGTACTCTAGAATTCGATTAGCTATCTTATCCGACAAAATGACAGCCCAAACCATAATTTCAAAACTAACAACAGAATGAATTAACATGACCATTTGAATAGAAAATCTAGGAGAGTTATCGTTTCCGAACAACCTACACATCATCGATGCGGCATAACAATATGGAGGCAAGAGTGACTCCACGGAGTACATACCTGATGCCTCCTTCTTATGCTTCTTAGGGTTATTTCTCCATTCTCTGATTGGCTCTGCCTGGTTTGGATGTTCTGCATCATATTCCTTAAGGAAGTCTTTGTTGTAAATCTTTTGCGGGTTGGGAAGATGGTACATTTCTTTAATATCTTCTGCCCTGAATGATCCGAACACTGATCTAGAAGCATAAATGAAATTCCTGTTTTGAATGGTCACACTGTCAATGACCCATCTGATAACATCATAGTAGGGAAAAATGTTTGCCCAGGCAGCTACTCAGTGTAAAAATGAATTTTCCAATGCACTGAGTTGAGTTTCAGAGTCAGAGTCTGAATCTTCTTCATCAGGAACAGTTGCTTTAGGCACAATAATCGTAGATTTCTCTTTTTCAATCAAATGGTATACATTCTCCCATGTCATCTTCCCCGGTCCTTGACAGGAGGTGTGTGTGACTAGCTTGAGCCTCGCCGGTTTCTCCTTGGGCGGCATGGTTAATACAGGAGATTTTGCAACAAAAGCAGCTTTAGATTTTCTGCTTCTCTTTGAAATTTCAGTGTCGGGCAAATTTTCTCTGGTTCTGTGAATGAAAGGATTCGAATTTTTTTTCTGCAATTCAAATGAATGCCTTCAACCGAAATAAAACATAATAATGAGAACAACTATCCAAAGATTTTTTTATTTAATTACCATCTAATCTCCCTGTATTTACAATATAAATTTTTTCCAAGGGGTCACATTCACGCATTGAAAACAAAATATCCCATGATCTTTTGTCTGATTTTAAATTAATGGTGTCGTACAATCAGAGATCGACAAATCCTTGAAATAAATGTAAAAATTCACTTTTGATCATTTGCGATGCGATGAATAAATATAAATGCGAAGTAACAATCGCATCACAAATATTCAATGGTGCATAAGATAATACAATATAATTCATGCCGATTTTTCTGATTGCAATAATCGCATCACAATTTGTTTGAAAGGAAATGCAAAAATGCTTTCTACCAAATTCCGATCGCATCAGAGATTTAAAATGGAATGGACCGTTTAATACTATCTCCGAAAATGTGATTGCGATTGAGCACAATCGCATCGGAATTTGCAATGAAATGAATGCAATGTTTAACTTTTTTCCAAAACACGATTTCCATAAATTGCATCGCATCGTCATAGATAGAAAAGTAAAATACTTAATATTACTCCGAAATGTGATTGTGATTGAGCGAGATCGCATCAGAACTTCTCAAAGCAATAACAACTCTTAAAAAGAACTTCTTTGAATTTCCGATTGCGATTACTATTCATATTAACATATTATTAAGTATAAAGTCTTTCTAATATTTCAAATATGTTAAAAGGTCTTCTAACTTATTGGATCGGAAAGTTTTTATAATTTGTACACTTTGTGAATAAAAATATGATGTGCATCTTTTTATCCATGTATCTTTTATTTCTATTTAGGAAAAATATATATATAAAGGGGACCTATTTTTAAATGGGATTTATTCTAAAATTTAAAAATGGGGAGGGTTGTTGTACAGTACAACAATTGGCGATTCACTGGAAGAAATAGTTATCTCTGAAAAAATGAAATGAATACTATATTTCTAGTAAGTAAAAATTTCTAAAGATAATGAAATTTTTTTTTAAGATAATTCAAATAAAATCTAACTATGAAAAAGAATAAAGATCACTTACAATTTCTTTGTAGTTCTTCAAGGATAAAAACATTTTTGGGTTATCTCAAGCTTTGATTGGTTAATAATAATAAAGTAAGCAGATTTTCTCAAGTTTAGCTTATGTAATATACTCCATTATCATAGACATTTCCTTTGCTGCCAGCAAACGTTCATAGTCTCGACAATGTTACCTTTTAAACATCAACCATTCATTGTCCCATCCAATTAAGATTATGACTCTTTAAAAATAAATTCATAAGACATAATTTCTCATATTTTGTCTTTTTATTTATTTTTCTTAATTTAAGAGTCATTGTTCTGGTTTGGTAGACATTTAGTAACAATGCCATTCACTAGTTGTAATTAAACTGAACAAGCTAGCTTGCGATGCGACCCCTTGTCTTACTTTTATAAGCCATTACCCTGTTTTGATATGCAGTATTGGTAATGTCAGTTTGATTACCTCCTATGATCATGGTAAGCAGGCTCGTGATGAGACCTCTTATCTCCTAAATTTGGTCATATAATATCTTTAGAATTACATTCTAAAAAATCACAATCGAAATGGATGGGGTGAAATAGTTGTATCCTTAAGAATAAATGGATGATAATTCACAGAGTTTTTTGTTTGCCAAAGCTTGAAAAAGTCTTTACTTTTTAAAGATAACCTTTCTCTGCTTAATAAACTTATAATTATTTACATTTTCCTCAAAGTTTCATAAGATCATGCAAATGTTTTAAACAAATTTTCAAAGTTTAACATTTATTGTAAAATATATAAAAATTGTAATCAATTCCCTAAAAATTCTTATTTACTTAAAATAAGTATTTATAACATTCTTTCTAGGACAATCTTCTAATAGTAAAAAGTCAATTAAAGACTATTAACAACTTTTATTTACAAAAAAAAATGAAAATTGTAGAAATGAATATGTACAAGTGAGAAGGGGTTACCTCCTTATGAAAAAAATTTCTTTAAGACAAGCCCATTTACAGGAAGAGATTCTCTCTTTCCTGTTAAATCTTGAAGTATGAATGTATATGAGCCTATCTTTTCAGCAATATGAAATGGTCCAAGTCACATCTTCTGAAATTTGGTATGCTTACCTTTTTCTTCTTGTGCTTTATCCCATTTCAGAACAAGATCACCAATTGACAAATTTTTTGAGCCGGTGGAATTTGAATCAAAAGAAGATTTAACAAGTTGTTGATGTTTTTCATGAACACTTCTTGCTTTCTCTCTATCCTCTTCTAATTTTATGATTTGATCAAATCTCAATTGAATGGATGAGGAAGGATTTTCTTCAACGAATTGCACCAGGGCTAATGATGGAAGAGCTAGATTTGATGGTATTACAACTTATTTACCATAAAATAAATTGAAAGGTGAAGTTCCAATAGAAGCTTTAAAATTAGTACGATCAGCCCATAATGCAAAGATTAAAGACTTGTGCCAATTCTTTTGATTTTGATCAATAGTCCTTTTAATAATCTTTATGAGATTTTTGTTGGTGGATTCTTCTAAACCATTACCTTGTGGATAATAGTTAGCTGCATATTTCAATTTAAAAACTCTCTTAATTGCAAACTCCATTATATTATTACTAAAGAAATAAGATGCATTGTCAAAGACCAGAGCGTTAGGTACACCAAACCTGGTAATGATGAACTGATCGATGAAATCAATAATTGCGTCAGAGTTGGATACCTTTAGAGGAATTGCTTCTATTCATTTTGTGAAGTAATCTGTTGCTGTGAGGATGTACTTATGCTGCTTGGAAGAATGAGGACTTATCTCACCAATAATATCAAGCCCCCATTTCTCAAATGGTTGTTCAATGTTTACTGGCTGTAGAGGAAAAGATGGCTTCCTCTGCCTTCCACTAGCAGTTTGGAAAATCTTGCATTTCCTCACATAATCATGAGTATCTTTAAAAAGGGTAGGCCAATAATATCTAGCATGGATGATTTTGTGAGCTGTGGTATCACCTCCAAAATGACCTCCTGCTGGTCCATCATGTAATTCATGCAAAACCTTCTTTGCTTCAGTTTTTTCAAGACATCTTAGTAAGATTGAATCATACTTTTTTCTGAATAACACATCATCAATGATTTCATATTAGTAGCCTTCAATCTTAAAGCACATTTATTTTTATAGTTGAGATTAGAAGGAGCATACCCATTTTTCAAGTAAAATATCAGATCAACGTACTGAGATTCAGAATCTGTAATACTTATCTGATTCACTTGAACAACATTTTCTGGATCTTGATTTTCTGGTATATTATGAGCTCCTGCTAATAATATGCAAAAACCTTGTCCTCTAACAATCTTTGCTGGTTTAATGTCAATATCATATTCTTACAAAGCTGTCACCCAATTAGCTCTTTTTTCTTCTACTTCTCTTTGAATTAATAATTGTCTTACTGCTAAGAAAGGAACAATCACTTTTGTGTGCGTTTTTAAGAGAAAAGGCCTAAAATGCTTGATTGAATTAAATACATCGAAAGCTTGTTTTTCAACATCTGAGTAATTCAGCTCAGCTCCTTACATATTTGAGCTAAAGAAGGAAATCAGTGCCTCAATTTGTTGATCATTGAGTTGTGTTAAAACAACAGCATAAGAAGTTTCGGTTGCCAAAGTATACAAAATAAAATCATTGGAAAAATTGGGAGTATTCAATGCAGGTGCATCAATGATTTTCTTCTTGATTGCATTGAAGGCTTCTTTTTCTTTATGACCCCATTTGAACACTGAGTTTTTCCTAATCATATTTTGCATAGATAAAGCAATTTGAGAAAAATCTGGAATGAATATTTTTACAAAATTAATCTGACCTAGAAATGATTCCATGGAATTTTTAATGTGAGGTAAATAAATATTAGAAATCTCTTTAACTCTGTCAGGATCGATATATATACCATCTTTTGACACAACAAACCGTAAGAGTTTCCCTTGATCAAGAGAAAAGAAGGATTTATTTGGGTTTAATGAAATACCAAATCTTCTACATCTTTCAAATATCTGTTTTAGATCTTGTAGATGATTGGATCTCTTCTTTGAATAAACTATCATGTCATCAAGATAAATAACAACTGATCTATTATTTAGACCCTTAAATGCTATGTCCATGGCTCTCTGGAAAGTAGCTCCTACATTTAATAAACCAAAAGGAATTTTCTGATAAGCATATGTTCCCCATTTGGTTCTGAAAGTGGTTTTCAACCTATCATCTGGATGTACTAGAATTTGATTATACCCTGAAAATCCATCAAGGAAGGACATGAGTTTAGAACCAGCTACCTTTTGGAGAATTTTCTCCATGGTTAGCAATGGGAAGTTGTCCTTTTGACATGCCTTGTTTAAATTCCTAAAATCAATACACATTCTAATATCGCCATTTTTCTTCCTGACATGTACCATATTGGAAACCCAATTGGAATGCCTTACAGGAAAAATGATTTTGGCTCTCAGAAGTTTGTTGAGTTCTATTTTGATTTGATCTTCAAGATTTGGATGAATCTTTCTCAATTTCTGTTGCATAGGCTTAACATCAGATAGCATTGGAATTGTGTGTTGAATTATAGAAGTATCATAAGTCTTTAAATCTTCATAATCCCAAGCGAAGAAATTTTTATATTTACTCAAAAGTTTAATGAAAGCAGATCTTTCTTCTGGAGTTAAATTGAGACCTAGATTAACATTCCGGGGTTTAGAATCAGAGCCAAGATTGACTAATTCAAACTTCAAAGTTGAACTTTGAATTTTGGCATTAGTAACTTTCTTGAATGTCTTTAATATCATAAAGATCCTCAAGTTTAACAACAGATTTGGGAATCGGATTTTCATTATTTCTTGAAGTAATTTGCAGATCATGATCATCTTCATCAATAATTTGTTCATCGTATGATTTCTCAGAAGTTAAGAAATTCAAGATATCTTGATCATGGTAGAATACTCTCCAGTTAGTAATATTATCTGGGACAGATGGACGAAAAATCAACTCTACTGAAAATCTATCAGGACTGCAATCTTCAGCAGGAAGGGGTTTGGACGCAACATTAGCTAACAAGTCAGCTGATGTGTTTTGATTTATGGGAATAGAAGAGATATTAAATGCTAGAAATTGAGTGGTAAGGTCCCGTACTAGGGTTTGATAGTGTTTAAGATGCCCTGAAAGACAATGGATGGTATTCCTTACTTGTCTTATGACAATTTCGGAATCTCCATATACTTTCAGGTATTTTACATTTAACCCTATGGCCTTATAAAGCCCTTGAATCAAAGCTTCATATTCAGCAGTATTATTAGTACACTCAAATTCTAATCTACATGATAGCATAGTCTTCTCTCCATTTGGATCAATTAGGATGCATCCTGCTCCTACTCCATCACTAGATTTTGATCCATCAAAATACAATGACCAAAATAAAGTTTCATCAATAGGTTTATTTACAAAAGAATCAGAAATATTTACAATTCTAGAAGAATCAGATTGCGAAAAATTTTCAACTTGAGAAACAAAAGTATTTACAGAGAATGGTGATTGTGGTACAGTAAAATTTCCAAGAAAAAACTCGGCAGAATAACCTCCAAGAATATTATTGTTGAAAGCTACAGGTTCATTAGGTTGCTCGAATTCAGTTATAGTGTGCGTCATATGTTTCTCTCATTCGACTTTGATTTGATTAGGTTTCCCTTTGTAGGGAAGCCACATATGTGAATAATCGGTTGAGATATAACTATTAAGTTTCGCAGACCAGTCCCTGCTTAAGAATAACCCATAGAATTCCGGAATATCTGCAATTAGAATATCAATTCTTTGGACAATCCTAGGGTCAGAAGCTAGTCTAATGGTAACTGAATTTATTTCTCCAATAACTTGAACCTTGGAGCGATCTAATTGTACAATGTGAACAACAGACATCTGAGGTTTGATATTCAACTTAGCACAAACTGAAGAAGGCATTATATTAGAAGATGCTCCCAAATCAATCAAAAAATTATGCAAATTCTTATTGTAGATGGGTGGAAACGTGAAGCTGGGTTACACTTTTGTGAGAATCGGGGCCCGAAATTTTTTTCCAATAATAGTTCAGCTGAAAATTTTTACAAGTTCGGCTGAACTATTACAAAGTTTGGCTGAACTTTCTTATAAAGTTCGACCGAAATCTAGATTCTGTTTACAGTGACGGCACACTGATGGCACTGGCAAACAGAATTTTTGTCGGAGTTTGGAAAACCGACAATTAAAGTTCGGCTGAACTACTAAAAAAGTTCGGCCGAACTATGAGTTCGGCCGAACTATTTTCTATAAATAAATCGCCCGCGAATGTTTATGGTTTCTTTGTTTCATTTTTCGTGCGTTGTTATTGCGGTTTATCGTGTTCATGTCATTGCTGTCTTTCGCCAATGCCCCCTGGTGCTCTGTCGCCGCCCTCTGTTGCTCTGCCGTCCGCGTGGGTAAGGCTCGAATTCAATCTTTTGAAATGTGTTTATGCTCATAACAAGAGGAGAAATAGGTTCCTTCTTTTCTATCTTTCACTTTCACGATAATTATGCTAGTACCTTATGCACTTTGGTACATAGAATACCTTTATATATCTTGTACGAGATGTAGGCTATGAGTTTCGCTTAACGAGTGATACTACGCTTCATAAATTTTTTTTACTTTTTTCTTATACTCAAAATATCCCTTCTTATCCATTCTTAAGGGATAATGGAGGTGCAAAAAAGTCTGCGATTTGTTTTCCAAAAGGGTCAAACTTGAGGGGACTATTAAATTATCCCACGACATCCTTTTCCATTGGGCTTTAATTCCCTCTAAATAATCTCACTTTTGAACCATGTAATGTTATTTTTTCTTTGTTATAAGTGTTAAAAAATAGTGCCCAAAAAATGCGTTCTAGTTAACTCCACAAATTTGGCGGACAAAGAGAAGATACCCCCACCTTAGCCCAAATGGTATGATGTTTCTCTCGTATATGAGGCCTTGAAAATACACCACTTTTTTCAAGCCTTTCAGTAGCAACGACAAGTGTAGAGGATGCGAAATAGTCTACCAAATATTAGGCTCGCTTTGCTTTGCTCTAACAATCTACGTAGTATCACCGTTTTAGATATATTAGGCTCGCCCTGTGGCCGTAACAATCTACCATGTCCAAAAAAAATAGAGCCTTGTGGGTACCATTCATATTGAGTACTAGAGAGCATCTTTTGATCAGCAACAATGAGTAGTATGCAATTGACGGGCTTGTTGTGCGGATAATAGTCTAGTAAAAAAAACGAACCCCTATGGAACGACGATACAAGTGAGTACGGGCTCGCTTGAAAAGACATTAGGCTCATTTGAAAACCATTACTATCCGCCACGTCCAAAAACAGAGCATGTGGATACCATTTATATTGAGGATCTGTCAAGTTCGTTGAGGAAATTGCGAGAAATATTTTTTAATAATCCTTGTGATTATATAAGAAACATTAGGCTCGCTTGCGAGTTAATACGAGGCTCGATTGAGTACTAAAGAAAACACGGACAACATCTTTTGTTGGAAATATTTGCCTCCCTTCTTGACTGGAATGTTGGAAACCCTGATCTGTCTTGAAACCCCTTCTTGGAGTCTCTCTCTAGCTAGAGCGCACCTACACTCGCAACTAGCCAAAAAAACAGATTTGAAATATTTGACTAATTTTTTTATATAATTGAAATTCAAAAAAGCAGTTATTTTCTCCAAGTTTTAATTGTTTAAAAATATGATTGTTTAAAACCGAAAGATTTTTTTTTCTTGTATATTTGAAGCTCTCCATTATTATATAAAAAGGATTTTATGCTTGTATATTTTTATGCTCTTTGCCATATAGTAATGTCGAGTGTATGAAGTTTTAAATTGTTTTTATTATTTTTATTATATGTTGGATGTGATTTTGATTGAAAATGCTTCTTTTTTATTTATTAATTAAAAAAAATTATTAGAAAAATTATTGCTTTAAGCCTTGGAATTTACAATCAAAATTAGAAAATGTTTTTATATCTAGAAACTATTCATGAAAAGTTTAATATTGTTTGATTTTCTCTACCATGTCCTTTTTACATATATCTAGAATAATATTATTTTTAGTTTCCGGTTTTTTGTAACATTTTACTACCATAATCAAAATCTATAGAAATAATAATCTAACATTATAATATCTTGAAATGGAGCTAGCCAACTCAAATATAGTATTGCAAATCCCCGACTAAGCTAGATGAGGAGGCTATGTATTACTTAGTATTGTATCCATAATGGGGTTGCAAGTTCTATGGGTTCAAAAGAACACTTGCAAACAATTTGTTTTCCATATGACCTCTCTTTTTCATAGATAAATTTCATTCTTTTAGCCATTATGGATTTGAGAAAAATACATCCCTGATAGGCCAATAAAAAAGCCTTAACAATGAATTAAACATGAACAACTATTAAATATGGGTAACCAAGTAGCATGAAAACAAACAACTAAATCACCAAGGCTAGTAGTGATAAATAATAAACATTCTAGGATACATAAAAAATTCCATGTAAATAATTTTTTTACCTAAAATCACTAGATGGTGAGGCCCATAGCAACAAGCTGCAAAAGAAATGTAATATAACCAATCAATCTACACCAACAAAACATATGGTCTTGAATGACGTTTTGGACTCTTTAGATATAAATGTACACCGTGGCAATGTATCTTATATAAAACTTTAATCCATGTGCTTAACCTTAACATTGACACAAATGGAATACAATTTTACTCATTGCTTTATGATAGAAAAATATTCGGATGAGTATTACCCACATATCCAAAGCCAAAGGGGATAGATTAAAAAGGGATGCTCTGGTCATCTATAAAAGATAAATTAAAGAAGCATGACATGACATATTAGTAATACAAATTAGATATGCGTACCAATTATGTTCATATAACACAACAAATAGATGATTTAATACAAATGTCACATAGAAGTCATATTTATCTCATGGGCCTTAAACTTAAATTATATATCTAGCATTACATTAAGCTATAGGAGATAAATCAAAGAAGCATTTGAATGTAAATTAAACATGTGTAATAATTATGTCCTTTAGTTCAATAAATAGATAATAATTTGCAAATGCCATATCTAAGCTATATTTCATCTAAGTAGCTTTCAATATAAACTTATATCTAATGTTAAATTATATAAAAGAATAACGATAATTCAAACTTCAAAATAATATTTAGAGTTGGTATAAAATGTGACATAATTTTCTTGCGTGGAAAAAACATAGTTACTGAGAGTTCAAAACTCATGCATTTGAATAGAAAGTGGGTATACGAATGAGCAAGTAGATTTTTTCTAGAAATGAGAAAGTGAAGGTTGATAGAGAGCCACACAAAATTGCAAATTCATACTTTACCAAAATTGTTAGATCCTTTTTAAAGAAAACATATTTAATCAACTTTCATTGAAATATATGATAAACTCAACCCAATTTTATGAAAATTAGTATACCATTTTTTTACATAATTTCACATAATACAAATAGATATAAATTTTAATTAAGTATTGTTATAAAGATTTAACTACCCATCAAGAGATGGCCAAGTGATTGAGACAGGGCATCATCACAATAAAAAACCAAGTACAAATTGTAGTAATCCTAGAATCATGCTTTACATGAGGTAAAATTGGGGAACTCATGACTTGTACTATAGATAAAAAAAACATTTACCCTTACCAAAAAATATATGATAAAAAATTTAAAAAATACATAAGCTTAAGCTTAAAGGGGATATAATCCTTCTTGCCTTCCATATAGATAATGAAAATGATTGTTCCAAGTCTCATGTTGCTTCTCATGTTATTTTATAAACCTTGATTGGAAAGAAAAATAAGAGGGCGAGAAATGTAAGAAATATAAAACATAATGAAACACAACGTAAGAAATGAGAGAACATAATGAAACACACACATAAATATCTCTAGACAATCAACACAATTATTTTTCCTAGGAAAATCCTTATATGGGAGACAAGCAACCCTAAAAAGTAATGATGCTCTAGACTCCTTTTTTCCCTAGGAAATCCTTATGGGAGAAAAACAACACTAAAATGTAAACATGCTCTACTCTCTCTTTTACGGTATGGAAAATATGTGAGTACAAAGAAAGAGGTAATCTCTCTAGAGTTAGCTAATACTTTTAGCATGTAAGGTTGCTATAAAAACTTAACTTCATACATTTTTTTCTCTAACTTCACACTCCTAGTTGTATTTTCAACTATGGAACAAAATACAATAACACAAAATGGAACTCTTATTCCTCCTAGTGGCCAAGTATTTAACCTAGTGTGATAGCCAACTAGGTGTAAGATTTGACTATGTTAACCATTAACGAGGTTTGTGATTTTATACCTTTTAGAGTCTTGTTAAAATTCCACATGTAGCTAGCTTGCCATGCATGAGTAATGGGACTAAGATGTCATTCTCTCGTACCATGGTGGTCAACATGATAGGTCAACTTACTAAAGGCATAAATTTTGAATGAACTTCGTTTGATGTTTTTCTTGCACCATTGGATATGTCTTTAAGTGTAGAATAATGGTCAAGATTTTGGCACAAGGGATAATCGTTTGACCCCCGTAAATGTAATTTAATGCCTCAAAATGACTCCAAAAGGTTTTAGACCCCAATTCTCCACCCACCATTAAAATGACCCTACAAGTTGATTCTTTAAGTTTTTTCACTCTATAAGCATCAAAATATATGACAAATAATATAATTATCCAATCTAGATCATTATTTAATAATTTGTTAAAATTATGAGTAAGATATACATAATGGAATTTAAATAAATAGCGTTAATTCATTCAACACCCTTGTACATGTTCCTTGTTGATACTTTGAATGTAATACTTTTAAAAAATAATTTGTTTATGGATTCTATTTTCCACATTCTCTCAACCATATCAAAAACCTTCTTATAATATTTGAAATCGAAGGTCTTTCCCATACCAAAGTATGTTCTTTTAAATTTTTTTTTCTTGGTGATATGGGTGGTTCGGAAATGATTGGGAGAGCGAAATTCCTTGAATTTAATACATGTAAAATATGTTTGGTTCATGCCACTAAGCCAAGAATTTTAAATTCAACTGACTTTTAATATAACCAACTAAATCTTGCAAAAAAAAGAATAAAACAATTTATGTTAGGGTTGTGGATTTAGGCATTGAAACAACACACCATGATACTTCAAATTTAAAAATAATGGTTTGAGTCCTAGGTAGCTTAGAATCCTATTTGTTTTCAAAATAAGGATGCACTCCCATTTGATTCTCATGATTAGGTTGTAAACATGAGGCTCTCGCTCAAGAGTGGACCTTCCCAAAATCTTGTGACGTCTTGTCACAAACAAAACCATCAAAGCTGAAAACACATCATGCAAGAAACATAGCTCGACGACATATATCATTTTTTCTCCTTCAAAGAAAAAAAATTCACGTCATGTGAATATCTCCATGTAGTCTTACATATTGGTGTACAAAACCTTCAACCAAAAAAACAAGTTCACAACATGCCTCTTCAAACAAATCGACTCTCAAGTCAAATAATAGAGCTCATGTACAAATTTCCATATTTGTTGCATTTAAGTGTGTCAACGTAACTGTACTTTCAACGTCTTGCTTCATGGAACATGCACCATACTTTGAATTTGTAAAGAAATTCATGAAACATCAAAATACATGCAAGGCCTTAATTGGATAAGAAATCTAACCATCTGTTAGCAAACCATTTCAATGGCGCATCTTTTAGCTGCACTTCATCATGTGAATCATCTTGACCTTCATCGATTATGGAATCTTCTTTTCCATTATTGTCGTTATCTCTTTCCACCTCCTTCAAATGTTGTGGATGAATTGTTGGATACAAAGTCCAACACTTGTCCACATGGTGACCTTTCTTATGGCAATGAGTAATAAACAATTGCATCTTATTTTCAACATCATTTTCCTTGTCCAATGGGCCTTTGAGTTTTTGACTCATTTATTTAAAAAGTTTCAATGTGCATGGATACCTTCTTCCAACATCTATAAACATTATGACTATTCAAACCACAAAAGGAACATGTGCAAGTTCTTTTATATATCTTATGTGAATATTTACCATGTTTATCATAATCAAAAGCAATTTGATTAAAGGCAAATTTATACCTTGAACATTCACCATTGTGGCCTTCTTGAGGAGGTGAATTTGATGAGGTATTGGCTCTCCTCTGAATACTAGCAATGAATGAACAATGACTAGATAGAGCTTTCAACATCCTCTTCTTTTACATTCTCATTAGTTGCATGTTTATTAACATCTTCTTGCAAAGTGGGTGTCAAACTTTTCCATTCATCATGAACACAAACTTCGAAGCTTGAGGTAATGAACAAGAAATAAAATTCCTTCTTGGAACAGCTTCATGTGCTTCCTTGGCTTTGGAGCATTCTCCATCATGTTTTCCATGGTTAAGACCCAAATAATTAGGCCCTTCCTCAACAACATTTGGCTCAACTATGCCTTGTACTCAACTAAGCCTTGTACATGTTTGCCTTTAACCCTTTACTTTCATAGCACATTTTCATCAAAAAATTTGGACTTTATTCCTCTAGTGTGTCTCTCAAAAGCACGTACACATTCATTTTGAGAGGAAATTGAAGACAGAAACCAATAGCTAATTCTTCTAGCATGGACCTTAATGTATCAAGACTTAGCAACCTTATTTTCATAATTTTTTTCTAGCATGGACCTTAATGTCATAGCCTTCTTTTGCCTACAAAATGAAAGCAAATTTCCTTGCAATTTGGCTTGCGGCATTCATAATTCATGCTCATGGAACATGATTGTGTTGCAATTGTGATAACATCTCGTTGTATGCAGAAGCTAATAAAAAATGATCGAAATTGACATTTTTGCTCTGTTTTTTTGAAGATTTAAGGAAAATTACACCAAGTAGCTTCCAACTTCATATGATGATCATGTCAAACTCATCTCAGGGTATTGTCCAAGTAAGAGCCACTTAAGCAAGCAATCTAGTATACATGACTCCAATTTCAATTAGTAGCAATGACAGTTCTCTAAGTATGGTGCAAACATTGCTCCGAAATCCTCAATGGGGCATGTTTGATGACAATAATTTGGGGGAGTGAGAGAGGGAGATGGTACGAGAAAAAAATTCAAAGAATCCACGAGAAATTGAAAAAATATATAACTAGAATAAGGTGGAAGACATTTGTAACCTAAGAGAGAAACCCGTGAGGAAATGGGTGAAGTTGGTATTACACACCCAATTGGAAAACCTCGAGGAGAAAACATTTCTCCCACTTTATTTGTTGGCATAACCTAGTAAGTGTTATTCACTAGCATGTATTTTGTCAAGGCCTTGACCTAGTTTCCATTCAACTCCATCCACCAAGTTGTAGAGGATTCCTCTAGTGTGTCTTTCAAAAACACGTACACATTCATTTTGAGAGGAAATTGAAGACAGAAACCAATAGCTAATTATTCTAACTAACCTTGACTAAAATGAGCTAAATTGTACTTTGATAGCAACTTGATTTGAATATGGACAAACTAGTTTTATTGGGCTATCTCCCTCATTAGTTAAATAAAAATGTGTTTAGGATCGTCTAAAGTTAGCCAATTGGGAAGGGGTTTGTGTCAAGCTTTAAGTGTATTTTGTGAGAAATTTATGAGTTAATTAGCTTTTAAAAACTCATGTGTACAAATAAAATGCAAAATTTTTATTTAGGAAATTTTTTTCCCTCAATCTAGATTCCGATCATTGGACATGTAAGAGGAAGAAAGAGGGAATTCACTTTTCAAATTCTAGACCTTTTCTAAACCAAAATAAACTAGAGGTTTGGTTTTCAAATACATTCACTTATTTGGAAAATTTCTATCTACCAAAAGTCCATATGCCAATCTACCTCCCAAGAAATACATTTAGTACACCACTGGTTAGTTTTTTTGTCTTCCTATATTCTTTATCAACCTCTTCTAGTGATTCTTGAAAGGTGGATACTTCAATCCTTCCTAAAAAATTGAGCTCTAAAATGAGAAGACATACAAGGTCATTTTAAGTCATTCTTAGATAATTAAAATGATTGTTCCAAGTCTCATGTTGCTTCTCATGTTATTTTATAAACCGTGAGTGGAAAGAAAAATAGGAGAGCAGAAATGTAAGAAATATAAAACATAATGAAACACAACGTAAGAAATAGAGAACATAATGAAACACACACATACATATATCTCTAGACAATCAACACAATTATTTTCCTATGAATCCTTATGGGAGACAAGCAACCCTAAAAAGTAATGATGCTCTAGGTAGCTTAGAATCCTATTTGTTTTCAAAATAAGGATGCACTCCCATTTGATTCTCATGATTAGTTTGTAATCATGAGGCTCTCGCTCAAGAGTGGACCTTCCCAAAATCTTGTAACGCCTTGTCTTCCCATTTATGGTAAAGAAATCAAATAGTTCTATCAATTCCACCTTGCAACTCTAAGAGACATTGAATTAAATTTCATCTCAAGACAGGGCTTTGAGAGGACACTCTCAAAGCCAACCTTCGTTATGGCTTTGAAACACATGGTAAGTATCAAGACTTAGCAACTTTATTTGCATAATTTTTTTCTAGCATGGACCTTAATGTCATAGCCTTCTTTTGCGTAAATGAATGCAAATTTCCTTGCCATTTGGCTTGCGACATTCATAATTCATGCTCATGGAACATGATTGTGTTTCAATTGTGATAACATTCGCTGTATGCAGAAGCTAATAAAAAATGATCGAAAATGACATTTTTGCTAGATGTTTTTTTTGAAGATTTAAGGAAAATTACACCAAGTAGCTTCCAACCTCATATGACCATCATGTCAAACTCATCTCAGGATATTGTCCAAACAAGAGCCACTTAAGCAAGCAATCTAGTATACATGACTCCAATTTCAATTAGCAGCAATTGGACAACCTCGAGGAGAAAACATTTCTCCCACTTTATTTGTTGGCATAACCTAGTAAGTGTTATTCACTAGCATGTATTTTGTAAAGGCCTTTCAACCTAGTTCCCATTCAAATCCATCCACCAGGTTGTAGAGGATTCCAAGCCTAATTTCATAAAAAGTAAGTTGGGGATGATCACATTGACTTGCTTGATGACATGTCTATGAAGATTAACTACCTTGAACTATTTTTTTGCGTAGGGAAAGAGACACATTCCCATGTCTGAGCATGAAAATGTTCTTTGATATTGTTAATGCCTCTAGTGTTTACTTCTACAAGTTCTATAGGTAGAGTGCAGCAAAGGGCCGGGTAGCCTGCTGGATCTCATCTTTTATGAAAGGTGACATATCTAGTAAATGCCCCTACGATCAATCTTTGGAATGGATCTAAATAGAAGTTCTTCATTTTAATATCAGTAAAACACAAAAACTTTAAGGTAAACTATGTACATGTATGTCATTTCTTCCACAAAATAAAGTGTATAAGTAGTAAATTTTATACCAAGTGTTCTCCCACCATGTAAAGCGCAATTTGGTGAACTTATCATTTTTATAATATCTTTTTCGATTAAATTTAGTTTCACACATGATAAATTATTGCTTTGAAAGTTGTGTTCTTACATAATTTGTGTACACTAAATTACGAATTGATTTTTTGAAATCTATTTTGTGTAAATGTCGACCAATAGATATATATCATGGAGGATGAAAGACAAAGATCGCTCGAATCCCATATGGAGGTTCAGGGATCGGAGGATGTTCACGGTATTTAAATATAATCTTAAATCTCCATACATGTGTGTAAATATGGAATTGATTTTTTTATTAAATTTGTGAGTGAAATTAGTTGTTAATAAGTTTCATATTTTAATTTTTAGGAGGTAAGAGGAGAAGGGTGTCTACTCCATCCATGGAGAGTGGCCAAGGTTCAATTGGTCGAGGTATGAGTGGTAGCGAAAGTTGCGGGAAGGGGTGATATTTATTCCCCAAAAGGCCAATCATGGCTGTCGGTTCTCAACAGAGGTCCTTGTGGGTCCGGTTCTCAGCGGCGTCATTTCGGGTACTAGTTCTCACGAGGTTCATGTTGGAGAAGATGTTAACCAACAACATCAAGGTTGCCATCAATTTCAATATTTTTTTCATTAAATTTTTACGAAATTTTTTTACACGTGTTTTTTCTAATAACGAAATTATATATATATTGATGCGAGAGGCCGAAAAATGTTCGAGCTAGTGGTCAAAAATAGACGCGAGGGGCAGCTCGCTACATTCAAGAAGAAGGCTCGTCAACCCAGCAAACAACTTATCCAGCTGAGATTAATGATATACCATGGGAAACCAATATGGCGGAATGCACCTTACAAAGGTGTGAAAGCCTTCATGCAAAATTGCAAAGAGATCTCATGGCTTTGTCTCTACCTGCTGAGAGTAGACAAAGCCTTGAAATAGTTACACATTCATTGGGTGAAATGGTAAATGTGTACAGAAATTTGGGGCCAACGACCGATTCGTTTGTAGAACCGATGAGAAAGAGAAAAAGCAAAGGGTGATAGGTCCCGATAAATGGCGGACATAAAACAAAATGTTACAAGAGCGAGAGGCCAAGTCAAAGTTTAATTATAAGGAAGGGCCAAAAAGAAAAATGTTGAAGGTGCGATATTTCAAGCACCCAGACAAATGTGCAGTTATTTGTATGATCGACATCTTGCGGCCTTTGGAAGGCTTCCATGGAACGATGAGGTTCCTGTTTATTTTGCACAAATGTTTTATGTAGAATTTTTTTGGGTATGAAACTCGACTACAATGACCTTCCTTTAGAATTTTTTGGCCCGGGGGAGAGGTTGATTATATCAACGTAAGGGCGCTAAGCGAGATGTGGAGTTACCTTGCCCCTGAGCGCCATTGGTGAGTCGACCGTTTTGAGTCGAAACTCGCGATCGAGAGATGGATGCGACTTCTCAAATAAGTCGAGAAGCAAGACATGTTATGATTGACAATGTTCATAGCGAATTGAGTGGAGTCAATCTTTTTTTAAATCGACAAAGAGCACGTGAAAATGCACGTGCCAATTTTGTTTATCGTACGAAATGAGGAGATTTACAACATGAATGTTGAAGATCTCCGAACATATGCAATAAATTGTCGCAATGGTCTGCTAAAGACCTAATTTTTCATGAGGAAGAGGGCACCGAACGGTATGTGTTAGTGACCTTAGGGTTTGAAATTATTTTTACATATACATGTGTACAATTTGTAATAAATACATGTGTATGTACATGTATATATTTATTTGTATGTGTACATTAACCTAACAAAAATGTATGATTATATGTTAAAACACCATTTGCAGGTTCTCGTGCATGACGCGTGATGAAAATGTTAATATTACGTTCGGGACCTCGCGTTTAAACGATGCGGATGGGTCCGACCATCATGATATGTTGGCACATGTATTTTAGTGTTTTTTAAGTGACTCTAAAATAAATAATTGTTGCCACACATGTACATGTATGTATATATATAATTTGATAAAATGTTTTAACAGTACCGATTCATCTGATGTTTTTTGGGATGGCGGTACCTTCTTCTTCTTTAGGAGATATACCTTCTACTTCATTGGGAGATGAGCCACAAGTATGGACAAATTTTCACAGTTATAAAATTTATGATATTTAAAAGTTATAGATTATATATATATATATATATATACATTCTACCTCAAAAAAGTTCCATTAAAAATTGTATATATATATATATATATATATGTAGTTATATAGATTTTTTGGAATTTAGGTCCCTATAAAAGATTTCTTTAATCCGGGGACTCTAGCGATGGAGATAGGAACATCCATAGCATTTGAACAAGTTGTCTTTAGTTCCTTTTTTTAATATTATTGAAAATAAGTTTATATATGTACACGTGCATTTTAATTTTAAAGTTTTTAATTTATATAAATTATATATATATATATATATATATATATATATATATATATATATATATATATATATATATATATATATATATATACATATATGTATATATTGTACATGTATATTATACAGCTTTACTACTGCGGATGTTCTTATGGGAGAACCTTTGTTCATCAAATGGAGAGGGAACCTTACGAGGTATTGCATGATTTTTTTCTTATATTTTGTTTTTTACATGAAGTTCTAGATACATATATTCTCATTCATTTTTAAAACTTCAAATTTTAATGTTCAAGTACATGTGCATTGTGTATGTAGGTTTCCTATTCATAGGATAGGGCGCAGATGAGACCCGTGACGCTAGATCCTCCATTTGATGGACATGATTTCCTGATAGATTTGATTTCAAAATTTAGATGGTTTTAAAATTTGTTAAACTTCATACGTTTGATACTTGTGAGATTTACAATTTTTTGGACATATTTTATTACATTGTTATTATATAATTTGTTTTATTTAATTTTTGGATGGTTTTAGTACTTTTGGCATGTGAATGTGAAGTAATGTTGTCATCCGAACTACATTTGGCATGTGATATTTAATGTTAAATGTTTTTTTTGCACAATATATAATCAAAAGGGTTTTAAAACTTAAAGTTTTGGATGGTTTCAATCTCAACTTAAAGTTTTTGGATGGTTTCAACCTACATTTGCACATGTGGTAAATTGAAATGTTACTTGTAACAAAACAATCCCCATTGATTTCATTGTATATGTTGATTTTCTGATTTGATATAATTGCATGTATGATGGTACATTACTTGTAAAGTCATTGGATTAATAGTGTTCATTGATTTCGAGTAGTAGCGCAAAAAATTATTGACAATGTAGAACGATTTTTGTGTTATAATAATTAAACCTAATAATATTGGAGAGCAAGAGAGACAAGGTATGGTCTTTACTACAAGAGTTCGAGCTAAATATTTAAATGGTTTATGATTTATGATTTTTACTTTCTTTTTAATATAGTCGATACGGAAAGATGACAAAAACTAATAAGGGTGAAAATAAGAATAGAAGAAAGTAAAATAGTTTAAGATTGATCACAATAAATGCTATTTGTAATTTATTACATTCTAATTATTCACATTCTATCAATCAATATTATTACATTGTCACTTTGCATTCAAAAATTTTATTTGATCATTTTCCATTATTAAAGTTATTCTACAATATTTATCATCTCAACAAATTGAGGTAACTAAGAAAATTTAAAATTAAAATGACTTGATAAATCTCAAACATATTTAGCATATTTAAAATGGTTATATTAATATTAGATGTATTTACATATTATTGATAAAATTAATCATAGTGTTCCTCATATTATCGATAGTTTTTCCTTGGTTGCACACGATTGAAACCAACCTAGATCCATCTAACTACGGATCTATCAAGCGCCGAGAGAGGATCAAATCTCTCGAGGTGAAAACCTTTCCTCAAGTTTTGCACTCAAAAAGAGGTTTGCACCTCTAGATATTTGATCCCTCTCGGCGCTTGATAGATCCATGAGTTATGATGGATCTAGGAAAATAACTTTCTAAAAATAAGTAAGGGAAAAGCTGAGCATAGGGAACAATTAGGAGTAGATTTAGGTCATAGGGAACAATTAGGAGTAAATTTAGGAACATGTGATTGTTGGGTGAGATAAAATCATATTTTTAATAAAATAATGGGAATTTGTAGGAGAGACAAATAGTGGATATGACATGTATTTTGGTGAATAATCAAATTTATGGAATTAAACAATTAATTATTTTTGTATGTGAAAACAAGATTCACACCTAATCCTCACCTAAAAGACTAAATTAAACACATTATTAAGGGGACGAGGAGATTTCTAGGTTTTGAGCTCCCCATTGTTAGATGAGTGTCGTAATGGCATTCCATGTATTTTTGTGAGAACTTATGATATTGTGATATTCTAATTACGTAATAGTGATCTTGAGTACATGTCTGGATAATGTAGTAGATAGGAACTTTTTGATAAAGGGAGATTAGGGAAGTGACCAAATTCCTATCAGGTGAAGAAATTTTTTCTTCACCTTCCTATAACTCCATTGTAGCTTTGGGGCCAAAGGTAAGAAGAGTACCTTGGAATTTCTTGGGTGACAAAACAAGTAGGTCACCACCTTTGGTACGAGTGCATTGGAATTCATTAAATGTGGGTCATTGGGCTATGAAATACAGAGTGAGATGTCTCACTTCTAGGTGATATTTTGCACTCCTAAAGATGGAGTGTCAACAAATTGGATTGATGAGTCTAGAAACTTAGATTTCAGTCTCCAATGTGTCTTTAGAAATACATTATTATATATAGTAGGTGTCAAGAGCAACCTTCTTGAAAACTTCTGAATAAGAAAAATCCTATGGCTGGGACATCAATATAGATCACATATATGATAAAACTACTTAAAGAAAAGCGAGATTAGGACAGTGGGACCTTACTTGTTATCTCGTTCCTTGGAGGCTAGTATGTGGGACCAGAATCATTACAATAAGTGAAATAGTGCCTTTGCTCACATTGAAGAAATACCCTTTAGAAAGAATTGATTAATTTAAATTTCTCTCTATATATCATATATATCTATCTCTTTATATATATATATCTATCTCTTGTATTTTCATTATTACATATAGAAAAACTGCTCATTACCTTCACAATCTCTTCTCAGAGCATGGTCAACCCCTTTAATTGTTTATGTGAGTACAAATACAATGTATAAGCAGACTCAGTTTGAAGTTAGTCTGCAGAAAGTTTCACAACATATTTAAATAAATAATAAATTGTTTGGATTATTCATAAAAAAGACTAAACAGAATTCCACTATAATAGTAGTCCATGATAGGTTTGTACTTTCATTTCTTCAATTTAAATTTTTAACAGTTGAGCTTCTCTCTTATCCTTCTTTTTACACAAGTGAATATCTTGTGCTTTATAGATGGGACATGATCTTCCAAGTAAACAAAGTCTGCTTTTGATGGAGTTTCTCTGAAAAAAATAACTTCTTCCCATCTATATAATGGACCTACTATATCTATAAATCTAACGATCATTCCTCAATCTACTATACATTTCATTTTCATTGTCCAGCTTTTTCAGCTATCCCTTAACATTTTCTTAGGCCATGTCAAGATTTTTAGTGGAAAAAACCCACTCTCTTACTGTAAAGCTAGGCTTAGCATTCAATTACTTATAACCCCAAATTTATTTACCAAATCTAAAATCTAAACCAAAAACAGACATCAAATCCTTTATTCCTGTGGTGAAACGATCTGGATGATATTACTCAGGAAAGTGTGTTTCGGCACCTCTAATAATTAAGAATCTAAATAAGCTACATGTATGATAATCAGTGAAGTTATTACTAGCATTATTACAGATATTTTTACAAATTTTTATTATTATTGAGTGAAATATTAAATATTATTTTCATCGTTTACTTTTTAGAATGAAAGATGAAATTATATAGAGACTATAAGCGATCCCCAATTATTGGGCATGAAGGGTCTATTTATCTTTGAAGAAGATTAGCACACACTGGATAGAAATCATCAAAGTGAGACTATATTTACTTTAATTTATAGAGCACAAATTATAAGTTATTGAATATTCATGATATATATTTTTATAGGGGGATGACAGAGTTCAAATCAAAAGAAAGAAATGAAAATTAAGAAGTGAGAAGAAAATAATAAAAAATCTACGTCATAACAGACTATCAAAAAGATGAGAATTCCATTAAAGTACAGTGAAATAATCCAACAATTTTATTATATTTTAGATTAAATATCTTATGGGTAACTCATTTAAAAATTGAAACACTTCAATATTACATTGTTTTTTAAATATTATAATTGTTGGGAGTATAAATATAATATATATAAATAAAGAGAAATGAATTTTCTATATATTATGTAAATTAATGAAAAAAAAAGAAAAATATTATATCTCTTAGATATATATATATATATATATTATATATATATATATATATATATATATAATATATATATATTTATAATTAAATTATAAATTATTCTTTATATATTTTTAATATTATAGTCTATATTTACTTTAATATAGAGATCAGGTGGTCACCTCTCCCCCCTAGCCTCAGAGCAGGATGGCACAGGCATGGTTTCGTCACACACACACATCCTCGATTTTTAAAGTAAATTTCTATTACATTATAAACAGAGCATATAAAATGTCTCAATAAGGATAAAATTCATATTTTAGATTTACAGTAAGAGATTAAATGGCAAAATAATATATATGAGATATTACTAATGTGAAAGCTTTATAAGATCTTTGGCATTCTGAAAAAGTCTAAAAGTCTCAGTAATCAAATCATTATAAATATATTCTTATAAAAATATAAATATTAATTATCAATTATGTGAATCTTATAACAGAAAATAATAAATATTAATTATTAATAATTTATTATATATAAATTATTTGACTATTATATCTTTAAAATCGAGATATATATTACCTTTATTTTAACTATAAATGAAATTATAGAAATGAAGAAAAATTTTCATTCACAAATAGAGAGTGATACTTCTAATCTCCTTTGAAAAAGTTCATCACTACATTATCGACATAATACTCAAAACTACATGACCAAACAATACAACTTCTAAAAAATACATGGAGATACCATGCAGCTCTCTAACAATGGGGAGCTCAGAAATGATCCCATATCATCGTGTTTATTAGTCTTTTGAATCTGTTTTCACGCTGCAAAAATAAGCCAATTGTTTAATTCCATGATTTGTTGTTGTGAGGGAAGCTGATATATCACTCTTGTATATATAAATTACATTATTACAACAAGAAATATGATTTTATCTACAACAATCACATCATTGCAAATTCTCTGAGAATGTTACTATATTATCAATCCTCCTGATCTTTGTATATATAATACACGAAGATTATTACTACTGTCCATCTTTAACTGGATCATATAAAGCGTGGGAGGATGCGAATCTGGGGCGCGAGGCCTCTTTTTGAGTACTAAGGCATAAAGGGAAAGTTTCACCTCAAGAGTTTACGATCCTCTCAGCGTCGTCGTGGAACATAAAGATGATCTCAGTTAGTTTGATCATTGCAACAAGGAAAATATCAGATATGTCAGGGCATATGATTATTTTTATCAATAATATGCATATACTTTCATAAATATTCAATATATACATATTTTATATCTGTACAAATATGTTTGAGGTATCAAAGTCATTTAAAATTTTAAAATATTTCTTAAGATTCACCTCAGATACCTGTTGAGATGAATAAATATTGTTAGAGATCTTTCAAAATAATGTGGAAAGACTGAGTCAAATCAAATTTTTTGATGCAGTGACAATGTAATAATCAATTGGTGATAGAGAATGTGAATCATTAGAATATAGTAAATTATTAAATAAAACATTTGTGTGATTCAATCTTAAGAAAACTATTACAATTACTTTCTTATATCTGCTTTCACCCATATATATAGTATCATCTATTTCCAGTGTGATATATTAGGAAAGTAAAAAATCATAAATCATAAACCACTGCCCAAAATATTTACTTTCGAAACTCTTGTAGATAAAAGACCATACACTTGTCTCCTCTTGCTCTCCAATATTACTAGTTTGGCTTTATTATTATAACACAAAAGTAAATCATTCTTCATTGTCAATAACAATTTTTCAGCTTAGCGTCGAATCAATGAACACTAATCAATACCAAATGACTTATACAAGTAATGCTATCCATCATACATACAATTATAAATCAAATCGAGAAATCATCATATACAATGAAATCAAAATGAGGATGTTGTTTTGTCTACAAGTAACATTATTCAAATTATACATCACATAAAGTTGCATATCGCTCGTTATGATTGAGCCATCCAAGAAGCTCAAGTTTTAAAACCCTTTTGATTATATATTGTGCACACATTTAACATTAAATAATATCACGTAGCATATGTGATTGGAGATGACAACATTACCACCATTCACATGCATAAAAGTACTGAGAAACACATCATTAAAGTAAAAACAGGCATATAACAGCACTAATGTAATAAGCGTGATTACATTGTGGAAATATCTCGCATATGCATCAATTTGTATATGAGGAGTCAACAGATTTTAAAAAGGCCCATCTCAGGTCCCAGAGTCAAATGTACAGCAAAATGATGTCATCTCCAGCAGTGATCAGCGTGTGGATTATCAGTCCATGCCCTATCTTTACTGATTCAGGATACATACATATCACTTCTGTCGTAAGAACTTGGTTTAAAAATTTCGAAGTTTTAAGAAAATGGTAAATGACATACATCTCATGTCTATGAAACTCAGCATAAAAACAAAATCTTAAGATCATGCCATGGCTATAAGAAAGTTTCCCACTCCTCCATTTGATGAGCAATTCTCCCATAAAACAATACTAGCGATGAAACAGCGTACGATATACATGTGTTATATATCTATATATATATATTATATATATACATATAATATCATATATATATATATATATATATATACTTATATACTATTTTTATATATATATATATATATATAATTTATATAGGTGCAAAGGCACAGGCCAATTGCGTGTATATAAACATTTTCAATAATGAAAGAAGGGACACAGGCAACTATTCAATGTATGGATGACTATATCATAATTGTAAGTCCCAGAGGTCGAGGTGTATGTTGGGAACCCCTCCCAGGTTCAAAAAAAATTTAAATAATAAATATATATATATCTATATCAAATTACAATACATTTACAAAATTAAAATACTAACATATATATATCATATATAATATTAACTATAACTTTAAACATAGGTACAAACTGGCATTGATATACTTGGCTCATCTCCAGTAAATGAAGAGATATCACAGAAAGAAGGAAAGTACCTTATCCCAATGGAATATTTTCATTAAATAATTTATAAATATATATACTCACCATACATATACTATCATATGGCAATAGTCATTGTAGGTATAAAAAACATAATCATGTGCTTAATATCATGTCATTGAGCCATCGCATGTTCTTTTGAGAAGTTCTAAACATCATAACCTTTTATCTATAATCATACACAATACAAATGTCTTTAACATATATCATACATTTATTAAGTTATCAACACGTAAATAAATATAATACGTAATATACATATTGTTTCTTATAATTATAAAATATATCTAAAATCATTTAAATACAAGTCTGCTGACTTTTTATCTTGTTGTGTGTATATTTAATATGAAGAGTGGTCTTCACACAGTTAATGCGTCAATTGCATATCGTTAGGTCTTCCCAACATTATTAACGTAAATCTCCTCAAAACATAGATAAAAACAATTGTGCGTGCGCATTACTATTGAGTAATATCTTGCGATTTAAAAAAGTTGATACTCATTATTATCAGTAGTTGTCAATCATAACATCATCTTTAGCTACAAACGTTTGAAGTGTATCATCTAATCATAAAGAGATTTCAAATCCAAGTAAAACATAAATCGTGACTAGAGACCAAGTGCTTCTGGCGTGCATTAAGTATAATCAGCATATACATTAAAATAAGAAGGTCGTATAAATCAAGAGTTTCTCTTATATATTATTGGCTGCCAAATCAAGCAGAGACATAATAATTCCATGACTGCAAAAGCGCGAGATCATCAGTGTCATCAGCAACTTTATCACAAGTGGCAATCTTGCGCTCAACATTTTTGCTTTGGCAACTTCCTTATGGTAAACTTTGGCATTTTTCTTAGCTTAACATTTTGTTTATCTGCCATTATCAGGGACATATCTTCACTACCTGTATGATTCTACAAGCAATTGATCGTTGTTTAATCTATGCATGCCTTCACCCAATGAAATATCGTCAACCTATTCCAAAGGCTGTGCCATATCAGCAGTGAACAAACCCATCGATCTCTTTATTTTACCATGAAAACACTGCCTGCCCAACAATTTGTTAAACATTGTTTTCACATCAGTATATCAGTATTCTCCATTTGAATAAGATTAAATTGCCGTTATGACCCTTCTTTGACTACCCATGTCTACACTTTAACAATGTATTTAGGCATAACAAATATCATATATTTATTATAAAAAAACCCGTACCACCTGAAGTAATGAAAAAATGATAGGTGATAACGGCTTGCTGATATTTGTTGGTGCTATCTTCTCCAACCATCGACTCTCGTGAAAACCGATAAATCAACCATTCTGAAGGCAGAATTACACGACGACACTATTGAAATAAAGCGTGATGATCAACCTTTGAAAATAAATATCACGCCTACGCAACCTCACTCTTTACACTCTTCTGACGGTGGGCAGCGGCCTCTTCCATGGATGATGAACGCCGCTATGCATAAAGGCAGGCTGTGAGCTTGTAGCAAATATTTTATATTAAATTACTAATAAAAATCAATTTCCCATATTTCTTGCCGTATATGCGGAGATTTGAGATTATATTTATCTAGTGGGCATATCATCAGTTCCCTCAGAACCTCCATATGATTGGCTGATCTATACTCATCTCATGATATATATCTCTTAGTGAGCGACTATAAAATAGATTTCAAAAATCAATTAATCATTGTCTTTTGATATGTGGGGAACATAACTCAAACGATAATTTATGTGGCAATTTTAGTGAAGAAAATGTTATAAAAATAATCAGATTCATAAGTGTACGCCTATAAATTGGAGAACGCAGTATAAAACATACTATACTATTGTGAGCTGTTTTTATGTATAGTTTTGCTTAAATTTTTGTGTTTCTGAATATATTAAAATGAAGAACCTGTTCGTCCATTCAAAAAATTATTTGTAGAAACAATACCTTCATAAAGATAAGTCAGAAACTACCAGCCGCCTAGACTGCCTATCGAACTTCGTAAAAATGTATAAACAATGTCGAGAACATTTTATTAACAGAACTATAGGAATATCTATACCTCATAAAAAATGGTTCAAATCGTTAATCGTACAGAGCATGTCATCGAAACAGAGAGTGATGTGATCATACAGCACTATACATGAGTGGAAACACAGATCTCTATAGCCATAGTGGGCCCAGATGGAACTGATTTAAAGAACATTTATAAATGCATGCAAGTAGTCACCTTTAGGTGCTTATGATAAATTAGGAAGATGTTATCCTGAGATATCCCAGTCATTTTCTAGTGTTGGAGTGTATAATACCTGGAATTTAACTGTAAGTAATAACTGTTTGGGCAGCCTCTTTGAATGAAGTTGTTTTATGATATTGAAAATACATGATATATTTTCATTAAATCTTCAAAAAAAAAAAACATCTAATAAATCATCCCATTTCGATATTTTTATTGTTAAAACACTGGCGAGATATTATCACATTAATAATCATGTTATGAGCATAATTCCATAAATCATAATAGCCAAAATAAAAGGAAGTACATAATAATTGCAAAGAACTCATATTTCATTAAAGTCATAACAAAAAAATCTCTTAATCAAATTGCTAGAGTCTTAATTAAATACCATAAGCCCATAACAGAAAATTCCAACTTTAAAGTGTATATAAAAATATATGTGAAGATAAATTCATTATCAACATCTTAGGTACAAAGTGAGTGACTCAGAACTATTTGTTTCTTTTACCATAAATGAAGACAGGCGTACAAAGGCTACCAGGAAAAGTCCTCTGTGAAGGCCTCATAGTCCTAAGCTAATCATGAGAATCAGATGGGTACCTTGGCTGAGCAAATAGGTTCTGGCTTCCCTACAAACCATCAAATTCACTTTTAGGGTTAAATATCTCCCATAAAAAATTCTCAGGAAATAATTATGTTAGATATCTGAGATATATATATGTGTGTCTAGTTTTGAATATGTTCTCTCTTTCTTACAGTTTGTGTTCATTATCATTTTATATTTCTTACGCATTTACAACTCTCCTCACTCCTTTTACTCTACGATTTTATAAATAAACATGAAACTAACAGACAATGTTTTATTATCAAGAGCGACTTAAATGTGCCAAATATATCTTTATATTTCAAAATAATTTTAGAAGGATTAAATAATCACATTCAAAATCACTAGAAAGTTGATAAAATATAGAGAAATAAAATAACTTGATGATGTAATCTCTTCTTAAGTCCGTCAGCATATAGACTACAATAAAATAAAAAGTACAAATAAATGAATGTATTTGAAAACCAAACATAAATTCCCGATTTGAAAAAGTCATTTGAGAGTGACTATAACAACTCTCTTGCATGTCGATAGATCTAGGTGAGGAAAAATAAATTTTGCATTTATTTGTACATGAGTTTAAAAACTAATTAACTCTGCAAATACACTTAAAGCGACACCAAACCCGCCCACAATTCAATAACTAAACAGAATCTCAACCAAATTTTATTAATATCAGAGAATAAGCCAATAAAAACTAGTTTACATCTCATTCAAATCCAGAAATTCTTCATCAGAAAATACCATTTAACTCATTTTGAATAAATTAGATTAGAATGATTATTTATTGATTTTATAATGTTAATTCTCTCAAAAATAGAATCGTATAAAATGCTGAAAATTTTACTGAAGAATCCTCTACAACAGTGAATGAAGGTGAAATGGAAACTAGGTCAGGCCTTGATAAAATAATGCAGTGAATAGCACTTACTGGAGTTGTGCAATGAGCAAGTCTGGAAAAGATATTTTCATACCTCAGAAGATTTTCAATTGGGTGTGTAACCTGTACTTACATTTCTGCAATTCCTCTTGAAATAGAAACCAATCTTCCACCTTATTCTAGTTATATATTTTGATTTCTAAATTGGATTCTTTTGAATTTTTCTCCATTTTATCTCTCACTCCCAAATGTGTCATCAAACATACTACAACAAGATCCCAGACAAATCATTTGCTCTGCTAGGCTGTATAGTACTACTAATTGAAGGTGGAGTCTTATCTAACTATGTAACAGCAAGTGCTCTTGCTGGACTGATATATAAGAGGATGGTTTGATATGATCAATATCATGGTTAGGAAGCTAGCAGTCATCGTTACAAATACGATCATTAGAAAAATAGACAGAAATGTCAATTTGATCTGTTTTTACTATGCAAACTGCGCATATAATAAGTGTTAATCACCGTTACCCCGACGCAATCATGTTCATGAGCCATGATTATAGATAACGTAAGCCAAATTACAGGGTAGGGTCATATGAAAATTTGAGAGACTGGGTTTGCTAGGATCTTGTTGATAAGATCCATGCTCAGAAGGTGAATATTCAGTTACAATCTTCAAGTTCTCATAAATCAGATGTCATCGTCACTGAAAATTTACTGGAAGAATAGAATCCCAATTTGATGAAAATATTTATAATAAAAGGTAGAACAGGCGTAGCAGGCTGGTGAGGCCACAGGCATGAATTGAAGCCAAATATTATTGAGAAGAACTCGTCTGCAGATTAACCATGAAACTTCTGATGAAATCTCAAGCAAAATACATAGCTATTCAAGAAGAATTTTATTTCTTGTTCTTACCTCAGCTTCGAAGATTTGTGTTCATGATAGATAGGCTGACACCCCTTTACAGAAGATGTTAATGTCATGCAGCTAATAATCTCAAAGAAGAGGATATTATAGTCATTGTTCACCATTCATTACTAAATGTGAAGTATATATAAGTATATGAAAATTTTATTAAGTGATATTTAAATTATAAATTGCGCCATTTCAAATCAAATTTTTGATATAATAAATATGGTAAATCATACATAAAATCCTGTAAAAGAACTTGCATCATTCTTTAATGTTTGGTATAGTCATAATGTTTATAGATGTTGAAAGAAGACATCACACATTAACTTTACAAATACAAATGATCAAAACTCAAACCATGGACAGAAATGATGTTTAAATAAAGATGTGATAATTAATTATAAACTACATAAAAAAGTCATATGAATACAGTGAGTGGACTTTATATCAATAGATTCATCACAATATTTAGAAAGTGAAGAATATGACGATAATGAAAATTCCATAATGAATGAAGTAAAGATAGATACGTAATCAGAAAATCTTATTCACATTTTCGTAGCCAGTTTTCGCGAATGGTTATTCTTTATCATTGAGCCCCTTGCGCTCATATTTTAGTGTTTATGAATTTCTTCATATTAAAGTATCATTACATAATTCCATAAAATAAGGCGCATTAATCACAGTCCGATTGGCACCATCTGGCGAAATCATGAAATTTCATATAATCTATTCTTGAAACGAAATGCGGTATTTGAAAAGGCATAATATCAACTATTTTGTTGAAGTTTTATTACACCCAGCTAATAATGAACTTTACATGAGATATTCTTTTTAAACGTCGAATTTTCTTTGAGAGGAAGAAATTGATATCGGCGAATAATATTTCTTATAGATAATATTTTGTTTAATCGTTTTATTTCGTGACAAGGCGTCACCAGTTTGGAAGGTCCTCCTTGGCGAAATTATCATATTTATAATAAAATATGATAATGAGTATCATAATACAATAAATGGGAACCACATTTTTGGATATTATTATTTAAATTTGAGGCTAATAAATGATTGTGTTGTTCAGTATAATCTAGCTAATAAAATTATTTCTTCATACACCCAGATTTGGTTGGTTATATTAAAAGTCGGTTAATTTAAAATTTATGAACAAACATATTTTACATGTATTAAAATTCAGATTTCATATACTGAACGCATCATCACGAAAAAATTTAAAGAACATCATATGATAAATGAAGGAAAACCATCAAATTCGATATTATAAAGTTTTTGAATATGTGATTGAAGATATTAGAAGAAATCAGATTATAACAATTAAACATAAAATATTACCTCTAAAAATATCCAAACCAGAATATATATATTCTTTAATGATGCGCTATTCTTAAATTCCATTATGTATATCTTACTCATAATTTTAACAGAATGACAAATGATCTCAGTTGAATATTCTCTTTATTTGTCATATATTATAGTGTGTTATCGTCGAAGAGCGAAAGGAACTCAGCTGGCGGGAATAGACACGATTGAAATGAGATCTCCATGCTTTGGGTGTTTGACATTCAAAATATAATTTCAGAAGTTAAAAATGATGTCCCATAATGCCAAAATCTTGACGTCGTCTAGCAAGACATATCCAATGTTACAAGAAAAATATCAAGCAAGAGTTCATTCAAATTATATATACTAAACAGATTGACCCTAATAATGTCGACCACCATGTGCGAAAGGTATTTATCTTAATCATGCGGAGTACAACAGAGACTCTAAAGGCGATCACAGGCACAAGTTAATGAGCAGCATAGTCAAATCTTACGCACAGTTGACTGTCACTGCTGAAAGGTGCTCTTGACGCTAGAATAAGCTATGTATATATTATTATATTAAACCACCTTCAAGTGAAATTCAGAGGAAACTTTTATGACAACCTTACATGCTAAAAAGTCTTTGGCTAACTTTCTGAGATTACCTCTTTCTTTGTATCACATATTTTCCATGCAGTAAAGGCATGTTTGTTTTGAATATTTGTTTTCTCCCATGAAATTCTAGGGAAAAGGAGTCACAAACATCAGGTTGCTTGTCTCCCGTAAGATTTCTGGAAAAAATATTCGTAATTTAATTATAAGAGAATATTTATATATATTTCAGTATATTTAGGTAGTTTCATTATGTTTTATATTTCTTACTGCATATCTCATCCCTGTATCAGGTTTGCGAAAGCAACATGAACTGGAACAATCATTTCATTATCTATGGAAAGGCAGGCCATATCAGCTTAAACATGTATTTACAAATTTTATATTTTGGTAAGTAAATGTTTTTTATCTATAGTACAAGTCATGAGTTCCCCAATTTTTTCGTATAAGTTACTACAATTTATACTTGGTTTTTTGTTGTGATGATGCAATCTCAATCGCTTGGCCATCTCTTGATGGGTAGTTAAATCTTTATAACAATACTTAATTAAAATTTATATCTATTTGTATTATGAGGCCAATAGCAAAATGGTATCCTCTTCTCCATAAAATTGAGTTGGTTTATCATATATTTCAATGAAGTTGATTAAATATGTTTCTGAGATCTAGCTAATTTTGAGTAAGTATGAATTTGCAATTTTAATGTACTCTCTCATTTCTGAAAAATCTACTTGCTTCGACCATACACTTTCTATTCAAACAATGCATGAGGACGAACTCTCGGCCTTCAATACTCTTTTCCCGCCTTGAAATACCAACTCTAAAATATTATTTTGAAGTTTGAAGTGCTGATATTCTTTATGAACAACATTAGATATCAATTTATAGTAGCTAAACATAAATAGCATTTGCAATTATTATCTATTTATTGAACTAGTGCTTATAATCTTCTATATTTCTAATTTAATTAAAATATTCTTTATTCCTCTCCTATAACTAATGTAATGCTGTCTCTCAATTACTTAGAACACATGAATAAACTATGACACTTCTAATATGACATTATCAAATCATCCTATTCTTATTCCTATAAACATAATTGTCGCATATCTAATTTGTATTACTAATATAAATAAATATAAATAACTCTTATTTATCTTTTATGATAATGAAATATCACTAATCTATCAGCGGCTTTGAATATGTGTGTAATAAATATTTCTATCATAAAGCAATAGTAAAATTATGTTCCATTTAATGTCAATATTAAAGTTAAACACATGAATAAAATATAGATACGCCCATGATATCTATGATCTGGGGGTCAAAGCGTCATTCAAGGCCATATGTGTAGATTGGTTGGTTATATTACATTTCTTTCGCGATTATTCTTAATGGGCCCTCACCATCTAGTGATTTTAGGTAAGTATTTACATGGAAATTTTGCTTATCCTAGATATTTATTATTTATCACTACTTAACCTTGGTATTTAGTTGTTTGTTTTCATGCTACCCAAATTTACCCATATTTAATAGTTGTTCATGTTTAATTCTGTTAAGGCGGTAATAATAGGGTATTATTTTTCTCCAGGAATCCATAACAAGCTAAAAAATGAGTTTATCATTGAAAGGAGATTAAATATGAAAACAAATTGTTTGCAGTGTTTACCTTTTTGAACCCGTAGACTATGAACTATAATATAAATACATAATACTCCTCATTAACAAATAAATTTATAAATATATTTGAGTTGGCCTTTCAAGGTATTTCTATAGATTTTGATTGAAATGTAAAATGAAAAACCGGAAACTAGACTATATGTAAAAGGGCATAATGAAAAAAATAATAATGTCTTTTTATGATGAATTTCTAGATATAAAAAACATTTTAATTTGATTGATTCCGGAAACTATTTAATAATTTTCTAATAATTTTTTTTAATTGAAAAATAAAAACATTTCAATCAAATCACATCAACATATAATAATAATAAGCAATTTAAAACTTCATGCAACGACATTACTACCAAAAACATAAAAATATATAATATAGTAATCTTATATATATTGGAAGCTCAAATATACAGAAAAAAATCTTTGATTTAAACTGTCATATTTTAAACGATTAAACTTGGAAAATAATACGTTTTAATTTCAATTATATAAAAAATTAGTCAAATATTTCAAATACATTTTTAACAATTCGAGGGCAGATGCGGGATTCCCAGGAAACCAGAAAGGGGTTTCAAGAGCGGTGAGTTTCCAACATTCCGATCAGAAAGGAAGGCAAATATTTCAACGGAGTGTTGTGCATTGACTCTTTGAATTGCTCAGTGAACTTTATATCTTTTACGAAAGCGTAATATTTGCTTATATAATCCTGAGATTAATAAAAATAACTACGCTAATTTGCGATCCTCTCAATACTAAATATGTATCCACATGTATTGGCGAGATGTATGGTTCAAATGGGCCTAATCAAGCGAGCTTTATATCATGCCCAGACTGTGACAAACACTATGTCCTTATATCTATTATTCTTGATCAAGATGCTCTCTGTACTCAATATATAATGTACCCCACAAATATTTTGGACATGTGTGTGCTAAATGACGGCAAGTGGCTAATATCTAAGCGATGATATAAAACAGATTTATTAAACGGCGGCTAATACTGATGAACTATTTATCCTCTTTACTATTTGTTGCGAAAAGGAATGATGAAATTTTCAGGCCTCACCTACGAGCGCGCCATTGTTTTAAGATGAGGTATCTTTATAACATTGCACCCAGATTAACTAGAAATTTTAGACACTATTTTAACACTTATAACAAGAAAATAACATTACATGGTTCAAAAGTGAATTATTAGAGAGATAATAATGGAAAAGGATATTGAGATATTGTAGTCACGGTTGACCTTTTGGAGAGCAAATAGCGAACTTTACTCATTATCCCTTGGAATGGATGAAAGGCTGGTATAAAAGTAAAGGGTATGAGATGTATCAGCTGTTAGAAAACTCTTAACCCTATCTGTACAGATATATAAGGTATTCTATGTGCCAGTGCATAGGCTACTTTAGCATGAGTATAAATAAATGAAAAAATCAAAAAATATTATCTCTGTCGCTCGCCTTCAAGCTGAATTAAATACCTACCAGGCAACAAGAACGAGAGCGCCATTGCTTCTTTGCGAACGCGATAAACGCAATATGCTGCGAAAAATGAAGCGATGAAACCCTCAAAACATCGCGACGATATTATAAATAGTTGGCCAGAACTCATGGTGTGAACTTTTATCGATTCAAACTGAGCACTAATTGTCGGTTTCCCAAACTCGACCACGTTTGCGGTCGCTCGATTGTGAATCGCTAAGCGAATCTAGATAGAACTTATAAGAAGTTGATAAACACTGTAATAATTCAGCCCGAGACTTTAAAGTCTGTTTAGTGGAAGGGGCCCTGAGGAGTGGCCCGGCTCGCGTTTCCACCCATCTCCCCCAACTCAAGAATTTGCGCATGAACCACGATTGTTAGGGAGCATCTTCTAATATAATGCCTTCTTCAGTTTGTGCTAAGTTGAATATCAAACCTCAGATGTCTGTTTTTCACATTGTACAATTAGATCGCTCCAAGGTTCAAGTTATTGGAGAAATAAATTCAGTTACCATTAGACTAGCTTCTGACCCTAGGATTGTCCAAAGAATTGATATTCTAATTGCAGATATTCCGGAATTCTATGGGTTATTCTTAAGCAGGGACTGGTCTGCGAAACTTAATAGTTATATCTCAACCGATTATTCACATATGTGGCTTCCCTACAAAGGGAAACCTAATCAAATCAAAGTCGAATGAGAGAAACATATGACGCACACTATAACTGAATTCGAGCAACCTAATGAACCTGTAGCTTTCAACAATAATATTCTTGGAGGTTATTCTGCCGAGTTTTTTCTTGGAAATTTTACTGTACCACAATCACCATTCTCTGTAAATACTTTTGTTTCTCAAGTTGAAAATTTTTCGCAATCTGATTCTTCTAGAATTGTAAATATTTCTGATTCTTTTGTAAATAAACCTATTGATGAAACTTTATTTTGGTCATTGTATTTTGATGGATCAAAATCTAGTGATGGAGTAGGAGCAGGATGCATCCTAATTGATCCAAATGGAGAGAAGACTATGCTATCATGTAGATTAGAATTTGAGTGTACTAATAATACTGCTGAATATGAAGCTTTGATTCAAGGGCTTTATAAGGCCATAGGGTTAAATGTAAAATACCTGAAAGTATATGGAGATTCCGAAATTGTCATAAGACAAGTAAGGAATACCATCCATTGTCTTTCAGGGCATCTTAAACACTATCAAACCCTAGTACGGGACCTTACCACTCAATTTCTAGCATTTAATATCTCTTCTATTCCCATAAATCAAAACACATCAGCTGACTTGTTAGCTAATGTTGCGTCCAAACCCCTTCCTGCTGAAGATTGCAGTCCTGATAGATTTTCAGTAGAGTTGATTTTTCGTCCATCTGTCCCAGATAATATTACTAACTGGAGAGTATTCTACCATGATCAAGATATCTTGAATTTCTTAACTTCTGAGAAATCATACGATGAACAAATTATTGATGAAGATGATCATGATCTGCAAATTACTTCAAGAAATAATGAAAATCCGATTCCCAAATCTGTTGTTAAACTTGAGGATCTTTATGATATTAAAGACATTCAAGAAAGTTACTAATGCCAAAATTCAAAGTTCAACTTTGAAGTTTGAATTAGTCAATCTTGGCTCTGATTCTAAACCCCGGAATGTTAATCTAGGTCTCAATTTAACTCCAGAAGAAAGATCTGCTTTCATTAAACTTTTGAGTAAATATAAAAATTTCTTCGCTTGGGATTATGAAGATTTAAAGACTTATGATACTTCTATAATTCAACACACAATTCCAATGCTATCTGATGTTAAGCCTATGCAACAGAAATTGAGAAAGATTCATCCAAATCTTGAAGATCAAATCAAAATAGAACTCAACAAACTTCTGAGAGCCAAAATCATTTTTCCTGTAAGGCATTCCAATTGGGTTTCCAATATGGTACATGTCAGGAAGAAAAATGGCGATATTAGAATGTGTATTGATTTTAGGAATTTAAACAAGGCATGTCAAAAGGACAACTTCCCATTGCTAACCATGGAGAAAATTCTCCAAAAGGTAGCTGGTTCTAAACTCATGTCCTTCCTTGATGGATTTTCAGGGTATAATCAAATTCTAGTACATCCAGATGATAGGTTGAAAACCACTTTCAGAACCAAATGGGGAACATATGCTTATCAGAAAATTCCTTTTGGTTTATTAAATGTAGGAGCTACTTTCCAGAGAGCCATGGACATAGCATTTAAGGGTCTAAATAATAGATCAGTTGTTATTTATCTTGATGACATGATAGTTTATTCAAAGAAGAGATCCAATCATCTACAAGATCTAAAACAGATATTTGAAAGATGTAGAAGATTTGGTATTTCATTAAACCCAAATAAATCCTTCTTTTCTCTTGATCAAGGGAAACTCTTACGGTTTGTTGTGTCAAAAGATGGTATATATATCGATCCTGACAGAGTTAAAGAGATTTCTAATATTTATTTACCTCACATTAAAAATTCCATGGAATCATTTCTAGGTCAGATTAATTTTGTAAAAATATTCATTCCAGATTTTTCTCAAATTGCTTTATCTATGCAAAATATGATTAGGAAAAACTCAGTGTTCAAATGGGGTCATAAAGAAAAAGAAGCCTTCAATGCAATCAAGAAGAAAATCATTGATGCACCTGCATTGAATACTCCCAATTTTTCCAATGATTTTATTTTGTATACTTTGGCAACCGAAACTTCTTATGCTGTTGTTTTAACACAACTCAATGATCAACAAATTGAGGCACTGATTTCCTTCTTTAGCTCAAATATGTAAGGAGCTGAGCTGAATTACTCAGATGTTGAAAAACAAGCTTTCGATGTATTTAATTCAATCAAGCATTTTAGGCCTTTTCTCTTAAAAACGCACACAAAAGTGATTGTTCCTTTCTTAGCAGTAAGACAATTATTAATTCAAAGAGAAGTAGAAGAAAAAAGAGCTAATTGGGTGACAGCTTTGTAAGAATATGATATTGACATTAAACCAGCAAAGATTGTTAGAGGACAAGGTTTTTGCATATTATTAGCAGGAGCTCATAATATACCAGAAAATCAAGATCCAGAAAATGTTGTTCAAGTGAATCAGATAAGTATTACAGATTCTGAATCTCAGTACGTTGATCTGATATTTTACTTGAAAAATGGGTATGCTCCTTCTAATCTCAACTATAAAAATAAATGTGCTTTAAGATTGAAGGCTACTAATATGAAATCATTGATGATGTGTTATTCAGAAAAAAGTATGATTCAATCTTACTAAGATGTCTTGAAAAAACTGAAGCAAAGAAGGTTTTGCATGAATTACATGATGGACCAGCAGGAGGTCATTTTGGAGGTGATACCACAGCTCACAAAATCATCCATGCTAGATATTATTGGCCTACCCTTTTTAAAGATACTCATGATTATGTGAGGAAATGCAAGATTTTCCAAACTGCTAGTGGAAGGCAGAGGAAGCCATCTTTTCCTCTACAGCCAGTAAACATTGAACAACCATTTGAGAAATGGGGGCTTGATATTATTGGTGAGATAAGTCCTCATTCTTCCAAGCAGCATAAGTACATCCTCACAGCAACAGATTACTTCACAAAATGAATAGAAGCAATTCCTCTAAAGGTATCCAACTCTGACGCAATTATTGATTTCATCGATCAGTTCATCATTACCAGGTTTGGTGTACCTAACGCTCTGGTCTTTGACAATGCATCTTATTTCTTTAGTAATAATATAATGGAGTTTGCAATTAAGAGAGTTTTTAAATTGAAATATGCAGCTAACTATTATCCACAAGGTAATGGTTTAGAAGAATCCACCAACAAAAATCTCATAAAGATTATTAAAAGGACTATTGATCAAAATCAAAAGAATTGGCACAAGTCTTTAATCTTTGCATTATGGGCTGATCGTACTAATTTTAAAGCTTCTATTGGAACTTCACCTTTCAATTTATTTTATGGTAAATAAGTTGTAATACCATCAAATCTAGCTCTTCCATCATTAGCCCTGGTGCAATTCGTTGAAGAAAATCCTTCCTCATCCATTCAATTGAGATTTGATCAAATCATAAAATTAGAAGAGGATAGAGAGAAAGCAAGAAGTGTTCATGAAAAACATCAACAACTTGTTAAATCTTCTTTTGATTCAAATTCCACCGGCTCAAAAAATTTGTCAATTGGTGATCTTGTTCTGAAATGGGATAAAGCACAAGAAGAAAAAGGTAAGCATACCAAATTTCAGAAGATGTGACTTGGACCATTTCATATTGCTGAAAAGATAGGCTCATATACATTCATACTTCAAGATTTAACAGGAAAGAGAGAATCTCTTCCTGTAAATGGGCTTGTCTTAAAGAAATTTTTTTCATAAGGAGGTAACCCCTTCTCACTTGTACATATTCATTTCTACAATTTTCATTTTTTTTTGTAAATAAAAGTTGTTAATAGTCTTTAATTGACTTTTTACTATTAGAAGATTGTCCTAGAAAGAATGTTATAAATACTTATTTTAAGTAAATAAGAATTTTTAGGGAATTGATTACAATTTTTATATATTTTACAATAAATGTTAAACTTTGAAAATTTGTTTAAAACATTTGCATGATCTTATGAAACTTTGAGGAAAATGTAAATAATTATAAGTTTATTAAGCAGAGAAAGGTTATCTTTAAAAAGTAAAGACTTTTTCAAGCTTTGGCAAACAAAAAACTCTGTGAATTATCATCCATTTATTCTTAAGGATACAACTATTTCACCCCATCCATTTCGATTGTGATTTTTTAGAATGTAATTCTAAAGATATTATATGACCAAATTTAGGAGATAAGAGGTCTCATCACGAGCCTGCTTACCATGATCATAGGAGGTAATCAAACTGACATTACCAATACTGCATATCAAAACAGGGTAATGGCTTATAAAAGTAAGACAAGGGGTCGCATCGCAAGCTAGCTTGTTCAGTTTAATTACAACTAGTGAATGGCATTGTTACTAAATGTCTACCAAACCAGAACAATGACTCTTAAATTAAGAAAAATAAATAAAAAGACAAAATATGAGAAATTATGTCTTATGAATTTATTTTTAAAGAGTCATAATCTTAATTGGATGGGACAATGAATGGTTGATGTTTAAAAGGTAACATTGTCGAGACTATGAACGTTTGCTGGCAGCAAAGGAAATGTCTATGATAATGGAGTATATTACATAAGCTAAACTTGAGAAAATCTGCTTACTTTATTATTATTAACCAATCAAAGCTTGAGATAACCCAAAAATGTTTTTATCCTTGAAGAACTACAAAGAAATTGTAAGTGATCTTTATTCTTTTTCATAGTTAGATTTTATTTGAATTATCTTAAAAAAAAATTTCATTATCTTTAGAAATTTTTACTTACTAGAAATATAGTATTCATTTCATTTTTTCAGAGATAACTATTTCTTCCAGTGAATCGCCAATTGTTGTACTGTACAACAACCCTCCCCATTTTTAAATTTTAGAATAAATCCCATTTAAAAATAGGTCCCCTTTATATATATATTTTTCCTAAATAGAAATAAAAGATACATGGATAAAAAGATGCACATCATATTTTTATTCACAAAGTGTACAAATTATAAAAACTTTCCGATCCAATAAGTTAGAAGACCTTTTAACATATTTGAAATATTAGAAAGACTTTATACTTAATAATATGTTAATATGAATAGTAATCGCAATCGGAAATTCAAAGAAGTTCTTTTTAAGAGTTGTTATTGCTTTGAGAAGTTCTGATGCGATCTCGCTCAATCACAATCACATTTCGGAGTAATATTAAGTATTTTACTTTTCTATCTATGACGATGCGATGCAATTTATGGAAATCGTGTTTTGGAAAAAAGTTAAACATTGCATTCATTTCATTGCAAATTCCGATGCGATTGTGCTCAATCGCAATCACATTTTCGGAGATAGTATTAAACGGTCCATTCCATTTTAAATCTCTGATGCGATCGGAATTTGGTAGAAAGCATTTTTGCATTTCCTTTCAAACAAATTGTGATGCGATTATTGCAATCAGAAAAATCGGCATGAATTATATTGTATTATCTTATGCACCATTGAATATTTGTGATGCGATTGTTACTTCGCATTTATATTTATTCATCGCATCGCAAATGATCAAAAGTGAATTTTTACATTTATTTCAAGGATTTGTCGATCTCTGATTGTACGACACCATTAATTTAAAATCAGACAAAAGATCATGGGATATTTTGTTTTCAATGCGTGAATGTGACCCCTTGGAAAAAATTTATATTGTAAATACAGGGAGATTAGATGGTAATTAAATAAAAAAATCTTTGGATAGTTGTTCTCATTATTATGTTTTATTTCGGTTGAAGGCATTCATTTGAATTGCAGAAAAAAAATTCGAATCCTTTCATTCACAGAACCAGAGAAAATTTGCCCGACACTGAAATTTCAAAGAGAAGCAGAAAATCTAAAGCTGCTTTTGTTGCAAAATCTCCTGTATTAACCATGCCGCCCAAGGAGAAACCGGCGAGGCTCAAGCTAGTCACACACACCTCCTGTCAAGGACCGGGGAAGATGACATGGGAGAATGTATACCATTTGATTGAAAAAGAGAAATCTACGATTATTGTGCCTAAAGCAACTGTTCCTGATGAAGAAGATTCAGACTCTGACTCTGAAACTCAACTCAGTGCATTGGAAAATTCATTTTTACACTGAGTAGCTGCCTGGGCAAACATTTTTCCCTACTATGATGTTATCAGATGGGTCATTGACAGTGTGACCATTCAAAACAGGAATTTCATTTATGCTTCTAGATCAGTGTTCGGATCATTCAGGGCAGAAGATATTAAAGAAATGTACCATCTTCCCAACCCGCAAAAGATTTACAACAAAGACTTCCTTAAGGAATATGATGCAGAACATCCAAACCAGGCAGAGCCAATCAGAGAATGGAGAAATAACCCTAAGAAGCATAAGAAGGAGGCATCAGGTATGTACTCCGTGGAGTCACTCTTGCCTCCATATTGTTATGCCGCATCGATGATGTGTAGGTTGTTCGGAAACGATAACTCTCCTAGATTTTCTATTCAAATGGTCATGTTAATTCATTCTGTTGTTAGTTTTGAAATTATGGTTTGGGCTGTCATTTTGTCGGATAAGATAGCTAATCGAATTCTAGAGTACAGAAACGACAAGAATTTAGGGAATTCCACCCCTTTCTATTTTTGTGCTTATATTTTAGACGCCCTCTATTTCAATTCTGAGTTCCCCATGCTAGGTTGGAAATGGACTCCAAAAGAACCTATCTCTATTCATGTGTATCACAATTTCTTATAGAAAGAACATTTCAAAATTCATGTTTACAGAGTCTACCATGGTTTTCTAATTCCAATTTACCAAACCATTTTTGGGCATTTCCCTCCTAGACTTTCCAATAAAGCCAAGAATGACTTGTCTTCTATCGGAGATTGGTTTAGGGAAGAAAAATTCACTTATATTAGAATTTTTGGGAGTATTGTTCAGCCTCATATCCTTCTCCTATACGTTCCAGATAAGCTGTTAGCTCAGGAAATTTCTTATCAACTAACAGTGGAAGGAATGTCTAGAGTTTTGAAAACCAATAAAAATCTTATGTGGCCTACCTTCCCTTTTAAGTGTGGTGACTATACTGTTAATAGTTTCGCTCATGCTGAGAAAGAAGTTGGTAAGATTTTTGATCTTAAGTTTTCAACAATTCCTAGAAGACAATACGACCCAAGGAAAGTGGCGTCTGATTTTACAACCTCTGTTTCGATTGCCCGATTCGAACATGAACCGGACCTTTTTGATGATTTATTTGTTTTCGTGGATGCTATATCCCAAGTTTTTGATTCAGCCAAGTCCAAGTTGCAAGCCGAGGACATGAAAAATCTTTTGTTGTTTAGAAGTCAAAGGTTACTTAAAGTGCCTCTTGATCAGTTTAGAGCTCCTACACAGGAGAAAGCATCACAACAAGTAGGAAGTAATTCTGGTAAAGAAGTAACAAGATTTGATCCTGTTCTGGGGAAAAAGGATGACAGCAGCAAATCTGACACTGCCAAAATAGAAACAGCTGCTCAAAAAGATACACAGAAGCCTTTAGTTCAAACAGAAAAAAGGAACACGGGTACTAATGCCCATTTACATATTGAGAAAGGAAGCACAGAAAGTAAAAACACTGAACAGGCACCCAAGAATGATGCAAACAATAATGCAGGTTCTCAACTTGGAGGACGAGTAGATACTGAACTGGTTGTTTCTCCTCATTTACTAAGTCAATATCAACAATTTGTCGAGCAGATAGGATTGCAAAACACTCCTTAAGTTGATAATCCCAAAGATCAAGATGTAGAAATCATTCCTAAAAACCCCACTGGAGAAATTATGCTAAATATAGAAGAAATCCCTCCTTTAGATATATTCTAGAGTCCCAAACATAGGGCTGTGGTAAGAAAACAAAGGAAAAGGAGGAGAACAGATCAAGATGCACTTTTGGCATCACAGGGGGAATTTCTATATATTTTTTATAAAAATGTTGAGTTGGATCCATCTGAGGATCTCACCAAATTGTCTCAATATGCCAGTGCCTATAGTGCTGCCACTATAGATAAAGCTTCTGAAGTTTCACAACTGGTAAAACAAAAGGATATTCAAATTTCTATTTTTGAAGAAGAGGTTGCAGGAGATCAACAAAAGATTATTTAGTTGGAACAGCGAGTACAGGATGCAGAACTCAGAACTAAAATATTAGAAGAGCAGCTCAACCTTGAAAAGAAGAATATTGATGAACAAGCCTTGGACAAACATCAGAAGTTGAATCAAGAGGTCGAAAAGCTACAAAATCTTCTACAAAGTGAGAGAAATTCAAAGATTGAACAGGAAAAAATGTTCCAATCAGCATTGGACAAGTTCAAGGAGTATCCTAAGTTAGCTCAATTCATAACTGAAGCTCTTGAAATAAACAAACTGCTATCTCAAAAGTTAAATTAATTTTGTCTAAAGTTAACACAAATTGAGCCGTTGTGCGAAGTAACATCATCTTTGATAGATAAATCAGTCACTCTTAGGCAAGAAATTGAGGATGCTGATGATAAAATTTCTGAGTTCCTTTCATGGCAAGATACAGAGCAGGGAAGAAAAGCTAATCTTCCTAGAATTGAAGAAAGACACAAGGAAATTTTATTTATGGAATGGGAACAGCAGTTGATGAAATCAGAAAGAGCCATATCAAGGGCTAAAGGTTTAATGAATAATACAACACAATTTATTAATGATAGCTTGTACGCTACCAATTTGATCTCAGATTGTACCCCAAGTGAATTACCTAAAGTAAAAGAAGCTGATTCCAGGTGGAAGGAAGAGATAATCAATAAAAATCAACAGATTAGCAAACTTCAAGGAATTTCATGGGATAATATGTGGACTTATTTGATCAAGCCACACAGCCAACAGATGGCCATCAAATTCCTTTTGAATGCTATTCAATGTATTATTCCTGAATTCTCTGATGCTACATACACTAGACAGTTACATTAAAAAATGAGTCGGCCAACAGAAGTCCAAGATATGCTCAATATCTGCCACCTTCGCACATCCACCTCAATTGATGATCAATGAGTCTACTACAAGCTCGCATTTCAGTTTCAGATTTTTTTTATTTTAGATAGATTGTAGGAATAGTTTTAGTTTTTTTTTTTTTTTAAGTACCTATTTAAACCCCTTTCATGCATTTAGAAAGGGGTCCTTAATTTGTAATATTTTTGACTTGGGGATTACATTTCTGTACTCCATTTACTCCTATATTCTTTTATAAAAGATCACATCTGGTGATTCTGTGTGGAATTATTTTTAAGAGTTGCATTTATGTACCTTGGAGCTAATTTTGCATTGGAATTTTTGGATTATAGTATCAGATTTCATTTGAAAGTCTCAAGATGGATATGGTATTTCTGTCTATTCACTGTTAGTTTCTTTTGTTATATGATTTTCTCTTTTAAATTTTCTATCATTTATATGTACTTCGTTTCACAATATTTCTTTATATATATCATTTTTTAGTATATCTGAAATATTTATCTTTCATAGTGTATGTAAATGATATACAATAATGAATACAATATGTTAATATAACTCTGTTTAATTTCTTAAACAGAGTTATATTTATTTGTTGTTGAACATTTCAATTAAGTCGTAATACATTTTTATGGTTATTTTTCAATTGAAACGATTTAAAGTTGTATTCACATATGATACCCGGGTTAGTTTTAGAATTTCTTTATCAGTATTTAAATTAGATTAGTTATTATTTTCATTTCAGTCATCTAGTCCCACTTTCCCTTCATCCAACCATTCCATTACCAACCCATTCAAATTAGTAGGAAACTGGTCCTATAAATCCAGTCGAAGCCACCATCCCAAATGGAAATGGAGTTGTCTTAAGGTCCCGACTGGGTGGTTATCCCCCGATGTTTGAAGCAGTGATTTTTGAGGCTTCAACACTTCCAAAGCGGTGCTTGTGGTGGCCACCTCTCTGGTATGGCCACTACCCAAAAAATCATGTGTGCCGGGTATTTTTGGCCTTCTCTCTTTGGCAATTGCATTGAGGCAGTCAAACACTATCCCAATTGCCAACTATTTTCTCCAAATGCGCGAGCTCCACCTACTCCCCTCCATCCTATCATATCAAACGGACCCCTATACAAGTGGGAAATTGACTTTATGGAGTTTCGACCTCCATATGCTAATAACCACAAGTATATTATCATGGTCATCGACTATTTCACCAAATGGTCTGAGGCTATGCTAACGTTCAATAAAACTCTGGCTACCGTGGCTCTCTTTTTCTTTAACCATGTTATCACTCGATTTTGGGTGCCAAAACAATTGGTCCCTAACCATGACCGAAATTTCTAAGATGAGATATGGTGTGATATATCCTCTATGTTGGGATATGAGCACCAATATTCATCATCCTATTATCCCCAAGGTAATGTAAAAGTTGAAGCGGACAATAAAATCATTAAACTATGCTTCAATAGATGTTGAAAAAGCACAAAACCAACTGGCACCTTATGCTCTTCCCTGATTTGTGGGCCTATAGAACTTTTGTTAAAACCACCACCAGGTTTACTTTTTTCCACCTTGTTTTTGGCGAGGAGGCAGTCTTATCAATTGAGTGTGAAATCCCCTCCCTTCACCTAGTCGTTGAACTTCTCCCCGACACCCAACCTTTAGAACAAAGACTTATCATGCTTGAGCTTGCTTCAGAAGGTCTTCGTGTTGTATTATAAATTATTGAAGTGACCAAGAAGTTCACCAAAGTTTAGTCTCACCGAAAATTCCACCCTCGTACCTTTCACGAAGGTGACCTTGTTCTAGTGTATGACCAGGCTCATGATTTCCTTAGTAATGAGAATTTTAACTCATTATGGCTAAGACCTTACATCATTAGTAAGGACTTGGGCAAGGGGGCATACCTTCTAGATGATTTCAAAGGCCAACTCCGTCCTAACGCTCCCAATCCACTCTACCTCAAGAAATTTTATCCATAACATATCCCATTGAAATGCGTGCATTTATTTATGTCATGCATTTACGTAGCTTGCATTTTCTCCCATAATCTCATTTGTTGTCTTGTGGAACCTTTCAGATGGATTCATCATCCACACCGTATATCGGTCATGCTGATGGTGTGAGTCACTTCTCCTGATATCTAGCCTCGACAACTTGGGTAATTTTTACCCCCTTGTATTCGTTAGTTCACTACAACGACATATGCATTAGACCTGCCACCAATAACGAGGCCGAATATGATCCAATGATAGGTTTGTTTGTCGATTTCATTGATCATCGCATCCTTCATCTTCACATTCATTTAGATTCCTTGCTTCTTGTCATGCAATTGAATGTTGTTTATCATGTGCATAACCCTGTCCTATTTAAAAAATATCTATCAGTGAAGCTTTTAGCACGTGAATTTGAATCCATTACATTTAGTCGTGTTCCTAGGGCCCAATTTCACTTTGTAGACACCATTGAAAATAACATTCTAGATTAGCATTTATCACATCCATTTAACACAAGGCAACCATAAAACAACAAAATTCTGAACTAAAATCGTCACATACAAGATGCATATCCATATTATGTATCGTCACATAAAAACATAAGTGTTTTGAGTCGACTACTCTAAATACATCTAACATGCCCATAGCATATTACAAAAAACCAAACAAATGGGGCACCACATGTCCCCATCCCTAGTCACTATCTGGAGGCTCTCGGTCCAATGGCTCTGCTCCACCAGCTCGTAGATCATGAATAGCCCGTCCCATCATCGCCATGTGCCGCATGACCCCTCGTCACTCTAAGGGAAGAGCCATACACTCATCAGTATACTGATATTCTAGCTCATTCCACCTATGCTTTGATACTTCGGTCACCACCACATCACATCTGCAATATAGATCCTCCAAAAGAGCCACATAGTTTGGTTTATGTCGTGACGTCGATCCACTTGGTTCCATAGCCTCAAGCGTTGCAGCACATCCTGCATATCCTATCAATTTGATCGGTGCTATATATTCATACCAAAAGTTAAGAATCAGTACCACATACATATTCTAAAAACTTTAAATGCACCAAAAAATAACAACTTTCACTTACCATCTAGTCCCCATGCTCGGCCAGGCAGAAGTGGCAAGTCAGGATCCCCCTGATAGTTCATAGAATTGTATAGATAATCGTCTATGTATAATGGTATCTGATCCCAATGCGCAAAAAAAATTGGTTGGAACAAATGCCTGACTCCGCCTCCCCCCCCTCTACGCAATAACTATCCCCAGCAGCATATCCTAGGCTTCTGCAAGCCCCTATTGTTATCAATCTAATAATTCTCAAAGTTGTGAGATTTTGATTTATAGTTTAAAGAATATTAGAGGTAACCACAGACCTACTTTCAAGCTCTAGGATCTAGCCTTCCTAAGGCTCAGAGAGGGCTCTCTCTCTAAGATTTAACTTTGTTTTAATATATGATTTTAGGCCAGCTATATAGGGAAATTTGGTTTTGATATTTGGATTGGTTTGGTGGGAAAAATAACTTATTGAGATGGATAGTGATAGAATTTTTTTTTCATTGGGCAGGTGGATTCAATGTGTCAACCAGATAGGTCAGGATCAAAGTCTAAAGTCAAATATTTTCAAGGCAAGATAGTAGAGTCACCTAAGATCTTTGAGGTTGATTGTTGAAGTGGTTCAATCGGGATAAATAGAAATCAAGGATTATTTCATCTAGATAAGGAATGAAGAGGACAAATGTCATTCTAAAGAGGGAGAAATTAAGGGTTCCCTACTTTGGAAATTAGCAGAAAACATCAAAATGAAAAACAGTAAATAACAGAGTGCTTTTAACAAATTCTGATATATCACTTCCTGATTTCACATTTAAATTTGGAACACTTTTATGTATGATTGGAAAACATAAGAATATTTAACAAATAACAGTAGAAAGTACTTCACTTAAGTTGGCCCAACACATGAATCCTGAAACATGATGCTTTATTGATTTGATCTAGCCTGTTGACTTGAAACTTGGTACAAAAGCCCTTCAGGTACAAAAATATTGACTATAGAAATCTTCAACAATTTATTCCACACTAATACTTCAAAGAGTGAAGTATTTATACAAAAATTGATACAAAATATCCTATAAAAATCACAGGAATTTTCTAAGGAAAATAAAATATCTATTACAAAAAAGATAGTGACAGCTGCTTAACAAACTTGCAAGTTGTCCTAATTATTCAAATTAAATAGTAATCCTGTTTGGATTTTGGTGTAGCTGGCTACTGTGTTGTCTTCAACGCTGGCAAAAATATCTTCCATCTGTTTTGAAACTCTATCTTCTCATCTGATACTCTTTTACTGATACACTTTCATCTACTGTTGGATTGTTTTACTGTTGTAAAAATCTGTTTAATTGTGTAAAAACAACATTCTTTTTTTCCTCCACTTTCACTGTAAATTGTCTTTTACAGTAAATCAGTAAGCTTTTGCCAAAATTCTTCATCAGGTAACTTGCTCTTGGTAATTTTTCTGTAATTCTCATTAGCCTCTGCGTATCTAACAAAGGTTGGTTTGACCACAAAGAGATGTTTTATTTCATGTTGTAAATAAAACAAATCTTCAATTCTTTTGTGCAACACTTTGCCTGTATCTACTCCTTGCCAATCTGCCTTGTTTACTTGTTCTTTGGAAAAATCTATGATCTTCTTGTTGTAATCCTCTTGCTTCATTAATTTATCATTTATAACAAGAATTTTTGGCAAGCCTTTTTGCCTCAATATCTGAAATTTAATCATGAATCTAGTTATGGCCAAATCCATGTTTTTACACTTCTCTTCTAGTTGTTTCATCAAGTTTTTCTTTGAAATTACTTTTCTCACTTCAAGAATTGTTTCAGTTCTATCAGTTATCCCTATCTCATCCAATTCTAGTTTTTTTTTAGTGTTGAGAAACTTGATTATTTATTGGGCCTCTTCAAGTTTGGCACCAAGCTCTTCCTTTGTCTTCACACTTTCTTCTTTTGCTACTTTAAGCAAGTCCTTTTGCTCATAAATTACCTGAATGGAAGGCCAAGTGTCATTGATTGACTCAATGATTTTGGACCACAACTTATTTTTTATGTAAGCCATTGGTTCTTTGAAGGTTAATTCTTCTTCAACCTTCTTCAACTGCTCACTTAACCTTTTGTCTTTCTATTCCTCTGTCTTAGCATTTATTTGAGCTAATTTCTTGGCATCTTCCAAGTTCTTTATTTTTTCTTTTAACCTATTGATCTCATTATTCTGAATTGACATATCTTCCATGGATTTAATGAGCTTTCTAGCCTCATTTGTTTGTTCCACTACTGAAGTAGATGATTCAGTAGCAGAAGTAGTGGAAGAATTCATTGGCGCAATTGTGGCTAATGGGAGTTTTGGTGCCAATTCCTCTGCTAAAGTTGAAAGAACTGTTGTAGTTACCATGCAGATAACTGTAGGAGGAACACTTTGAGTTTTTATAGCTTCTTTCTCTTGGACAAGTTTGTCCATTTCTATCTCCATTTCCTTTATCTTTGTTGTCATTTGGAGTATGAGACTCATCATCTCATCTTTCTGATTTGATTCTTGCACAATTTCTTTTGGCTGTGGATGTTCTGTTGGAGGCAGTTTCAATTAATTTCTATGTGCTGCAATGTCAGCATTTTTCTTTTTCACCAATTCTTCTGCAGCCTTTACATTTGAAGTGTCATACCCTACCTCAATCACCAGTACTTCTAAAGACTTAATTCTAGTGTCTTTAGCATAAGAGGAATCTGTTTCAATCCTAATTTGATCTCTCAAATTGGTTATAGTGTTCTGAAGTTTCTAGGAACTCATTTCCTTTGCATTCATAGTAGAATAAATCATTTCAGAGCTTTTCTTATGAAACTCAATTTGATCTAAGGGATGAATGTTTTCTACTGGTACTTCAGAGTCAACTTTCTTATAATTTGCTATTTTTGTAGGTTTAGGCACTGTTGGCTCTAGCACTGTCATATGAAATTTCTTATTGGTGTAATCAAAGGATGAAAGCAGCCTATTTTGATTTCCTAGAGTCTTATTTATATACTATGAATAAGTCTCATTTTTTAACTCTTCATTCTTTGCCTTGATTTCTTTATATTTCTCTTTGATATCACTATCTTTGTTCTCTTCTTACTATGATGAGGATGCCTCCATACTTTGTTTTTTTCAATCATCTGAGTGTCTGAAGTATCATTTTCTTGCTCATTCAACTGTAGCAACATCTGTGTTCTTCTCTAGATTTTCTTCATCTAGAACCTCAATTGTTTCCTTATCTTTGTTCACTGGATTGCGCTTAAGTTTCTTATTATATATGATCTTGAATCTAGTCGCTGTTGTTGTTTCAGCTATATAGGTGCCTTCTTCTCTGATTCTCTTTGTGGTTTTGTCCTCTTGATTTACAGTCTTCAAGGTGTGACTAGTATCACCTTGTTTGACTGTTTCCATCAAATTATTGTCCAACCATTCTATTTGATTGGAAAATTGTTCAATCTCAGGCCTTTTATCATGGATATAAGGGGTTAATTTTCATTTTATCCTCATTTTACTTAGTATTCCATGAGGATCATAATTCCACAAGAAACTTTCTTCAAATTTATATTCTAGCAATTGTTTTGTTGCCTCTACACCTGCTTCCCTATGATTGCGAATAAAAGGACCCACCTGGTTCTTCAATTTGAATTGAGTCTTATTTTTAGTAGCCAAGAAGTTGATAGAGTTTGAGTTTATTATTTGTCTTATGTACTCTAAGGAAAAAACTATCAATGACAATTATTTTGCCAATTTATAGGGCAAAAGATTTGACCCATAGACTCTAATCTCTGTGTGATTTTGATAAAGGTACCAATCTCCAGTTCTACTTTGCTCTGACAACTGTAACACTTTCTTTATCTCATTACTTATCCTTGGTTGTACACTGTTTGTAAGCATCTTTATCAATGGATGAACAAAACAGTCTATGTAATCCACATAAGTGAATTCTGTTGATTCTTTTTTGATTATAGTAGTCCAGAAAATTATTGACAGTGGATTAACTTCTACATCCAATTTCTTAAGTTTTATTGGAAATTTGTCTGATTATAAGTAAAAGAACATGTGAAAGAGGAAGGAGGTATATCTGAAAACTCCTTCAGTGGGAAGTTTTACTAGCTGATCATGAATACTATCAGCTATGTATTCAGCATAATTATAAATGATAGAAGGAGGTTAACCAGGCAAAAAATTAGATAGAAAACCAATTATAGACTCATCAGTGTGCTCATCAGTAAAATAACCCAGGATAAAGGACAACATTCAAATAACATGCCTTAATCCTTCAGGAAATTTGGAAGATGAATAGGGTTAATCTTTGGGATTTCAACATATGAAGGCATGAATGTTTGAAAGATCTGAACTCTCTTAGGAAATTCTAACTCAATATAAAGCTTTGTAAGAGCTTCTATGGATAATGGGACTGCATTGGGATCTGGTTTCAACTGAAGCATTAGGTTTATAGATTCTACAGTAATAGTGAATAATACTTCTTTGTTAGCATCAACCATAGCTCTTTGGTCAGGGGAATAGTAGGTTTTACACAACCTAATGACTTCTGGACACTCATGAGTATGTGGAACTACATATTTGGGTAAATTGGACTCCCAAATCTGAACTTCATCTCATTGATCTAAGGATTTTTCTAGACTCCAGCATTGGAGATCTAGAAGATTGAATTCTATTATTGGATCAGTTATTTTGTAGTTAACATCAGCTAAGGGTATATGCTCAACATCTAAAATAGGATGTTGTAGTGGATTTCTAACAATGGTGCTTTTAAAAGCCATTACTGGGTTTAATTTTGACAATTTTAGCCTTCTGAATGTTAAAAACTCTGTTATTATGTCTTTTATACTCTTCTGTAAGTTTAGACTGTTTACAGAAGGTATTTCTGGTATGACAGAGGTCTTTTTGAATAGTAAATAGGTAAACTCTGGTTTTCTATGCTTAAATTCTTCAATTTCATTCCAAAATTAATCTTCAAACCTTCTTACAGACCTAGAAATGTATAACAAATTTTTTTTTCTCTTTTTGGATAAATTGGACAAAAAAACAGTTTAATTCATGCACAAAAGGGTTCTGAGTATTTGCAAAAGTTTTTTGAATTAGTCAGGGATTCTCTAAGGTCTACAAAAGGTTTAAATATCTTCAATTTTGATTAAAAAACAAGTTACAATCTTCAGAACTGAAATTTTATCAAGGTTTTACATTAAATACATTCTTTGAAGGCAAATAAAGGTCTCTTTGTGGGCAAACAAGGTTTATGGCGATCAAATTCACAGATATATCTCATTCAAATGACGGGAAGGTTACTTTCTTTGAAGAATACCTATTTTTTGTAGGTATTTCGACTTGAAATAGGGTTTTTGAGTCGTCGAGGAGTTTTTGGAAGCTGTTGAAGTCTTTTGGAAGTAGATTGGAGTCTTTATGCGGTCACAACAATAATTTAGGATGATTTCTGGTATTTGAGCACGTGAATAGAGAAATGGCGTCTTTTCTTTCAGTCGAAGATGACTAAATGAGCATAAAACTTAGAAAAGGGGTTTAAATGCATGAATTGGCATTTTTAGAGAATTTTTAGTTTTAAATAGTATGTGTAGTTAATGCGGGTCAAATCGAAATGGAGGCGGTTTGGCGCCGGGGGTTGAATACCATCAACGATTATTGCAACATGAGAAGGTTGTAAGTTGTTTTTCGCAAATGAATGCGATCAAATATTTTTTCACCATGTGGAGGAGAGAGGAGAGGGAAATAATGCCCATTTCGTAAATCCAAAATGGATTAGTGATCGCACTTTTGAAAATGCGATATTGGATGTGGTTCGTCAGATCAGGCTAATGGATAGCGAACGGCTGTGATTCATTAGTGGAGTTGCTCGATGTATGGGGCATGGGGCCCAGGAGATTATATGCAGTGTGATTGAATTATTATGTTTAAACATGGTTTAAACATAAAGTATAGTGTGTTAACGCGATAGGTGAATATATGAATTCACATGGCCAACAAACTATATACATTTGTATTACAACCGTAGGGCGGGTTATATTATATTACATATATTTTATTAAACTATGGGAGAGTAGAATATATCACGTCGGGAATTAGAACCATAGTTTAATATTAATAAAGTTTGTTTTGGGATATTTAAAATAAATGAATTAATATAACTACGGGTAGGGTATTTATAAGGAATTAATAAAAATAAGTTAGGTTAATATGAAAATGAATGAGCGGAAATGTATATAAACACTAAGTAAAGTGCATTTTAAGGGTTTTTTGGCATATTTTCATAATGGTGGCCCATTTTTACACTTAAACTTAGGATAAATAGCATTTTGTGGGTTTTTTGAATGTTTTTGCATAGAATGAGATTATTTAAAGGGTTTTTTTACTTTCCCTAAGCAAAAAGATTCTTTAACTTAGGAAAAGGGATTTGTATTAAGAAAAGGGTGATTATGTTGAGGGAATGGGTCTTTATGAAGGGAATCCAATACTTATTACCAATCAGTTATTAAGCCTTTGTTCCAGTCCGAACAAAATTCAGAGAAATTCTCTGAGCCTTTTTAACTGAAGGTTTTGAACACTAGAATACTTTGAGGGGAGGCAAACTAGTAATTTTTCCAGATGATGTTTTATTACATGCCTTTCGCAACTAATTTTTGCCTACACATCATTTTTTCTATCATTTTTTCATTATTTGCATGGGTGCATTTGAGCTTGCAACCCTAAATCCATTTTTCTTTTAAAGCATAAACTATCTAAATCTAACCTTATTTCATCTGAGGGCTGAGATTAAACTATTGAGCTCCTCATTTATTCTCTAACTATTTGTTGATTTGTCAAGTTTAAATTGTTTAACATGCCTTTATTCTCTATCTATAAACATAAAATTAAAAGCATGAAAAAGTTAAGATTAAACTATTTAACTCATCATGGATCATGGAATTTTGAACAAGCTACACATAATCACTATTTTTGTAGTAAAAGTAAAGTAGTGGCATTTTGACCTGGATCACTTTCATGTATTATTCTCATTTCTTTTTGTTTTTGGGTTCCATTTTTTATTCTTTTTTATCTGTTCTTTTCAAGTCCTTTGATCTTTATTTTAGGACTCTTACCCTCTTTTCCTTTTTTTATTATTTTCAAATATGGGAAAACAACTTGTAGAAAGCAAGGTATGTACATATTTACAAGAGTAATCATAGTCAATTCAAAAATTATGAATCCTATTATTATAGGACCCTAACAATGGCTCCACATGGGGATGGAATTTCCTGGTGAAATGTCAAGAATTTTGAGACTAGTAGCCTTTGAATTTTTATTGTGCTGACCTTGTAAATGTTATCTCATCTCTGCAATTATTCATACTTATGATATCTTACTTTTCAAAGCTTAGGGCCTTCTCTTCAAGCTTCAACTTTGTTAGGAAAACATCCAATCCAATCTAAAATCTAAAATGTTATGTACAATGGATAAAGTAAATCAATTTAACTATTGGTTAATTTCTGAAGAGTAGTAATGCTTCAAAATTATACCATTGACAGGTCCACCTAGCAGATCTGATCCATCCATTTCTTTCAAAAAGAAAGCATTGTTACCTCTGTAACCATAAATAACATAAGGTCATTTCCATAGGAAATCAAATTTCCCATGTTTACCTTTCTCTTCTCTCCTTGAATCCCACTTTGGAACTTTGTCACCAATGTAGAAATCATCTTCTTTACTCTTTTTGTCAATAATTTTCTTGATCTTATCTTGGATAACTTGAGACTTAAGATAAACCTCTTCTCTTGTTTGCTGCAAGTGAATGGTTTGGTTAATCCTTATTTGAATTTCATTGGTCTCAACTTGTAATTCTTGGATTATCTTCATTACTGGTACTCCTATGGAAGATGGAAAAACAACATCCATTCCATAAAAAAGCTGGTAAGGGGATGTACCAATATATTTTTTGGTGGTAAGTCTATCTACCCACAAGGCATTAACTAACCTCTTATTCCAAGTATTCTTGCTATCTTCTAGTAATTTCTTGATGATGTTCACAAGGATTTTATTGGAAGATTTAGCAAGGTCATTACCTTAAGGTAATATGCAGTAGAATGGCCAAGGGTAATGTGGTATCTATGGAAAAAATAAATCATCTTTTTGTATTTGAATGCAGTTGCATTGTCAGTGATAATATTTTAGGGGCATCCAAATCTTGAAAGTATGTTGTTTTCTAGAAAGGAGATAATGACAGTGTCAGTGGCTTTCCTGGATGGTATGGCTTCTATCCACTTATTAAAATAATCAGTGGCTGTCAAAATCCACTTATGTTGAGTTGAGGATGGAGGGTGAATTTCGCCAATGAAGTCAAGACCCCATTTTTGAAAAGGCATTTATGTTGAGATGGGCTTTAAGGGCAGCGGTAACAGCTTGTTCTTTCCTTCAAATATTTGACACTTGTGATAGGAGGTCACATACTTTTTTACATTTTCAAAAAAAGTAGGCCAGTAAAAACTAGCTCTCAGGATTTTTTCTACAGTAGTCTTCTAGTAGATATGTCCTCCACAATCACCTACATGAAATTCTTCTAAAACTTTGTCAGCTTCTTCTTTAAGCAAACAATTCAGTAAAATTCGAACATGATCTTTCCAAAATAGTACATTGTCTATGATAGAAAATCTTACTGCCTTCAACTTTAAGAATCTAGCTTTTGTTCTTAATAATCCAAGAGGAGCTTGTAAATTTAGTAATGCAAATACAATATTTGCATACCATGGTGAGTCTAAAAAGGCTTCACTGATCTCTGGAGTCGCCATGTCTTCATGATCATCTACTTGGGCAATAAAGTTAATGTCTAAAGCATGACAACTTGATTCAGCCATGAGTTTGGCTAAACCTTAACCTTTTATGAGTTTGGTGGGTTTGATTTCTATGTCATATTCCAAAACTGTGGCAATCCACTTGCCTCTTTTACCATCAGGACCATTATGTGTTAAAATGTTATTTACAACTGCATTTGGAACATAGGCAATGATGTGTGAATAAAGAATGTACACTCTAAAGTCTTTGATGGCCTTTACTAAAGCTAGGGCCTGTTCCTCCATTATATTGTACTTTAAAGTGGCATCTCTGAGTGATTTTATAAAGAAAGTAATGGGCTTCTCATAGCCCTGGTCATTTTTCTGTAGTAAAACTGCAACAATAGTGTGTTCTGAAGCAAAGGAGAAAATAATGAAATCTTTCTTAAAGTCAGAACTTATAAGGACTGGTGTTTTGGTTAAAGCTTGTTTAATTGATTCAAAAGATTTCTTGTTTTCAATAATCCATTTAAGTATTGAGTCCTTTTTAAGCATATTGTTAAGCTCTCTGATTATTTTAGCTAGATTTGAGATGAATCTTCTAAGGAAATTAATTTTACCTAGAAAAGCTTGTAACTCTTTAATGTTCCTAGGAGGAGTAATGTTAAGAATTGCCTCTATTCTGGTTGGGCCTATTCTAATTCTCTCTTTGAATATAATATGTCCTATAATTTTACCTTCTTCCAATACAAATAAAGTTTTCTTAGGATCTATAAAGAAGCCAAATTTCCCGCATTTAAGAAAGACTTGCCTGAGGTGATCCAAATGTTCATAATCAGTCTTTGAAAATACAGTAATGCCATCTAAATAAATCACTAAGAATTCATGAATCTCCTTTGCAAAGGCTATATCCATAGCTCTTTGAAAAGTGGCTCCTGCATTCATTAACCCAAAAGGCATTTTTACATACATAAAAGTGCCCGATGGAGTAGTAAAAACAGTGTTGGCTTGGTCTTCTGGTTGGACTAGAATCTGGTTATATCCAGAAAATCCATCTAACAATGAAATTCTGGAAGAACCAACTACCCTTTATAGAATGTGATCCATATTTGGTAAAGGGTAATTATCTTTTAAGGATATATTATTTAAATTTCTGAAATCAACACACAATCTAATTTCTCCTATCTTTTTCCTAGTGGGAACTAGACTAGAAACCCAATCAGATTATCTGATTGGTGCAATTATTTGGGCATCGTACATTCTTTTCACCTCTTTCTCAATTAAAGGCATCAAAACAGGATTGATGCTTCTTAAATTTTGTTTAAAAGGTTTTTGGTCCTCTTTTATAGGTATTTCATGTTGTATTATGCTAGTGTCATAGGATTTTAGGTCCTCATAACTCCAAACAAAAACATCTTGAAATTCCTTAAAAAGGGCTATGTATTTTTCTTTTTCTGCTTGAGGTAAATCTTTGGAAACTTTAATCATCTTAGGTTTTAACTCGGTACCAATATTACATTCCTCAATATCTGATCTAAGTGGCTCCATTTTAGGTTTTCTTGCAACATCATTGGAGTCAAATAAATCTTCTAAAGGAGTTAAGCCTTTTGGTAAAAAGTTATCTTTTAAGTTCAAAATATCAGATTCATCATCTGCTAACTCTTCAATCTCCACTTTTTCTAAATTATCTATATTTGATTGACTAAATTTAGTAGCTATAGCAAAACTTAAGTTATTTACATCTATGTTATTCAAATCAATCTCATTATCTAAATTATGATCTATGGTACAATCTGTATCTATATTACAATTCTGAAATTCACCTTCATTGTTCATGAAATGATAAATCTGTTCATCTTCTGAAAAAAAATTCCAATATTTAATATTATCATGAATTATAGGTATGTGTTTTACTTCTGCATTATATCTATGATTTGGTTGAAATGTAAGATTACAGGTACTAACAAAGGTTGCTAAGCAGTGAGCCTGTATGTTCTGTTTTCTTGGTATTGCAGAAAATTCACATTCTAACAATTTTTTGATTAAATCTAAAACAATTTCTCTATATCGGCTTAATCTTGTATTATAAACAGAATATTCTCCAGTTATTTGTTTTACAATTAACTCTGAGTCTCCCATAATTTATATTCTTTTACCTCCTAAATTCCTAACAATCTGCATTCCTAAAATAAGAGCTTCATATTCAGCCATGTTATTGGTACATTTAAAATTCAGTCTGAAAGCATAGCCTTCTACATGATTGTTTTCCATATTAGTTATCTAAACTCATACTCCTTCTCCTAATTTATTTACTGAACCATCAAAATCACGTGCCATAATGATTCATGAAAGATGTTTTCACTGTCTAGTGTTTTGTTTTTATCTTTTAGTTCAGTTAAGATTTCACTATCAGTTTCAGAGCTGCATAAAAGGAATGAATCCATGTCAGTAGGTGTAGTTTAAATTGGGTAATTTCTTGGTCTTTCTACACTACTCACCATATATTTCATCAATGTTTCCCTACAGAGTTTCTTTGGTTGGCCAAAAACTGATATGGTTGCATATGACATATCCAGTTGTAGAGATCCCTGTAATTTAGCTCCCCATGAGTGAGATAAGAGCATTCTATACTTGGGAGGGATGTCAGCTACTATAATGTCCATGAGTATGATTTTACCGGGATATTGAACTAATTTCACACACAAATATTTAATCAAACCTAAACACTTGACTTTGTTGGAATCAAATGAAAAGAGATCTTTGTAAGGCCTAGTGATATCTAAATTCAGGGTTTCCATTATTGCTTTTGGCATTAAGTTGTGTGAAGCCCCTGAATATAGCATTGCATTGTGTAATATTTGGTCATGAATAGTTAAGCTAATGTAAAACGGCGGAACTGCTCCATCTTGGTGTTTTCCATTAACATCAGGACCAAAAATCAACTTTGGTTGATCATCACTTAGATTTACTGAATCTTCTCCATCATTCATGTTTAAGGTTTCAGTGATAGTTGTTTTATACAAATCATGTTTTACCAATTCTGTTAAAGGAATTGGTATTTTTAATTTTGCAATTTCAGCTTGGATATTAAATGGAGCTTGTGATTTACTTAGCTAAATTATCTCTTCTTTAGTAATTGTAGTTTGAGTAGGTTTGTCTTCTTTTCCTACAGTTGTTTTCTCATTTTCAATTTGTGTTTCTACTGTCTTAACATTTTTAGTTTCCTTTTCAGGAATAGTTTGAGAATCAGTAGATGTTTTTGCATATTTTGAATTATCAGAAGCTTTTTTAACAGTGGCAGCTTTTGGATCATTTGATTCTGAATCAGCAGTGAGTGTTTTAGAGTCTAAGATTGTTGTTTTAGCAGAATTAGTTGTCTTTCCAGCAACAGATTTTTGTGAATATGTTGATGTTTGGACAGTTTCATTTGTTATGTCAACAATTTTGGGACTAGGTAAAATTTTGGTGCTAGAAATTTTCTGGGATGAGTTGGAGTTTTGCTTATTTTCCCTAGGGAGAATTTGTAGAACTTTTGTAGTGGGAGCTTCTACTCTTCTCTTAGTTTGTGTTTGTACAGATTTCTTAGTAGAAGGCTCTATGTTTTTCTTGCTTCTAACGTTATATTGCTTATGTACTTCATTGATAGAAAAATCATAACCTTGTTTGTAATCAAAAGATTCACCAGAATCTAATTGCAATTGTTGTAAATCATATGACTCTTGATCTTCTTGTGTAAGAAAGATAGTGTTATCTTCATTTATACCCATTCAATTTATGTTTTCTTTATCATCATCATTCTGATGAGAAATTTCAACATAGTTCTCTTGGAAAGGTAGTCTTATTGTCTGATCAAGTGTTGATTCTCTAGATTTTCCTGTGTTTGTATTTTTCCTGTAGTTGGGATTTCTAATTTGTCATTGGTTATCCCATTGTGGCCTCATTTGTATATTACCTAATGTATTCATCATTCTCTCTGAATTTTTAGCTAATTTATCTATTTTTACTTATGAACTAGATACCTCTTCTTTTATTGTTACTCTCCTCTCATTCCTTAATCTAGATATTTTCGCTAACAGATTTGCTTCTACACTAACAACATTTGTTTGCATTTGTTCTAAAGTTTCAGGATTCCTTTCTCTTAGTTGATAGGCTATGTCTGTGTCAAATCCATCAGGGAATTTGAGGAGGACAGAGTCTGGAGTGGGTTTGAGATTAACAGGAATTGAATTATAAATGCTATTGTATCTAGTGCAATAATATCGGACTGTCTCATTCGGTGCCCTTTTAATGCTTTCAAATTATAATAATATTTGCAATGGATTTTTCTTCTTTTCCCATTTATTCAACAATAATCTATGAAACACTGCTAAATTAGCAATACTACCTAGATTTAAACCTTTAAACCATTTTTTAACCTCCCCAGTTAATCTTTGAGAAAATAATCTCATTTTTACATCGGAATCATCTATTTCATGAAGCTCAAAATAATTTGTCATCTTATTCACATGTTGTTGTGCAGTATATTGAGTGTTTGCATCAAATTGAGGTATTTTTCTTTGATATTCATGTGGCATGTCATGTAATTGGGATGGAAGGATCAAGGGATCATATCTAGCAGCCATGGCTTGAATTCTAGCTTGGCTTGGGGGTAAGTTGGAAGTACTTGGGGTAGAGCTAGAAGCACTCGCTGATGTAGTTGTAGAACTTGAGGATGAAACTAGGATATAGGAAGATGTACTAGAAAATGTAGTTGAAAAACCAAAAGAAGAAGTTGGGAAATATGAAGAAGTACTAGGAGATGAGAATGATGTATTGGAAAATACAGAAGGAAAACTAGTGGATGGAGATAAGGTGGTGGAGGATGGGAATAATACTCTAGGTTGGAATGGTTGTTTAGGAATAAATGGATCTGTAGAATGGAGTGTGGTAGATATTATGGATGATGTGATAGTAAATAGAGATGAACCTTGTGACTCTAAAAGACTAGTATCTAAATGAGTGGTAGAAGGTTTATGGGTATAGGCTAATAATGTAGCTAATTCAACTGAATGCTGAAAAATAGCTTCATCTATTTCCTTAAGTATATTAGCATTTATTTCATCAAGTTTATCATAAGCTTCAAATATCTTTGATTCAGAATCTACTGAAACGGTTTCCTGTTTAATTTCAAGAGATGAAATAAAATTAGGATCTAACAGTGCTATTTAAATCATTTTTTGATCTGTTTCTGAATAAAGAATGTTCAAAGTTTAAGTCAAAATCAATGTCTTGTATAGTTGCTAACTGTTTTGGAATGGAATTTTCTCTAACCAAGGAAACTTTATTACCTAAATCTTCTACTTTTTTATTCTTTTTTCCAATTCTGTCTGGATCATCTACTATTGCATCAGGTTTAGGATCTAGATTTGACCTGGTATAGTAGACTCTTCTGGAAGCCATAATTATAATTTTTAATGAAAATATACTCAAAAATTTTTAAAATTGTCTTTAAGGTGTAAAGATAATAAAAAGATTTCCTTTAAGACCTATTTAAAAACTGAGGATTGGTTAGTTCCCCAGTGGGGTCGCCAGTATGTTATCACTCTAATAATTCTCAAAGTTGTGAGATTTTGATTTCTAGTTTAAAGAATATTAGAGGTAACCACATACCTACTTTCAAGATCTAGGATATAGCCTTCCCAAGGCTCAAAGAGGGCTCTCTCTATAATATTTAACTTTCTTTTAAGATATGATTTTAGGCTAGCTATATAGCGCAATTTGGTTTTGATATTTGTTTTGGTTTGGTGGGAAAAATCACTTATTGAGATGGATAGTGATAGATCTATTTTTCCATTTTGAAAATGGAGTCAATGTGTCAAGCAGATAGGTCAGGATCAAATTCTAAAGTCAAATATTTTCAAGACAAGATAGTAGAGTGACCTAAGCTCTTTGAGGCTAATTGGTGAAGTGGTTCAATCGGGATAAAGAGCAATCAAGGATTCTTTGATCCGAATAAGGAATGAAGAGGACAGAGGTCATTCGAAAGAGGGAGAAATTAAGGGTTCCCTACTCTAGAAATCAACAGAAAACATCAAAATGAAAACCAGTAAATAATAGAGTGCTTTTAACAAATTCTGATATATCACTTCCTAATTTCACATTTAAATTTGGAACACATTTATGTATGAATGGAAAACATAAGAATATTTAACAAGTAACAATAGAAAGTACTTCACTTAAGTTGGCCCAGCACATGAATCATGAAACATGATGCTTTATTGATTTGATCCAGCCTTCTAACTTGAAACTTGGTACAAAATTCCTTCAGGTACAAAAATATTGACTATAGAAATCTTCAGCAATTTATTCCATACTAATACTTCAAAGAGTGAAGTATTTATACAAAAAGTGATACAAAATATCCTAGAAAAATCATAGGAATTTTCTAAGGAAAATAAAATATCTATTACAAAAATATAGTGACAACTGCTTAATAAACTTGCAAGTTGTCCTACTTATTCAAATTAAATATTGATGATGTTTGGATTTTGGTGTAGCTGGATGTTGTGGTGTCTTCAATGCTGACAAAAAGATCTTCCATCTATTTTGAAACTCTATCTTCTCATCTGATACTCTTTTAGTGATACACTTTCATCTACTGTTGGACTATTTTACTGCTGTAAAAATATTTTTTACTGTGTAAAAACAACATTTTGTTTTTCCTCCTCTTTCACTGTAAATTGTCTTTTATAGTAAATCAGTAAGATTTTGCCCAAATTATTCATCAGGTAACTTGATCTTGGTAATTTTTCTGTAATTCTCATCAGCCTATGCGTATCTAACAAATGTTGGTTTGACCAAAAAGAGATTTTTGATTTCATGTTGTAAATAAAACAAATCTTCAATTCTTTTGTGCAACACTTTGCCTGTAGGTACTCCTTGCCAATCTGCCTTGTTTACTTATTCTTTGGAAAAATCTCTGATCTTCTTGTTGTAATCCTCTTGTTCATTAATTTATCATTTATAACAAGAATGTTTCGCAAGCCTTTTTGCCTCAATATCTCAAATTTAACAATGAATCTAGTTATGGCCAAATCCATTTTTTGATACTTCTCTTCTAGCTGTTTCATCAAGTTTTACTTTGAAATTACCTTTCTCACTTCAAGAATTGTTTTAGTTATATCAGTTATCCCCATCTCATCCAATTCTTGTTTGTTTTTAGTTTTGAGAAACTTTATTATTTCTTGTGCCTCTTCAATTTTGGCACCAAGCTCTTCCTTTGTCTTCACAATTTCTTCTTTTGCTACTTTAAGCAAGTCCTTTTGCTCGTAAATTACCTGAATGGAAGGCCAAGTGTCATTGATTGACTCAATGATTTTGGACCACAACTGATTTTTTATGTAATCCATTGGTTCTTTGAAGGTTAATTCTACTTCAACCTTCTTCAACTACTCACTTAACCTTTTGGCTTTCTGTTCCTCTATTTTAGCATTTATTTGAGCTAATTTCTTGGCATATTCCAAGTTCTTGATTTGTTCTTTCAACCTATTGATCTCATTATTCTGAATTGACATATCTTCCATGGCTTTAATGAGCTTGCTGGCCTCATCTATTTGTTGCACTGCTGAAGTAGATGATTCTGTAGCAGAAGTAGTGGAAAAATTCAGTAGCACAGCTCTGGCCAATGGGACTTTTGGTGCCAACTCCTCTGCTAAAGTTGAAGGAAATGTTGCAGTTACCATGGGGATGAATGTGGGAGGAAAACTTTGAGTTTTTGTAACTTCTTTCTCTTGGAAAAGCTTGTCCATTTCTATCTCCATTTCCTTAATCTGTGCTATCATTTGGAGAATGAGATTCATCATCTCATCTTTCTGATTTGCCTCTTGCACAATTTCTTATGTTGCTCACTTAATCTTTTGGCTTTTTGTTACTCTGTTTTAGCATTTATTTGAGCTAATTTCTTGGCATCTTCCAAGTTCTTGATTTGTTCTTTCAACCTATTGATCTCATTATTCTAAATTGACATATCTTCCATGGCTTTAGTGAGCTTTCTGGCCTCATCTTTTGTTTGCACTGCTGAAGTAGATGATTTTGTAGCAAAAGTAGTGGAAGAAGTCATTGGCATAGTTGTGGCCAATGGGACTTTTGGTGCCAACTCCTCTGCTAAAGTGGAAGGAACTGTTGTAGTTACCATGGGGATAACTATAGGAGGAACACTTTGATTTTTTGTAGCTTCTTTCTCTTGGACAAGATTGTCCATTTCTATCTCCATTTCCTTAATTTGTGTTGTCATTTGGAGTATGAGATTCATCATCTCATCTTTCTGATTTTCCTCTTGCACAATTTCTTTTTCCTAAGGATGTTCAGTTGGAGGCAGTTTCAATTGCTTCCTAAGTGCTGCAATGTCAACATTTCTCCTTTTCACCAATTCTTCTGCAGCCTTTACATTTGAAGGGTCATACCCTACTTCAATCACTAGTTTTCTTAAAGACTTAATTCTACTGTCTTTAGCATAAGAGGAAGCTTTTTCAATCCTAATTTGATCTCTCAAATTAGTTATAGTGTTCTGAAGTTTCTGGGCACTCATTGCCTTTGTAATCATAGTAGAATAAAGCATTTTAAATATTTGCTTATGAAACTCAATTTGATCTAAGAGGTGAATGCTTTCTACTGGTACTTCAAAGTCAACTTTCTTATAATCTTCTATTGTTATAGGTTTAGGAACTGTTGGCTGTAGCACTGTCATTAGCAACCTTTTGTTTGTATAGTCAAAGGTTGAAAGCAACCTATTTTGATTTCTTAGAGACTGATTTAGATACTGTGAATAAATCTCATTTTTTAACTCTTCATTCTTCGCCTTGATTTTTTTATATTTCTCTTTGATATCACTGTCTGTATTCTCTGCTTGTTGTGATGAAGATGCCTCCATGCTTTGTTGTTTTTCAATCATCTGAGTATTTTAAATACCATTTTCATGCTCATTCTCAATAACTGTAGCAGCATCTATGTTCTTCTCTGGGTTTTCTTCATCTAGAACCTCAATTTTTTCCTTCTCTTTGTTCACTGGATTGAGCTTAGGCTTCTTATTATATCTTATTTTGAATCTAGTCTCTGTTGTTTTTTTAGCTGTATAGGTGCCTTCTTCTCTGATTCTCTTTTTGGTTTTTTCCTCTTGATTTACAGCCTTCAAAGTGTGACTAAAATCACCCTGTTTGACTATTTTCATCAAAGTATTGTCCAACCATTCTGTTTGATTGCAAAACTGTTCAATCTCAGGCCTTTTATCATGGATATAATGGGTTAATTTGAATTTTACCCTCATCTTACTTAGTATTCCATGAGGATCATAATTCCACAAAAAACTTTCATCAAATTTATATTCCAGCAACTGTTTTGCTGCCTCTACATCTGCTTCCCTGTGATTGCAAATGAAAGGATCCACCTGGTTCTTCAATTTGAATTGAGTCTTATTTTTAGCAACCAAGAAGTTGATAGAGTCTGAGTTTAGAATTTGTCTTATGTACTCTAAGGAAAAAACTATCATTGGCAAGTATTTTGGAAATTTATAAGGCAAGAGGTTTGACTCATAGACTCTAATCTCTGTGTGATTTTGGTAAAGGCACCAATCTCTAGTTCTGCTTTGATCTAAGAGCTGTAATACTTTCTTTATCTCATTACTTACCCTTGGTTGTACACTATTTGTAAGCATGTTTATCAATGGATGAACAGAACAATTTGTGAAATCCACACAAGTGAATTCTGTTGATTCTTTTCTGACTAGAGAGGTCCAGAAAGTGACTGAAAATGGATTACCTTCTACATCCAATTTCTGAAGGGTTATTGGAAATTTATTTTCTTAGAAGTAAAGGAACATATGAAAGAAGAAAGATTTATATCTAAAAACTCCTTCAGTGGGAAGTTTCACCAGCTGATCATGGATACTATCAGCTATGTATTCAGCATAGTTATAAATGATAGAAGGAGATTGACTAGGCATAAAAGTAGATAGAAAACCAAGTATAGACTCATCAGTGTGCTCATCGGTAAAATAACCAAGGATAAAGGATAACATTGAATGACATGCCTTGATTATTTAGGAAATTTGGAAGATGAATAGGGAGGGTTAATCTTTTGGATTTCAACATATGAAGGCATGCATGTTTGGAAGATATGAAATCTCTTAGGAAATTCTAACTCAATATAAAGCTTTGTAAGAGCTTCTATGGATAATGGGACTGAATTGGGATTTGGTTTCAACTGAAGCATTAGGTTTATAGATTCTGCAGTAATAGTGAATAATACTCCTTTGCTAACATCAACCATAGCTCTTTGGTCAGGGGGATAGAAGGTTTGACACAGTCTAATGACTTCTGGACACTGATGAGTATGTGGAACTAAATATTTGGGTAAATTGGACTGCCAAATTTGAACTTCATCTCCCTAATCTAAGGATTTTTCTAGACTCCAACAGTGGAGATCTAGCAGATTAAATTCAATTACTGTATCAGTTATTTTGTAATCAACATCAGCTAAGGGTGTATGCTCAACATCTACAACATGAGATTGTAGTGGATTTATAACAATGGTGCTTTTAGAAGCCATTTCTAGGTTTATTTTTTTTGACAATTTTGACTTTCTGAATGATAAAAACTCTATTTTTTTTTTAACTCTTCTGTAAGCTTAGACTGTTTATAGGAGGTATTTTTGGTTTGACAGAGGTTTCTTGAACAACAATAGGTAAACTTTGGTTTTCTATTCTTCAAATCTTCAATTTAGTTCCAAAATTAACCTTCAAACCTTCTTACAGACTCAGAAAGGTATAACAAGGGTTTTTAGCTCATTTCTTAGCTAAGACAAGACTAAAAAAATTTAATCCAAGCACAAAAGGTTTCTGAGTATTTTCAAAATATTTGAATTAGTCAGGGGTTCTCTAAGGTCTGCAAAAGGCTTAAATATCTTCAATTTTGATTTAAAAACAAGTTACAGTCTTCAGAATTGTGATTTTATCAAGGTTTTATAGTAAATACATTCTTTCAAGGAAATAATGGTATTTCTGTAGGTAAACGGGTTTTACAAGGCTCAAATTCACAGATATAGCTCTTCCAAATGAAGGGAAGGTTATTTTCTTTGAAGAATACCTGTTTTTGCAGGTATTTTGACTTGAAATGGGGTTTTTGGGTCGTCGGGGAGCTTTCTGAAGCTGTTGAAGTCTTTTGGATGTAGACTGGAGTCTTTATGCGTTCACAACAACAATTTTTGTGGATTTTTTGTTCTTCAAGCATGTAAACAGAGGCAATGGCATCTTTTCTTTCAGTCAGAAAGGGTTGAGCAAGCATAAAATGTTTAAACTGCGTGTATTTGCAGTTTTATAGAAAATCTGAGAATTTATTTTCCATTAGAATGGAATAACATATCTAACTGTAATATGTTGTGAATTGTTTATATTAATTGATGTTAGAGAATTTTATTTGGTAATGTGAGTATAACTTCCTTAACTCAATTTTAACTCAATTGTGTAGTCTAAAATCTTGGAATTTATTTTTCATTAGAATGGAACAATACAAAACCTTTTTTTGTGAATGCACAATTGTATGCCTGACTAACTATCCAAATTATTATTCTAGCATTGAAACTAAGCTGAAACTAAGGGAAGCCTGATGCTATGACCAAATTGTAATTTCAAACTGATATTAGAATCATTTGGAAATAAATTGCTAAAATACTAAATATTATTCTTTAAAAATGTTTAAAAAAAAATGGTCCAAATATTTTGAAGATGTGTCAAAGGAATTTTAGTGAATAATTTGTTTCCCCTGCATGGATTAAGTATCTGGAGATATGTTGATTAAGTATCTGGAGATATGTCATAACTGGGTTATGAAATAGATATATCTTTTGAAATTACCAATTCTCCAAAAATTTTAGTTCCAATTAAAAACACTGAAATATCTTGGGTTTTAAATATCTTAAAGAAAAAGGGTTATACACCCCACTCTGTGGGATTGAAGGATGATCCACTTGCCACGATCAAAGCTTCCAATGCCATAGAAAATGAATTCTCACTAGTGTGTCCTCTGTTGCCACTGGGAACTGATGAGACCTTCCCTTGCCTGTGGGAAATCCTCCTGCTTTCTAGACGTGGCAATGGCCAAATTGAAGACCTGATAGCTGCAACAGGAGGTGTGATTGATAGTGCAAGATGTAGACTAGGTGTCTTGCAGGAATCATTTAGCTTTGCCTTTCTTTCCGTGACCAATGGGAACTAGTTCTCCATTGATAAATTTGCAGATTCTAGTAACTCCTGCCATGCTACTCGGACCCTTCCAATGATTCTGGAGCCTTTCATGCTTCCCAATAGACATGATCCACTTCTACACCTTAATTCAAACACAAGAAACTCAGATCTAAGCCTCGATACCAGATCCCCATTTTCAATGCCTGATGTGCATTCCACTGATAATGTCTCTCTCCATTCTGGATGTGATGAAGCCAACACTGGCCTAGTATTCATTGTCACAGTACCACCAGCATTTTGTATATAATAGCGAACAAAGAGACTACCACTATACTCCTTCACATGCCTTGCTATGACCACCTCCAACATCAACTGCATACTCTATTGTGTATTGTTGTGGGAAAGAAATAGAATTGGAGAAATGAAACTGAATTGAACAACTGAAAGATAAATCACTTGGAAAATTTATTAATGAAATTCTTCGTTGCTACAAGCCTCTCGGGCAACTTAGTCTATTTCTTTATTACAACCATATTTCATTATTCAACCTACATTTTAGTTATTCTAACTACATAGGTAAATTTATAATATTCGTTGTCACATTTTTAACAAACTCCACCTTGACAACGAATTGTCCATTCAGCATCTTTTCTGCAAGCCGAGAGAAGCAAGACACCATCTCAGATTCTCTACTGTAACTGGCTTCGTGAATATATCTGCATGATTCTCCTGTGTGCATACCTTCTTGGGGACTACTTTGCCGCCTTCGATTACATGTCTCACAAAGTGATACCTTACATCGATGTGCTTGGTATTGTTGTGATAGGCTGGATTTGTAGCCAAATGAATAGCGCTCTAACTGTCACAAAACACATTCACTTTCTCCTGTGTCCTTCCAATCTCATCAAGCAAACCTTTTAACCAGATTGCCTCTTTACAGGAATCTGAAGTAGCTATATACTCTGCTTCAGTAGTGGACAAAGAAACTGTCTCTTGAAGCTTTGACATCCAACTGATTACTCCACCTGCAAGAGTAAAAACATAACTGTTGAGGAGGTAAATCCCCTCTGCGGACAGAGGCAATCCCTACTAGCCCAACAGGGGTCTAGCAACAATCATTAAATGATACAGCGCAAGTTCCTAATTGCAAATAAATAAGCCAACGATGGAGGCCTACCTGGAGTCCAGTGCTATGATTCGTAGAAGAGACAGCGTTCCCGTTCCTCAGCCTCGGTAGATCACGATCTCCGTGAATGGACACCTGCACATGCAAGAAACAACACGAATACAAGCATAAAATCCAGAATACGCAACTATATATCAGTCAGAAAGGATATAACTCATCATTATCATAAGTGAAAAGCAGAGTGGAACCATAACCAGTAGTCATTCATTAATAAACAATCGAAAGAGAGTACAACCAATGTTCTGACGCTGAGGTCTCCTTCGGAAGGGTCTCCAGTCGTGCACGTCTCGCAAAGCCTGCCAGGGATGGGACAAGCCTCTCTTAGAGTCTCTCGACGATAGTCTCCTTGCTTGAGTCGGCCTTAAGGGAAAAATGAGGGCTTTTGCAGCATGAAGGCTCTTGGGAATTTGAGAACTTGGAGATTCAAGGCTTAGGAACTTCAAGACTAGCTTGCAATGGAAATGAGCTAGCTTTTATAGATGGAGGAAGGGAGTTGGGATCCCTATAATTGTGGGATTGGCCCTATCTTCAAGGAAGCTTCCATGAGAGGTGGCAAACCACTTCCCTTCCATGGAACTCCCAGAGCCAAACCTCCCAACTCAAGATAGATAGCAGTTTCTGAGTCTGTTGAAACGAAACTTCCGCCATTCTTATTTAAAAAACACTCCTTAAATTGGCTGGCGTGACTGCGACTCTGGGACAGAGCGCCAGTTGGCGCGGCCTCTTTGTAGGATTTTCCTCATTGGCGCGAGTGATGAACTGGCTACCCGCGCTAATGCAAAAAGGGATGTTTTTATGGTTTTTTTCAAGGAGATGTCTTTAGGGCAATTGAAGCTCATGTTTAGAGGAATGCAATGATAATGGTTTCAAGGCATGACATTGCTCACAGGTCACATAATGGGCCCTCCAATGTGTGGGACGGGGAATGGTAGGGATGGTGACAAATTACTGTGTAACAGATGCCCCCTAAAGCATGAGGCCCGAGAGAGAGAGAGGGGTGAAATGCTTTATGAGAACGTGTCCAACTGAAGTTCCGCCGTCGGAAAACCTGCGTGGAGAAATACAACTGATATCTCAAGTACATGATATATATGTGGTATGGGTGCAGCCATCTGAAACAGAGTATACTATAATCCAGATCCAGGGTATGGGCGCAGCCATCCAGTGAGGATCAATAAATAGACTCAGGTATGGTCGCAGCCATCCAATCAGTGAGTCATGTACATAATGAAAATAATCCACAATATCGCAGCCTGGATTACAACAGACACAATCCAGGGTCTTGCGCTCCATCTCGACCCGAACAAAGTACAAGTTCAAGCATGCGAATATGTGAGCTGAAGTCGAACATGCAAGAACATCATCTGATTACCAGCCAATGATGAGAGCTGTTAACAGACGTGAGAGGAACCACCAATAATGACAATGGCCCTCAAGGTACTATAGGTACAATCTACGGCGTGTGAATCAATGAGCTGGCGTCTAACACCCGTAGAATCACTCGATCGAAGGCCAATGATGAAAACCCCTCGTCGAATGCGACGAACCTTCCATTGAGGCATGCAGGCTCCAAGGTACCATAAAGGAGTCTCTAGATCAGCTTCCTGGATAATGAGCTGAAGTCGACAGGAAGTGACCTTGATCGAAGCTGGGCCATAATGTTTCCCACATCATCAACACGAGACAGAGGAACATGATGTTTTGTTGTGAATCAGGATCGTATGAGAATTAGGGGAAGGTTGATATTTGCAGAGGCCAACTTCTCTTGAACATATAAACGGCACGACAGTGGACTTGGCAGTATTTGACATCAACGGATTAGAGGTCATGGTGACGAGGCAATGAGCAGATGAGAGGTCAAAAGGGATTATCCAAACCCACAGAGGCAAAGTGAAGAAACGAGATGAGATGTCCCCAACCTGACACGAATGCAGACAAGTGCCATGTTCAAGAGCGACATACTGTTGACACGACAATGATGATGGTTCCATTTTTCCCCCACCATTTCTAGCGAGTACCCCAATTATTTTTTATAACAAGCTTAAAGGGGATAACATATGCTTGTAATATAAGTCCGCCCTTCGGGCGAATCCATCCTAGTACATTTAATGAGCCCTAGGAAGGAAAAACTCGGAGAACATCATTTCTACTGAATCCGATGTCATCAGGGTTTAGCGACTCTGACAAAGGAAGAACTCGGCGTCTTTTCATGTTTAGAGAGTTTGAAAAGACAGCAGAAAAGTAAACTCCAAAGGTCCCTTTTCGTAAATAGTTCCTCAGATCCGAAAAGGTAGAAAACAATATCCGAGAAAACCTCCTAGTCGTGACAGGCTAGGGTATTCATTTTTCGTAATCAATCCATCCCAGCCCGAAAAAGGGGTAAAAGTATACTGGGTAGATGTCGATTCGTGTCCATTTTAACGAGATCGAAACGACAAGGGCCTCAGCAATCTTTTCATGTTTAGAGAGTCAGAAAAGAGCTCAAAGATGACTCCAAAGTGACTTTTTCGTGTATTTACCGAGTCTGAAAAAGTATAAAATACAACTCGTTTCACCGTGCAAGTCACGTAAAACTTGTTGCTGCACATACCACGCAAGCGTAAAACCCATTTTCGACATAATATATTAAAATATTTGGAAAAAATAACCTTTAAAACCTATCTTGTGTCGAAAAAGCTATAAATATATCAAAATGGTAAAAACAAAATTACATTTACTATTTACCTTGGTGAAAAGCAGCAGTGGTCCATTTGGTGTGCAAAAATTCTGACGGTGATTGCGACAGATCCGGTTTTCCATTCAGATTCTCGTCTGTTACAGGTAAGAGGCGCTTCCCTGTACTTCATTTCAATCTTCTTTTTAATAGTTTTCCCTCATGTATCAGACTTCTGAGGCCACTCTTTAAATTTTTAGGGCTGCGCTCATTGGCACGAGTATCAGGCACGGACCCACACCAATGGGTTTTTATATGTAAAGGCCTCGCGCCACCTGGCGCGACTGTTCACAAAACAGCCACGCCAGCGGCCGAACCCAAATTTCCGCCTAAAAATTCGAGATTTTAACCAATTTGAATGAATTCTGAAGCCTAACAGAGATCTAATTAAGGGTTTGTGACCATGTGGATGCAGGAAATCAAGAAAAATGGTGATTGAGTGGAAATAAAGAGAGCATGGAGAAGAAGATGAACAGGCCATGGAAAATGAGGCTTGCATGAATGCCCTCAGAAACTGTGGGCTAAAGAAGTTCTTCCTAACACCCTTCTTACGAGCTCAACCTGAGCTGCTCCAGTATCTGATCAATATTTGGGATGAACAGGAACAAGTGTTCAAGTTACGAGACCAGGTGTTGGAACTGGAGGTCTCTGATGTGTACTTTATAAACAGACTGTCTCGCAGAGGTCCGGTGCCCATGTTGACTGGGAGCAGACCATCTGGCGAGAAGATGGAAGAGGTGATGGCACGAGTGTGCCCAAGGGCACAAATGGGATCAGGGAGTAAAAAGGTGGATATCCACACCATCCCCGATCTGGAATTGAGGGTTGTCCTACATACCATCACACGGGCTGCAGGGTCATAGGCACCGCACGAGGCCACAAAGGCCCAACTCTTGCTGGCCTCAGAGTGCATGACTCCACTTTTGTTTGACTGGGCTACAGAAGTAACAATAAACATGAGGAGACAACTCACGAAATGCAAGCAAGCAAAACTGAAACAGTTCGGCTACGGTTACATCCTGGTATCGTTTATTCTGGAACGATTACCAATCTTCCAAGGCCAAGGGGCCATCGTAGCTGAGCCAATTCCACGAGAGCCAAGAATGGCTCGCTGGGCAACACTAATGCCCAGAGCTGGAGGAGGCCAACAGATGTCGTGGAGGCTGGAGTTTTTTGGGTGGTTGCGGCGCCAGTTGATCATAGTGGAGGACTGGCCATATGCAGGAATCGATTTCACTGGAGACCCAGATCTCCCACTGCCAGAAGGAGATGACTGGGACGAGGAGTTGGGTATGACCTCATCTCTTTTGATTTTTTATGTTTTATGATTTTTTTTTGTTAATACACATTCGTCCTAACACATTTTATATGTATGCAGATGTGGGCCCCGAGAGACCAGCCGGTATGTCTCCAATCGCGCGGAGGACTCTTCTCGCCCCTGATCCTCAGGCAGAGGGCACAGGAGGGGAGGAGTTGATCCAGAATCTTGAGGGTATTGCCCGAGGGATCCCAGACTATGCTCGGCTGGCGGATGTACCGATGGCGTACCAGCGACATACGGTGGGAGTACCTAGTCGAATCCACCGACTTCTGAGACGCTTAGTGCGTGCAGTTACATGTTATCATGAGCACCATGCGGATTAGACTCTTAGGGCTTTTACCACACATATTTTTTGAGAGACATATCGTCTCCGGATGTATTTAAGACGATTATGTATATTTTGACTTTATGTGACACACTCTATGTAAACACTTCGATATCTATATATATATGCATATCTATTTCTGGATGGATCTTTCTTTACATGTGATGATGATTTACAAATTGTGCAAATGTCTGTCTAATACCAAATTTTCTACTGCATCTGTTAATGTATTCAAATGCCTGGGTATATGTTGATATGTAATGTAGTCAAAATTCCTTTCCAGTAATCAAATACGCAGATACAGACGTAAAATGGACGGGTTTCTTACCGAATAGTGTCCGTTCAGCTGTAACACTACAAGTTGCGAATCTAGATACACAAGCAATTCACGGATACCAAGGTTTACCGCCTCGGTTAATAATTCTAACACAGCACTATATTCTGCGATGTTGTTCGTAGTACGTCCTAGACACACACCTTGCAGGTTGACCAACTCACCAGCAGGATCATAGATTACCCAGGCTGCTGAAGACAGATTCCTGGTACTACGGGAGGCACCATCCGCGAAACCAACAAATGGATGAATAGACATCTGCACAACCAGGAAGACCCGATCAACAGAAATATGTTTACAAGGCACACCACACCATACATGCACACAAATGAAAAACACACACCTATGTACACACACCACACCAAGAAATCACTTCAGGCATAGTACTTTTTCTGGTACAACCCATTTCTGGGCTGTGCCAGTGGAACTCCTTCATAATCTATAAGCTCATAGGCCCCATTTTTCAAAACGCGTTTTATTATATAGGGCCCATGCCACATAGGTTGGAACTTACCGGCTCCAAGCTTGTCATGTGCTTGATCGTATAGGAGGATGAGGTCTCCTTCGATAAAGGAACGGGGGGAAACAGATCGATCAAAATCAGTTTTGACCATCTTCTTTTGTGCTTCAATAACCAAAGCAGCCAGACGACGGGTTTCATCTAACCATTCTAGATACAAAAGAAGTTCTTCCTCAGCAGAAGTATTAGGTAGAAGTTCCACAGCTAATTTCAAAGAAGGAATCTCGCATTCAACTCGAAGAGTTGCTTCCAGACCATACACCAATTTAAATGGTGTGAATCTAGTTGCACTCTTAGCATATGTTTGGTATGCCCAGAGAGCTAAGAATAGTTGGAGATGCCAATTGGATTTATCTATACCAATTATTCGTTGAAGCATAGTGACCAAAACCTTGTTCTTGCTTCAGCATTACGGTGTGTGGTGAGCTATGACGCAAGCCCAACTTTGAAGTCAGATCAGCCATCATATAATCTCAGAAATGAGTACCATGATCGGTGATGGTGGCCTGAGGAACCCCGAACCATGCAATAACGTGGTTGAATATAAATTGAGCAGCCGTTTTACCGTCAGCAGCTAGTGTAGGCATCGCCTCAGTCCACTTGGTGAAGTAGTCGATGGCGACAATTATATATGCATGCCCCCCGGCCGAGTGAGGGTTACACGTCATAAAATCCACGCCCCATTTTGCAAAAGGGCCGACGGTAATAACAGGATGCAAGGGGAGAGGCAGTGCGCGCATCTTGCGCTGAAATATCTGGAATGCATGACATTTACGGACTGCAGTGATACAGTCTTTGAATATGGAAGGCCAGAAATAACCTGCTCGCAGAATTTTCTGGGCAGTAGCATATCCGGACATATGTCCACCACAGGCGCCACTGTGGCAGTCATTTAGGACCTTTTCAGCCTCCTCCAAGGTTAGGCACCGCCGGAGCACCGAATCTACTCCAATGCGGTATAAGGTATCTCCTACTATACGGTAGGGCTGGGACTGATGCCGAATTCGACGGCGGGCAGCTTTATCCAACTCAGACCGAAATGTCGAGGTCTGAAGATACACAATTATGTCACCGTACCAAGGGTCACGAGTACTGATGAGGAAAAGCGTTTCGTCCGGTATATGGTCTTCAGAGTGTGAGGGAGCAGAGTCTGTAGGGAGAGAGCATATAAGATCCGCGAAAACCAATGATTTAGTTGACTTAGAAGTAGTGAACTCTAAGTCAAACTCCTGCAGGATAACAATCCATTTGGAGTACTTTCCCCCCAGTAATTGTCGAGAGAGAATATACGTCATAGGGTTGCAGTCTGAAACCACTGTTATCGTACGCAAAAGGATGTAATGGCGAAAGCGCTGCACAGCGTGTACCGCTGCTAATGCCAACTTCTCGACATGAGCATAACGCGTTTCTGGATCGAGAAGGTTCCGTGACAGATAATAAACAACATGTTCATTACCGTCATCGTCATCCTGCACCAAGACCATGGCTATGGTGCTAAATGCGGCGGCGAGATATAAAGTGAAGTCGCGGTGGTAGTCTGGAGGACGAAGCAACGGAGCATTGAAAAGCAACGTCTTCAGCTTCTCAAAGGATTGCTGAGCGATTTTGTCCCAGTGGAAGGGAACGTTCTGCTTTAATAGACGAGTGAATCCTTTGGCCACCTCGGCATAATTCGGGATGAAGCGTCGAAGAAAGTTCGCTTTCCCTTGCAGACTCTGTAACTGATATAGGGAGGAGAGTGATGGGAGATTAATGATGGCCTCAACCTTTAAAGGGTCAAGGCAAATCCCGTCTTTCGAGACTATGAATCCCAAAAGACGGCCAGAATCCACGCCGAAGACGCACTTATGAGGATTGAGCCTAATATTGTAGCGCCTACAGCGAAGGAAAATCTGGCGGAGGTGTTCGGGATGGTCCTCTCGCCTAGTTGAATGAGCTGGAAAGTCGTCCAGATAAGGCTGAATGATATGGCGAATGTCATGAAAAGCATAGGACATCGCACGCTGAAAAGTGGCTCCAGCGTTCTTCAAGCTGAACGGGAGCTTTTTATACGCGAAAGTACCCCACGGACAGATGAATGTCATCTTATGTTGATCCTCAGGTGCAATATTGATCTGATTATACCCCGAGAAACCATCCATCAAGGAATAAATCTCACTTCCGGCACATTCGTCAATGATCTGGTCTATGAACGGAGTGGGATAATTATCCTTTGGACAGGTGCGATTGATGTCACGATAATCAACACAGACTCTAATCGTACCCTACTTTTTATCGACAGGGACAATGTTGGAAACCCATTCTGTGAGGGGGATGGGATAAATAAAGCCCGCGTTCAGAAGTTTTTCAACTTCTGCCTTAATTGCGGCGGCTTTCCGAGGATGCATGGGGCGTAAGCGTTGGCGCACGGGCTTCGCACCAGGATAGGTTGGAATCTCATGCACTACGATACTGGGATCAATCCCCGGCATTTCCTCGTAGGACCAGGTGAACACATCTCTGAATTCTTTAAAAAGATCAGTATAGACTTGAATCTCATCGGGAGAACAAGTCACTCCCACGTGAATATTCTCAACGATCCCCGGTTTAACGGAGATGTTGATCGGGATAGTTTGAGTGATGTTACTCAGGTTTCCTTCCAAAAAAACCTCGTGCGTCAAAATGGGTGTTTGAAGAGGAGGTGTAGGAACCTAAGAAGCATAACGCTCCAGACAGTCAGTCATTGCCCCCAAGCTAGGCATAAAAGAGGAGCGATGATGTCCATCGCCCCAAGGTAGCTTCTCAAGAGACATAGTTTCAATGATGGCTTCATCGGAAGGAAAAGTCTCTTTGAGAGGATCAGGTGAATCAGCCTGACCAAGCCAGGGGGATTGAGAGTAGACGTCGAGAGCCATGCTCAACGGAGCATGCTGAGGAGGTGGAGGATCAGATGCGGCAACAATTTCACAGTAGCTGATCTCTACTGGAGTCAAGGGCATTGATTCTCCAAACTCAAACACCTACTCAGGCGTAGGAATAAGCCAGGGGTCATCGGACCTGGACATCATGTTAACTTGAGCGGTGTGCGGTGGCAGTGCGGGAAAAATACCCATGAGGACCGAGTCTTTGAAGAGACCAGGTCCTACACTGTCCGGGGGATTTGGAATCTGATCCACGTATGGCACGTTGTTCTCAGAGGTAGAGGTGAAAAATGACAACTGATCCACCGTGACAATTTTGCCCTCGTGAGGGAACTTAAGAAGTCGAAAGACGGTGGACGGCACGCATAGCATGGCATGGGTCCAGCTGCAGCCAAGAAGTATATTGTAGTTGAGCCTGTCATCGACTACTTCTATTTCCACATTAACAGTCTTCCCCTGTAATGTGATCACTAGACTCTCGAGAACACCCAGGGGTTTGGATTCCCGACCATCAAATGCCTCTAGGGCATTGGGAGATGACGAAAGGGCTGGAGAGCCAATGGCCTTCCAGCAAGCAGAGGACATAACACAGGTAGAGGCACCTTCATCCACAACGGCCCTATGAATGTTCAGACCGTTAATCCTGACTTGAATAACAAGACCGATTTGATGTGGCAGTCGGGGAGTGAAATTATCTAAATCGAAGGTGAGAAGACTCGAGTCGGCGGGATCAATGCCACCGATTGCAGACAGTAAAGCCTTCCGTTGAGAAGGACAACTTTGAAGAACTTCTAGCGCAGACATAGCAGAAGGCGCCTGTGCCAAATCCTCAACAATGCTGTAATGTTGAGCGGCATGAGCATTTGGATTATAAGAAGATCTTCGAAGAACACCTTTAGAAGGTGGCTTCACAACGGGTTCAGGAGTAGGCTTCTCGATTTCCAATGAACCAGAGACAGGTGGGGGAGGCGGTCCATCCACAACTGCCTTCCCGGGTGCCTGCCGTGATTCGTTGTAATCCTTCGAACACGTAGCGACGGAGATAGGTGCAATACTCTTCATCATGAAAACTTGGGACCCAAATGGTGCAGATGGTGACGGCTGTTCGACCATCTGGGTCTGCTAAGATGGGAATGGATCTTTTAGAACAGCCAGAGTCCCTTTAGAACCCTTGAGAAGTTGACTAACCTCGGATCGTCGTGGACAATCCTTAGTATAATGGTCCCCTTCACAAATGAGGCAAGGGTACTTCGGTTTACGCTGAGAGCCATCCTCAGTGCGAGATTTAGATTCTGGCTTTGGGGCATCAGATTTAGATTTGCCTTTGCCCTTCTTTTTCCCCTTGGAATTTTTCTTCGTAGGATTGGCCTGAACGACATTCACTTCCGCGGTTTTGCCAGAATCGGACAGGGCGGGAATAGCAGGAGCGTTGTTGGAAGAATTAGACTTCTTCTTCCCATTCGAAGATTTCTTCGAATTCTGAGAGACAGAACCAATGACACCATCCACCGCGGGGGTAGGCAGAGCCTTAGAGGTTCCGGACCGCGGGGCATCAGGCAAGATATCATAAAGCGTGTCGGACTGAGAATATACAAGATCCAGATATTGGGCACACGCAATGGCTTGTTCCTCCGTCACACACGCTCCCATCGCAATATCTTGAGCGATTTTATTCACAAAGGAGGTGGTGAACCAGTGGGTTAGTATCTGATCAGGTATGTGAAACTTGATCAGTCTACGACGGCGCCGCCACTCATGAATGTGATCAGAGATGTGAGTGGCTTTATCCTGCTTCAGAGAAGTCAGGAGGTGCATCCTGGCTTCATAACGAACCGGTAACTGAAAGTGCGTGAGGAAAGCCATGGCTAAAGAATTGAAATCTTGGAAAATGCCGCGGGATAACTCTATGTACCACTTAGTAGCAGCTCCAATTAAAGTACGCTGGAAGAGGCGCAGACGAATCGAATCGTCGACCCAAGAGTTAGATGAACACCAAAGATGATACGTCATCACATGCGCCTAGGGGTCCTCTCCAGCTTTTCCCTCAAACTTGGGGCAATCACCTGGTATCTTGGTGGGAACCAGAGGCCAATACGGATTATGTAAAATCGGATCATTGGTCAATTTTGAAACATCCGGCAGCTCCAAGGTAGCCAGGAACGGAAATGGTGGATTAACCGTCATGCCAGGCCCGGGATGAGGTCCGGTACCCATACTCCACAATGGTTGTGAATATCCTTGCCCCCATGGGTTCTGTCCTGTAGGATTTTGACCGTAGGGGGCGTAGGTCGTATAAACAGACTGATTTGGATGCTGGTAACCAGAGTGTGGGGCTTGATAACCAGAGTACGGACCCTAATTATGTGTCGGCCCGGTGTAAGCAACATTTGGATTTGGCTGCTGAGTGTAGGTAAAACCAGGTGGAGAAGGATAATACTGAGAGCCTCTGGGGTGGTTATAGTTCGGTTGTGATTGACCATGAGGATAATAACCACCCTGAGGATGAGTAGGCTGCTGAAAAGTGGAACCCTGCGGAGCCTGATAAGTAGGGCGCAACTGTTGATTTGGCTGCGGCATCAAATGAACCAGCTGCTGTGCAGGGTTAATGGAATGAGCGGGCTGCCCTGAGTGAACAAGTTGACCCGGCTGAGAGGGCTGACCTGAATGACCAGGTTGACCCAGATAGATAGGCGACACCGGTTGCGCAGGTTGACCTAGCTGTAAAGGAGCCCCAGGTTGTACCGGATGGTCCGGTTGGCCTGGAGGCGGAACACCGGGTTGTACCGGATGAGCCGGTTGGCCTGGTGGAGGAATAGGGACAGGTGGTTGCTGGAAACCGGTTTGACCTGAAGCAAAACCATAGGATGGTTCTGGCTGATATGCAACGTTAGAAACAACAGGATACTGCAGTTGCATGGGTAGAGAAGGCTGGATTTGCCCCCCAGGACCATAGACCGGTCCCGGTTGGTACCCCGGCTGAGGCTGGACAGGTTGACCGGAAGGGCTGTAATACTGTCCTTGCAGACCGTACGATGGCCCTTGCTGGCCCGCAGGATAGCCTTGGATGGGCTGCCCCTGTGGGTCATAAGGATGGCCAGGTTGGCCCGAAGGTTGGCCTTGGAAAGGTTGCCCTTGCGGGTTATAAGCCTGGTTATAAGGTAAACCTTGAGCATGGAGGTAAGCCTCAGGAGCGGGCAGACGTAAAATGTCCCCGTGCTCGTCATACTGACCTGGAAAAGCATATACGGGTGTACCATCCTGTGCATAGTGCGAAAAATAAGAGCGGTTGGGATCTTGGGAGGATGGTCCAACCTTGGGGTTCGGTTGTTGCAGAGACAACCGATACTCCTCCGGAGAGATGTTCTCTGGTATAGCAGTCACTAGATAGATATCTTTAGGAGTTGGCATAGCCCTGGCAGAGGGTGCTGTGACAACAGGAGAAGAGGTGGCCACACAGACAGTGGGCTGGACGGGTACAGAAGTAACGGGCGTCTGAGGAGACACCTCGGGCGTAGTAGCAGCTGGCCTCGGAGAAGGAGCTGACACTCCCGTAGCGGCTGCGGAAAAAATGATCTGACACAAAGATCTGTATCCCTGCGGTAAAGAGGGACTGGCTGTTGACATGTTAGCCAGTTCAGAGTTGTCTCCTGGAAACAATCTTCGAGGGAAGAGCTGATAGTATTCACCAGACGTTGGGATCTCCTCACCAGAATCACTCATGGTTGAGCCTGCCATTAGATCGCGCAATAGACGGCGAGGACTAGGAGGAAAAACAACAGCAACAAAAGGCAAGCCCGATGTAAGAGAAAGGAAATCAGCTCCTAATCTCAATTCAGACACAGGGTCTGAAAAGGGCCAATTGAACTCAACTGGTCCCCTAAAGGGTTGCTCAGAAAGAACCGGTCCCCCGTCAGGAAACTCGAAAACAATGGGCTGCTGTGGTTCAGCAGAGGATTGGGAAACCTCTGATGAATCGTCCGTGTAAGGACTACCAGTAGACGAAACCGAAGGTTTCGCCACTGTGGCAAACGATAAGAGAAAAAGAAGCAAACACACACACGGGCTGAAAAAGAGTCAAGACACACGATCAAATGGTCAACAAGCAAAATCTAAGAGGGCATGTAATCGTGGGTGATTAATTTTTACCACATTGAAAAATAAGAAACTTTACCGTTTCATGTTTTAAGAGTCGAGAAACGATAAAAAGATGACTCTATCTCTTTCAGATTTGACACAAGCGTGAAAGGACAAGCGCTTGGCGATCTTTTCAAGTTTAGGGAGTCAGAAAAGATCAAATGACTGCTCAGGAATACTAGGCAAAAGGGTATACCAAATAACCGTGAACTGCAATATACACCTTAGTTTCAATAATGAAAGAGAAATCAACCAAGGACTTTCCGTACGTGCAGGAAATCTCCCCGAATGCTGTGTTCAGTGTATCACGGGTATAGGGCGGCAGACTCGGCTTCTTGTGGATAAAGGATTGAAAACCTAGAGGGGTATCCCTTTATATACGCGATGGTACGGGGAGCACAAGTCCGCACTAGCGCTGTCTAAAGCCAAAAAGGCGAACGACAGCTACTAGGTTTAAAGACGTCGGAACACGTCTCTAGCCTAGACCTCTAAATGTGTTTCGTTAGATTTCAATGCTGCCTTAGTGTAAATTGAGTAGATTTGAAAGTTGATCTTCAATTACGTTTCAGTTTTCAGGCCCTAACGAATGTGTGGTCTCAAAAATTCCTAAATGCAAAGCTACATGCCACAGTACATCATTTCGTTCGATGAAAACTAGCTACAGAAGAGTTGAGAGTTTCAACACAAACAAAATGATCGAAAGACAAACAATGATATCTCTAATGCAACTAATGAAATTGAAAATGTTTTATTCAAATCACTAATTACTAGTAAAATCGAAAAATTTCAACTTGCACTAATCAACCAAAAGCAAAAGAGATTTTTTTTTTTTAATTTTCAATGTTTGATGGCTAGATGCACTAACAAACCGAAAACGAAAGAGAAGCAATTCGAGAAATGATATTAAGAGAGCAAAAACAAACAAATTTCACTCAATGATAAAAACAAGTAGATCTCAAATTGACCAAAGTCTCTCAAAACCGAGAAAAAGTCCCAAAGGTTCCAATGGACCGTGTGATCTGGGCCCAAAGCAAGACCAAACAAAACTTGAGTGCAGAGAAGAACAATCACTCAAAAATCGCAATAAGACGGTGAACAACTACTAAGAGAATGTGAAGGAACAATCAGAGAATTGACTGGATCAACAAAACACCAAAACTCCTAAGGAGGGCTCGATACACCAAGCCACTAGATGCCCTAGGGCTTAAAATGTGAAATCGATGGAGAAAAGCAAACAACCAAAGGACGAAGGCAAATTCCCAGTCAAACAGGACTCCAACACACTCAGGTAGCCGAAAAACCAAGAAGAAAAACACTGACCAGACCCAGAGAGCTCAAAACTGAGAAAACCCTAATGCCTCACAGGAGTGGCGCGACTGTGAGATTGAAACTGGCGCCAGAAAGAAATTGGCGCGGGAAGTAAAAATGCAACATGCGCCAATTGGCACGAATGTCGAGCTAAAAAGCGTGCCAGCCGAGTTTCTCAGCCAAAAATAAAAAAGAACTACTCCAGAAGCAGATCAATGATAACTAAGCAAACCAAGAAGCAAAAAACAGCAAAAGAACCCAGCCCAGAAGGCTGATCAAGCAAGGAAAACCACGAAACAATCAAAGCGAGACAATCAAAACGAGACAACGAAAACTAGATGATCCCCAGTGGAGTTGCCAAATTGTTGAGGAGGTAAATTCCCTCTGCGGACATAGGCGATCCCTACTAGCCCAGCAGGGGTCTAGCAACAATCATCAAATGCTACAGCGCAAGTTCCTAATTGCGAATAAATAAGCCAACGATGGAGGCCTACCTGGAGTCCTGTGCTATGATTTGTAGAAGAGACAGTGTTCCCGTTCCTCAGCCTCGGCAGATCACGATCCCCACGATATTCGTGAATGGACACCTGCACGTGCAAGAAACAACACGAATACAAGCATAAAATCCAGAATACGCAACTATATATCAGTCAGAAAGGATATAACTCATCATTATCATAAGTGAAAAACAGAGTGGAACCATAACCAGTAGTCATTCATTAATAAGCAATCGAAAGAGATTACAACCAATGTTCTAACGCTGAGGTCTCCTTCGGAGGGGTCTCCAGTCGTGCACGTCTTGCAAAGCCTGCCAGGGATAGAACAAGCCTCTCTTAGAGTCTCTCGACGATAGTCTCCTTGCTTGAGTCGGCTTTAAGGGAAGAATGAGGGCTCTTGCACCATGAAGGCTCTTGGGAATTTGGAGATTCAAAGCTTAGGCACTTCAAGACTAGCTTGCAATGGCAATGATCAAGCTTTTATAGATGGAGGAAGGGGAGTTGGGATCCCTATAATTGTGGGATTGGCCATATCATCAAGGAAGCTTCCATGAAAGGTGGCAAACCACTTCCTCTCTATGGAAATCCGTAGCCAAATGTCCCAACTCAAGATAGGTAACAGTTTCTGAGTCTGTTTAAACGAAACTTCCACCATTCTTATTTAAAAAACACTCCTTAAATTGGCTGGCGCGACTGTGACTTTGGGACAGAGCGCCAGTTGGCGCGGCCTCTTTGTAGGATTTTCCTCATTGGCGCGAGTGATAAAATGGCTACCCGCGCCAATGAAAAAAGGGATGTTTTTATGGTTTTTTGCAAGGAGATGTCTTTAGGGCAATTGAAGCTCATGTTTAGAGGAATGCAATGACAATGGTTTCAAGGCATGACATTGCTCACAGGTCACATAATGGGCCCTCCAATGTGCGGGACAGGGAATGGTAGGGATGGTGACAAATTACTGTGTAACAATAACCTGTAGTAGACCTCATTTTTTCCAAATCACCTGCATAATCAGCATCCACATATCTGCAGACTGTACCTTCACGACCATCAAAGCTGATGCAATGGTCACTTGTGCCTCTCAAATACCGAAGCACCCATTTCACTGCTCACCAATGTTCTTCCCTTGGATTTGCCATGAACCTGCTGACAACTCCAACTGCATGTGAAATGTCAGGTCTTGTAGATACCATCGCATACATTAAGTTGCCTACCGCATTTGCAAATGGTACATGAGACATATACTACTTTTCTTCATTAGTTCTAGGACTCAAATCCGAAGAAAGCTTAAAATGGGAAGCTAATGGAACATTAACAGGTTTCACATTGTTCATACCGAACTTTTCAAGTATTTTCTCCACATACTTCTATTGTGATAACCAAAGCTTACCATTCTTTCTGTCTCTGTGTATCTCCATGCCCAAGATATGTTTTGCTGCTCCAAGATCCTTCATTTCAAACTTCCTAGACAGCTGAGCCTTTAACCTGCTGATTTGTTCCATGCTTTTGCTTGCAATAAGCATATCATCAACATACAACACCAAGATAATGAATATGCCATTGAAACTTTTGAAGTATACACAATGATCATACTCACTTTTGATAAAATTCTGGCTCATCATGAAGGAATCAAACTTCTTGTACCATTTCCTGGGTGACTTCCTCAGGCCATACAATGATTTCCTGAGCTTGCAAACTAATCTTTTGCTGCGACCTTGTACAAAACCTTCTGGTTGATCCATATATATCTCTTCATCCAAATCACCATGAAGAAAGGTTGTTTTAACATCTAACTGTTCTAACTCAAGGTCAAGTAAAGTAGTTAGTGCTAACACAATACGAATAGAAACAAGTTTAACTACTGGTGAAAAGATCTCATGAAAGTCAATACCTTCAACCTGAGAATACCCTTTTGCAACCAGTCTCGCCTTATACCTTTCGATACTTCCATCAACTTTTCTCTTCAACTTGAAGACCCATTTGCACCCAACAATGCTTCTCCCTTCAGGAAGTTCTACAAGATCCCAAGTATTGTTCTTGGCTAAGGAGTCCATTTCTTCTTCCATAGCCTTTTTCCATATCTTGCTATCTGCATCATCAACTGCTTCCTGATAACAAGATGGTTCCCCATCTTCAGTAATCAATGCAAATGATGACGCTGAGTCTTCATACCTTTTCGGTGTTATTCTTTCCCTTGTAGACCTTCTTAGAGTGACTGGTTGCTGACTGGATTCTAGAATTTCTCCAGTTTCCCCTGCTTCTCCACCTTTTTCAGAAGTCTCCCTTTCCTTTCGACTTTCTGGAAAAGGTACAGTCTCCAATTGAATCTGCTGACCTGGCGATACTTGCTTCTATTCAACTTTTTCAACATTTGATTTTAAAAGAGATGATTCATCAAATGTTACATCTATACTAATGACTATCTTCCGTGAAGTAGGATCCCACAACCTATATCCCTTCACTGAATAATCATATCCAACAAAGACACAACATTTTGATTTTGGATCTAATTTTGAACGCTGATTTCTAGGAATAAGAACATAGGCATCACAACCAAAAATCTTCAAATGCGAATAATCACAAGACTGACCCAACCAAACTTCTTCAGGAATTTGACGGTTTATTGCAACCGAAGGTGATCTGTTAACTAAATAACAAGCAGTAGATACTACTTCTGCCCACAACTCCTTTTGTAGATTAACATTACTAATCATGCTTCTGGCTCTTTCCATAAGAGTCTAATTCATCCGTTCAGCAACACCATTCTGCTGAGGAGTATAAACAACAGTTTTATGTCTAACTATCCCTTCATCCTTACAAAATTGTTCAAATTCTAAAGAGGTAAATTCACCGCCATTTTCAGTTCTTAAACATTTGATTGATTTGCCTGTTTTCTTTTCCACCATTGTTTTAAATTGTTTAAACACATTAAACACATCAGCTTTCTTTTTCAACATATAGACCCAAACTTTTCTGGAGAAATCATCAATAAAAGTTAAAAAATACAAGGCACCTCAATAGGACACAGTAGGAGATGGTCCCCACAGATCAGAATGAATATAGTCCAAAATCTGCTTGCTATTATGATTGCCAGACTTGAATCTTTGTTTACATTGTTTGCCAAACACACAATATTTACAAAAATCCAACTTCAAGGATTTCAAATCAGGAAGTAGTTTGCGATTCATCAGTACCTGAAGACCTTTCTCGCTCATGTGACCTAACCGCTGATGCCATAGATGAGAACCTTCTTCTGCTTTATCTGACATGATCACTGATTCACTGACTTGAGTGCTTCCCTTGAGTCCGTATAGGTTTCTGACCTTTTCAGCCTTCATAACAACCAAGGCTCCTTTCGAGACTTTCAGCACCCCATTTTGACCTGTAAACTTATAACCATGCGAATCCAAAACTCCCAAAGAAATCAAGTTTTTCTTTAGATCAGGTACATGTCTAACATCAGATAAGGTTTTAATTGTACCATCATACATTTTAATTTTCACAGTTCCAATCTCAACAGTCTGACAAGATGCATTATTTCCCATGAAAACCGAATTACCATCTACAGTTTCATATGACGAAAACCAATTTCAGTGCGGACTCATATGATGAGAAGCACCAGAGTCTAATCGCCAATAGTCAGCATCTTGTGAGATATTACATACAGGGAGTGCTTCAGCAATTAAAACCTCATCATCCATACTTGAATCGACCTGATTTTCTTCCTTGTTGTTTTTTGCCTCCTTTTGTTTCCAGCAATCCTTTTTGAGATGTCCCGGTTTGTTGCAGTACCAGCATTTTTCTTTACTCTTCTTGCCGCCTTTTGACTTCGATCTGGAAGAACCTCTTGTCTTCTCCCCTCGTTCCTTTGAGCGACCTCTAGCTACCATGGCTTCAGGTGTAGAAGTCTTAATGCTAAATTGTCTTCGTACCTCTTCAGATAAGAGAGCACCCACGACAGATTCAAATTTTAATGAATCGACAATGCTCAAACTGACTAAGGTCACGAAGTGATCCCATGACTCAGGCAGGGAACACAACAAGGTTATTGCCTTGTCTTCTTCCTCCATCTTTACTTCCATATCGGACAACTGACAAATAAGCGTATTAAAAACATTCAAGTGATCTGCAATTTTCGTACCCTCCTTCATCCGAAGGCTGTACAGTTGTCTCTTTAAATAGATTATGTTAGTCAAAGATTTTGTCATATAGAGAGTTTCCAATTTCTTCCACAACCCTGCAGTTGTACTCTCTCCAACAATATTGAAGAGTACTTCGTCTGCCAAACACAACCGAACGGTACTGAGAGCTTGGGCATCCAAGTCCTCCCAGTCTGAGTTTGACATGCTTGCTGGTTTTTTAGTTACCTCGTCAAGTGCCTTGTGCGAATTTTTTTTTTTCCAGTGAATTTCTCCACCTCAAATCTTGCGTTTGTCATTTTTGCCATTTCTCTCTCCTAGGTTTCCAACTAGGGTTTCAAACAAATATTTCCCCCCTTTTTTTCTAGTTTTTTTTTTCTTTAAAAAGGTTTCAGATTTTCTTTTTTCTTTTTCTACCACTTAAAGAAATACAATTTCTATTTCTTTACCACCTTTTCTTTTAAAAAAAATACACAAACCCCAGCTATTACTTCAGAGAAATCTCATAAAAAACATCAAACCCTATTCTCTTTTCTTCAATTGAACTCTTTTAAACTGATTTTTCCAAGAAAACAAAGAATAAATCTGCCTTTTCTTTCTTCCACTGAACCCCTTTAAACTGATTTAAAAAAAAAAGAATAAATCTGATCTGCCTTTTTCTTTAACAAAAAATAAACTCGATTTCTTAACACAGCCCCAAAAATATGTATTTTTCCATAATCCTGCTCAGAAACCCTTTAATCAAAAACACAGATTTTTTTTTTTTAAAACAACTTCCATTCATTAAAAAATACCCGGCTTCTGTGTAACAGCCCTTCCCTTTGTATTCGGTGGCTGGCAAACTCTGGTGCTTGACGACTTCCCTTTGTTTCGGCGGCTGGTTTTTCAAGCTCTGCTGACTCCCCCGCTCGACAAACCCCACTTCTCACTCCACAATTTGAGCAGAGCAGGTATGGGTCAAACCCTCTTCGTCTTGCTCGGAAACCGGCTTTTCCAGCCTCTTCCGACGTCAGTGGTTCTCAGTTGCAGATTTTACAACTTTCACGAAGCGGCAGTCGTTACTCGGTCTTTTATTCTCCGCCTGTAATGTCAATGTTTCAACGCAAACTCTTCAATACGTGATGCACAACTCGCAAACTTGTGCAGACTCCTCCTCGAACGATTTTTGAACCTTCAGTCTTTCTCGAATTCTGGGCTCTTCAGAAAAACGGTCAGTCGATCACAATACAGTGGGCAAATCTTCAACACTCCACCAGGGTCTGATACCACTTGTTGTGGGAAAGAAATAGAATTGGAGAAATGAAATGAAATTGAACCACTGAAAGATAAATCACTTGGAAACTTTATTAATGAAATTCTCCGTTGCTACAAGCCTCTCGGGCCATCTCTTTTAACTTAGTCTATTTGGTTATTACAACCAATTTCGTTATTCAACCTACATTTTAGTTATTCTAGCTACATAGGTAAATTTATAATATTCGTTGTCACATTTTTAACATGTATCATCAACTTGGATGTGACAATTACTAGGCCGCGGCATGACTAGTTCTTCTCTGCCCATGGCTCCAGCTCTCCAATAACGCTGACCAAATATACCTTCCCATTGCTTTCTAGTTTCTGTGAATGCTTCTCGATGCCTTGTGTGAGAATCAGTGTGAATATCTTGGTCATGTTGCAGAAATTTTCCAAGGAGCTCAACAGTGTCCTTCCTATACGCCACCGGATTCAACTGGTGAGAGCGCCACATCAATTCTATGTCGTAGGTCGGCACATAACTAGACTCAATGGAAATTGATTTCTTGATGAGGTATAGATATCCTCTGTATCTTTCTTCTGCTACCCTTAGAAGCCTTTCATCTGCAATATGTGGCAATGAAACCTGCAAAAAGAAAAATAATTTAGATGTTGCAAAAAGCACTACATATATCTAATTTCTGAAATGAAGTTGGTGTGATTAGAATTAATTTGAAATTCATTTTCTGAATTAATATATTGAAATTATTATTGCCCATGTTTCAAACCATGGGATATAGTTTATCTGAGGGACAAATTAATGATAAAACACACTTGATGATTCAAAAGATCAACTATAATAATCTATTAAATAGTTCTATACCAATGCTTAAATCAATCATAATGAAAACTAACCTGGTGCCAAAAGGATTGCTGCTTTCTCATGGCCCTGGACAAATTATATTGGATTTTGTTGTTCCTCATATGGTGATAATGTGGGGTATAATTAGACTTTGCAGAGCAGAATACATCCAAATCCAAAGCAAATGGTTCGTTAGGATATGCATCTTCCCACAGTTTAGCTGTCACATGCAGGGCAGAATTCCTCTCAGCAGGGGGCACGGTATTAGTAACTAATATTTTTCCATGTAAACGTTGACAGTCCTCTGCATACTGCAGCGGATTAAGCCTGTGGCAGTGCCACACCCATTCACAGTCAAAAGGAGGAACCAATGTGGTCTCAACTTTGGCCCTTGCAAGCAAAGGAAGCCAACAATTCTCATACCTGCAAGCAATGCAAGAAATATGAATCTGCTCAGTATCACAAATTCAACTTTCATGGATTCAGAAAGTTGTTCCAATTGGGCATCTTTATTTTTATTGCAGATTTTGAAATATTTGGGAAATCTAAGACACAATACCCTGTTTGAAATATTTGGGAAATCTAAGACACAATACCCTATTTCAATTCGAGGCAATTTCTTAATAGAGAAGGGGGTTGCGGAGCCTTCTTGAGCTCTTTAGAGCCAGATGTTTGGTTCGGAAACAGACACTGGATGTACGTGACTATACATAAGCACACCCATAGTAGTGGTACTGGTATTTGCGTGTGCTTGGGAAACCAGGAAAGAGCTAATAGTAGTGGTACTAGTATTTGCGATGGAACCATACTGAAACATGTTCCCTCCCCCTAATGAAATAAGACACAATACCCTATTTGGGAATGAAGTTATTTTGGCAAATCTTTTGTTCTGCTCCTCACTCTGAGACTCCTTCCGAGCTTACTATGCACTCATTTTTGTTGTTTGAATATGAAAACAGTCTGCAATGTATATATATAGCACACATAATAGATCATTACTACTATCAGTCCCTGTTCTCCAGATCAGATTTTGTATTGGGTCCATGAAGGTCAGATATCATAGCCTACAATTGTCAAATTGAATGGTGGAAGATGTCTTACACCAACTCACTAATTATTATGAAATAAGGGCTGTCGTCTAGTTTACCATCACTTTTAATCATGAATACAGATATTATTATAATAATAATTTATATTTTTTCTATAATTACAGTTAAGTTAAATATCAAAATAGTATGAGTTTTTTTTTTTTTTAAATAAAGAAATAAAACTACTCTCCACATAACAACTATTAAAGTATACCCATAGGTACCGAATTCTGTTATTAATTAATAGCCTCCTTTCAATAAAGTATGGCAATATTAAGTTGATCAAATGCATATGTTAAAAAATTTGCCCAAAACTCATTTCCTGCTTACCCAACACTTGCTTGTTTGGAGGATAGATATTGCGACGGGGTAAGTATTTCCTGCTTACCCAACACTGGCTTGTTTGGAGGATAGATATTGCGAGGGGGGGAGTATTTCCTGCTTACCTAACACTTGCTTGTTTGGAGGATAGAAGTTGCTAGGGGATGAGTATTTTCTGCTTACTCAACACTTACTTGTTTGGAGGATAGTACTTGTGCAGGATTTGATTTGGGGGATCTATTTTTAATGGTTCACTTAAGAAAAACGCTAGATTTTTGAGTTTTATCTAGGTTATTGTTGAATAAATTTAGATCTCATAGCTAATTGGTTTTAATGTTTGCAAATGGCTTAAATACTATTTAGAGTCACATGGATCTGTTTAATGCTTGTGAAATAAATTTCTTGGTATGTGGAGATCATTTGAAGTCTATTTTTGATATCTAGAATCTCATTTTTTATATTGAACTAGAGCTGTCATATTTTGTTGTTAATATTATTAGATTTTACTTTCATATTTTGACTTATTCTGTGATATTAATAAATTCGATACATTTTGTTTCTTATTATTTCTCCACCTTGAAGTGTTTATAACATCTCACACATAAAAGATCAATATTAAAGAATTCAAAATTTTATTTTTTATTTTTTATTTTGAAATATAATATGTTTGAATAGGTGTAAGATCTATATTCTCAAATTCCTCCCTATTAAATTTGAAAGATTTAATTTACTGGTTAACTCTCAAGTAAAAACCATTAAACTCACTCAAACTAAGTAAAAACCATTAAACTCACTCAAACTAAGTAAAAACCATTAAACTCCTCGAGCTACATAGATTTTAATCACTATGATCTGCTGCAATCTTGCTCCCCGGATTGAAATGGAGATCACAAACTATTAGTCAAAACGTGACAGCCATGATTATATTTTTAATTCATTACAGAGATTTTGCTCCCCAGTAAGAGATCACACACTAGCAAATTGTGACAGCCATGATTATATTATTTATTCGTTACATACAAAATGTGTATGATATTTCATACTCGTTGTAAAGAAAAATGTACAGTCGCACTTTACGTGGCAAGAGTCGAAACTGTTGCAGTCAATGGGAGATTGATAACGATAACTATCCTGTTAAAATATGCATGAGATCTTTCAAGAGAACGCCCCCCAAGGAAGGTGATTCCAGAAAATTCTTAAAATATTGGACTGTGAAATATTGTAATTAACAGATTGCCCATCCATAGCCAGCTGCTCCATCTCATCTGATTGGCTTATTTCTCGTTCGATTATCTACGTTGGATTTCTTTATTGCCCATAATTTACTTTCTGCAATACAGCTGGATGAAATGGAGAACTTCTGGCCTTGTGATGACAACTAATGTGAACTGAAATAATCCTACTCATGTGTGCACTATGGCTTTGTTTAATGTATTATCCTCATCCTTTGGCTTGTGGAAGGTTTCCACTCAATTTTATCTTTCTGTTTTTGTGTCTCCATACACTCTTTGTACTCCTTTTGAATGTGATCATCATCAACCAATTGACTTGCATTCAATTAGATATTCCATTTTGTCTGCATCCCACAACAATTTTTTGAGATGACACTATGATGAGAGGTTTGAATCAGCTGCATGTGACTTTATAAACTTATCAATCAATATTATTTAGTTGGATTTTGTTAAAAAAGAAATGGTTATTGAAGTTTGGTTATATAATTGAAAAAGAAAAGAAAGAAGTGTTTAATTGAAGTTTGGTTGTCTTTTTTAATGTGATCATCATCAACAAATTGATTTGCATTCAATTAGATATTCCATTTTGTCTGCATCCCACAACATTTTTTGAGATGGCACTATGATGAGAGGTTTGAATCAGCGGCATGTGACTTCATAAACTTATCAATCAATATTATTTGGTTGGATTTTGTTAAAAAAGAAATGGTTATTGAAGTTTGGTTATATGATTGAAAAAAAAAAGAAGGTTTAATTGAAGTTTGGTTATATGATTAAAAAGAAAAATTCTAAATTAAGTTAAGAATTAATTTCCATGATTTATTTTTAATAATTTGTTTTTTATTTTATTTTAATATTTATCAAAATTTAATAAAAAATATATTAACATTTTCTAAATTTATATAATTTTATAAAAATATTCTGAAATATGTTACACTTTGAAAATTCACTCATAACTTCAAGAAATAAACAACAAATAAAAAATATATTTTATAGTGTATAACACAAGATTAACTACATCTTGCATGTTGAATAAGTTACTTATTTAGAGATTAATTGGAAGCTAAACAAAATTGGAAATGTGTTGTATAAAGATGTTTAACCATGTTTCAATCCACAAAGAGGTCATTAAACACCTACACACATGGAAATAATTCAGCAACATTATAATTATTTTTATTAGCTTAGAAATGAAATTTGCATGTCCTTTTATAGGCTTACATGTGGATAATAACACCCAATAAAACATAACTGGGCCAAGTTCCCTTCTTCTCAAAGATTCTCACCATTGAAGCTCTTCTCTAAATTTATATTCATCACACAAAATCACAATAATTTATTAGTTACTTAAGATTGTGTTTTAGTTGGTCCTTTTTCACCACAAAAAGTTGTTGAAAGGTTGTTGTTCTTCCTCTATTTAGCTAGTTGATTGGCTTTCTTTAATGTTGCATGAGTTATAGGCTTTTTCATGTTCTTCTTCTATAGTTCTACGCAATATTATCATTGAAATTTATTCTTGTTTCGTCCCTTGAAATGGCTTTACCTAGCCCTCTCCATTAGTATCAGATAGATATTTCATAGGGATTAACATATATTGTAAATATTTTGCAAATATTAAGTTAGGAGAAACCTGATATGTTGTAGGTGAATAAAAAGAATCATTCAAACCTTTTGGAAAATGAAACAAAGATTCTTCCTCTTTTATATATGCTTTAAATATGAGCTAATGAAAATCATTGAGCCATACAGTTATTCCCTCAACCTAACAATGGTAATAAAGTTGGTAATTTTCATTTATAACTCCATGAATTGTTCGTTAACAAAATCTTCTCTTCTCAAGAATCCAATAATCTTTTTCCTAGTGCACTTAAACCTGTAGAGATCTATCAAATCACATTATTTTGAACTCTCGACATATGAGTGATCCTTTAACAATTTTTGGTATTTTAATGATCTCCATATTGATGTTCATTCAACTTCCTCACTAGGAGGATGGCTCGTTATTGATGACTCAAAATTTCAGCATCTCACACTCTAGAGAATGTGTCACTCTCTTGAGGAAATTAATTAGCATATATCAAGTAAATTCACTTTCCCTTTGCCAAATCCCATAGCATGGTAACCTCGTCTTTTCCCCTATCGGTGCAAAGTGAGCTGTTAGGAAAAATAGAAGCCATGCAAGAAGATGACCACATGAGAAAAACTATTATTGGTCTTATGGCATAAAGTTAACTGTAATATGTACCAAAATAACAGTCTCATGCTTTTGAATATGGTCTAAAACTGAGATTGAACTTAGTAAGATTAAATGTATTTAATGAAGGATGGCTACTATAAAGCACTGAACATTTTTAACCAACCATGATGAAAATGAGTGCCTTTGAGGTTTGGAATCTATGAACACTAGCCCTTGTATAGCCATGAACCATTGCAGATGGTATCTTCCTTCATTTTTTATGATATGAACTCTCTCTACCTTCCATTTTTGTATTGTAAATTTGGGCTATGAAGGATATACGTTTTTCACCTCATGTTACTAAACTTTGGTGCATTTTGATATCATTGTGGCATAGAGTTAAGTTGAGTGGCTTGTCCAATTTATGTTCCCTTGAGATACAATTGAAGACAAAAATTTTCTTGCAAACACCAAGTTACATGATGATATTGATCTCTATTGGAAAATAAATCATCTCATCTCCAATGTTGGTACATTATTAAATGAAAGAAAATTACTAGAATGGTCCAAAAAGATTAAACACACTATGAGTTTTAATGATTTGTGGGATGGAATATGTGAAGGAGATGATAACAAAGGATCTTCCAAACCTACAACAGAGACAAAGCTTCCCATATGGAAGAACAAAGACAAGAAATCATATACCTTGATTACTACAATGATAAATGAAGAGCTAAGCCGCCACATTTTTTCTATTAGAGACCCTTATGGCACTTTAAAGGAATTGAAGGACTTGTATGAACCATACTCATTATTTGAGCTCATATAATCATTGTTGAAGTTCTTCAAACTAGAGTTGACGAATGATGATCCCATATCAATATAGATTGAGTGGGAAAGTTGATTTTCCTGAATAAAATACAAATCAATGATTTCATATCGATTAGCGTCAGAAGCATACCATATAATAGTGGATCAATTTGGTTTAAACATGCTACGAGGTTTGATTCTCGTGAACAAACCATTCAAAACCATGGTTACCAAGTTCAATTGTATCAAGCCAAAAAATACATAAATTTATCCATTCGATCTAGTACAATTGTGTTGACAGTGATGGATAATCCAACAACACAATGGAGTTTCCCCATATGAAGTCTCAATTAGGCCTCACACCATTTGGGATATGAGTCCCATTCAGACATTGGTACAACTACCATTATTATATGTTTTTCTCTTGGATATCAAATGCATAGGCTAGTGTGAGACCAACTATAATACATTAGAATATTGAGGATGGGATCCTCTATGCATTGATATCTTATGAAACATGATATAAGAACAAAACAACAACATCATGCGCAACAACATGCCTTAAGGAAGAATCAAATAGATGAAACTAACTAAGGCATAAAAAAATGGAAAAAGTTAGCAATCAACACAATCAACTGCTAACAGATAGGGAGCTCTGGAGGCGAAAAAATGGTGAAACCTTAGTTTTTACTGGTGGAATGGGTGGTGAAATGAGGTGGTTGCAGGTGGGAGGCACATGGGCAGTAGTTGCAAGGTTTGAGGGCAGTCCATATGGTGGTTCCTGGAGGTGGTGAATGTTATCACTCTAATAATTCTCAAAGTTGTGAGATTTTGATATATAGTTTAAAGAATATTAGAGGTAACCACAGACCTACTTTCAAGATTTAGGATCTAGCCTTCCTAAGGCTCAGAGAGGGCTCTCTCTATAAGATTTAACTTTGTTTTATATATGATCTTAGGCTAGTTATAAAGGACAATTTGGTTTGGTTTGGTGGGAAAAATCACTTATTTAGATGGATAGTTATAGATCTGTTTTTCCATTAGGAAAATGGAGTCAATGTGTCAAGCATATAGGTCAGGATCAAGGTCTAAAGTCAAATATTTTCAGGGCAAGATAACAAAGTCACTTAAGATCTTTGAGGTTGATTGGTGACGTGGTTCAATCGGGATAAAGAGCAATAAAGCATTCTTTGATCTGGATAAGGAGTGAATAGGACAGAGGTCATTCAAAAGAGGGAGCAATTAAGGGTTCCCTACTCTAGAAATCAGCAGAAAACATCAAAATGAAAACCAGTAAATAACAGAGTGCTTTTAACAAATTCTGATATATCACTTCCTAATTTCACATTAAAAATTAGAACACATGTATGTATGAATGGAAAACATAAGAAGCTTTAACAAATAACAGTATAAAGTACTTCACTTAAGTAGCCCAACACATGAATCCTGAAACATGATGCTTTATTGATTTGATCCAGCCTACTGACATGAAACTTGGTACAAAATCCCTTTAGGTAAAAAAATATTGACTATAGAAATATTCAGCAATTTATTCCACAATAGTACTTCAAAGAGTGAAGTATTTATACAAAAAGTGATACAAAATATCCTAGAAAAATCATAGGAATTTTCTAAGGAAAATAAAATATCTAATACAAAAAGATAGTGACAGCTGCATAACAAACTTGCAAGCTGTCCTATTTATTCAAATTAAATAGTAATGTTGTTTGGATTTAGATGCAACTGGTTGTTGTGTTGCCTTCAACACTGGAAAAAAGATCTTCAATCTGTTTTGAAGTTTTATCTCTCATATGATACTCTTTTTCTGATACAATTTAACCATATGATACTCTTTAACCTGCTTTTTTGACAGCTTTACTGCTATAAAAATATGTTTTTACTGTGTAAAAACAACAACTCTATTTATCTTTGTCTTTCAATGTAAATTGTATTTTACAGTAAACCAGTAAGCTTTTGCAAAAATTCTTCATCAGGTAACTTGATCTTGGTAATTTTTCGAAAATTCTCATCAGCCTCTATGTATCTAACAAAGGTTGGTTTGACCACAAAGAGATTTTTTATCTCATGTTGTAAATAAAAAAAATCCTCAACACTTTTGTGCAACACTTTGTCTGTAGGTACTCCTTGCCAGTCTGCCTTGTTTACTTGATCATTTGCAAAATCTCTGATCTTCTTGTTGTAATCCCCTTGCTTCATTAGTTTATCATTTATAACAAGAATGTTTGGCTAGCCTTTTTGCCTCAATATCTCAAACGTTACCATGAATCTAGTTATGGCCAAATCCATGTTTTGACACTTCTCTTCTAGCTACTTCATCAAGTTTTTCTTTGAAATTACCTTTCTCACTTCAAGAATTGTTTCAGTTCTATCTTTTATCCCTATCTCATCCAATTCTTGTTTTTTTTTAGTGTTGAGAAACTTGATTATTTCTTGGGCTTATTCAGGTTTGGCACCAAGCTCTTCCTTTGTCTTCACAATTTCTTCTTTTGCTACTTTAAGCAAATCCTTTTGTTCATAAATTACCTAAATGGAAGGCCAAGTATCATTGATTGACTCAATGATTTTGGACCACAACTGATTTTTTATGTAATCCATTCGTTCTTTCAAGGTTAAATTTGCTTCAACCTTCTTAAGTTGCTCACTTAATCTTTTGGGTTTTTGTTCCTCTGTTTTACCATTTATTTGAGCTTTCTTGGCATCTTCCAAGTTCTTGATTTGTTCTTTCAACCTATTTGTCTCATTATTCTGAATTGACATATCTTCCATGGCTTTAGTGAGTTTGTTGGACTCATTTGTTTGTTGCACTGCTGAAGTAGATGATTCTGTAGCAGAAGTGGTGGAAAAAGTCATTGGCATAGCTATGGCCAATGGGAATTTTGGTTCCAACTCCTCTGCTAAAGTCGAAGGAACTGCTGTAGTTACCATGGGGATGAATGTAGGAGGAACACTTTGAGTTTTTGTAGTTTCTTTCTCTTGGACAAGCTTGTCCATTTCTATCTCCATTTCCTTAATATGTGCTGTCATTTGGAGTATGAGATTCATCATCTCATATTTCTGATTTGCCTCTTGCACAATTTCTTTTGCTTGAGGATGTTTTGTTGGAGGCAGTTTCAATTGCTTCCTAAGTGTTGCAATGTCAACATTTTTCATTTTCACCAATTCTTCTGCAGCCTTTACATTTGAAGGGTCATACCCTACTTCAATCACTAGTTTTTTTAAAGACATAATTCTAGTGTATTTAGCATAAGAGGAAGCTTTTTCAATCCAAATTTGATCTCTCAAATTGGTTATAGCTTTATGAAGTTTCTGGGCACTCATTACCTTTGTAGTCATAGTAGAATAAATCATTTCAGAGCTTTTCTTATGAAACTCAATTTGATCTAAGGGGTGAATGTTTTCTACTGGTACTTCAAAGTCAACTTTCTTATAATCTGCTACTGTTATAGGTTTAGGCACTGTTGGTTGTAACATTGTCATTAGCAACTTTTTGTTTGTATAGTCAAAGGCTGAAAGTAGCCTGTTTTGATTTCTTGGAGTCTGCCTTAGATACTGTGAATAAATCTCATTTTTTAACTCTTCATTCTTGGCCTTGATTTCTTTATATTTCTCTTTGATATCACTGGCTATATTCTCTGCTTGCTGTGATGAAGATGTCTCTATGCTTTGTTGTTTTTCAATCCTCTGAGTGTTTGAAATATCATTTTCCTGCTCATTCTCAATAACTATAGCAGCATCTGTGTTCTTCTCTGGGTTTTCTTCATCTAGAACCTCAATTGTTTCCTTCTCTTTGTTCACTGGATTGAGCTTAGGTTTCTTATTATATCTGATTTTGAATCCGGTCTCTGTTGTTGTTTCAGCTGTATAGGTGCCTTCTTCTCTCATTCTCTTTGTGGTTTTATCCTCTTGATTTACAGTCTTCAAAGTGTGACTAGTATCACCTTCTTTGATTGTTTCCATCAAAGTATTGTCCAACCATTCTGTTTGATTGGAAAACTGTTCAATCTCAAGTCTTTTATCATGGATATAAGGGGTTAATTTTCATTTTACCCTCATCTTACTTACTATTCCATGAGGATCATAATTCCATAAGAAACTTTCATCGAATTTATATTCCAGCAACTATTTTGTTGCGTCTACACCTGCTTCCCTGTGATTGCAAATGAAAGGACCCATCTGGTTCTTCAATTTGAATTGATTCTTCTTTTTAGCAGCCAAGAAGTTGATAGAGTCTGAGTTTAGAATTTGTCTTATGTACTCTAAGGAAAAAACTCTCATTGGAAAGTATTTTGGCAATTTATAGGGCAAGAGGTTTGACCCATAGAATCTAATCTCTGTGTGATTTTGGTAAAGGTACCAATCTCCAATTCTGCTTTTCTCTGACAGCTGTAATACTTTCTTTATCTCATTACTTACCCTTGGTTGTACACTATTTGTAAGCATTTTTATCAATGGATGAACAAAACAATCTGTGAAATCCACACAAGTGAATTCTGTTGATTCTTCTCTGACTACAGTGGTCCAGAAAATGACTGACAATGGATTACCTTCTATATCCAATTTCTGAAGGGTTATTGGAAATTTATCTGTTTGGAAGTAAAGGAACATATGAAATAAGAAAGATGTATATCTGAAAACTCCTTCAGTAGGAAGTTTCACCAGCTGATCATGGATACCATCTATGTATCCAACATAGTTATAAATGACAGAAGGAGGTTGACCAGGCACAAAAGTAGATATAAAACCAATTATAGAATCATTAGTGTGCTCATCAGTAAAATAACCAAGGATAAAGGATAACATTGAAATGGCATGCCTTGATCCTTCAAGAAATTTGGAAGATGAACGGGGATGGTTAATCTTTGGGATTTCAACATATGAAGGCATGAATGTTTGGAAGATTTGAAATCTCTTAGGAAATTCTAACTCAATATAAAGCTTTGTAAGAGCTTCTATGGATAATGGGACTGCATTGGGATCTGGTTTCAACTGAAGCATTAGTTTTATATATTCTGCAGTAATAGTGAATAATACTGCTTTGTTAGCATCAACCATAGCTCTTTGGTGAGGGGGAATAGTAGGTTTGACATAGTCTAATGAATTTTGGTCACTGATGAGTATGTGGAACTACATATTTGGGTAATTTGGATCCAAATTTGAAGTTCATCTCCCTGATCTAAGGATTTTTCTAGACTCCAGCGATGGAGATCTAGCAGATTAAATTCAATTACTGGATTAGTTATTTTGTAATCAACATCAGCTAAGGGTGTATGCTCAACATCTACAATAGGAGGTTGTAGTGGATTTATAACAATGGTGCTTTTAAAATCCATTTCTGGGTTTGTTTTTGACAATTTTAACCTTCTGAATGTTAAACTCTATTTTTATGGTTTTTTTATACTCTTCTGTAAGCTTAGACTATTTACAGAAGGTATTTTTGGTTTTACAGAGGTTTCTTGAACAACAATATGTAAAATTTGGTTTTCTATGCTTCAAATCTTCAATTTAGTTCCAAAATTAATCTTCAAACCTTCTTACAGACTCAGAAATGTATAACAAGGGTTTTTAGCTCATTTCTTGGGTAAGACAAGACTAAAACAGTTTAATTCAAGCACATAAGTGTTTTGAGTATTTGCAAAATATTTGAATTAGTCAGGGGTTCTCTAAGGTCTGCAAAAGGCTTAAATATCTTCAATTTTGATTTAAAAACAAGTTACAGTCTTTAGAACTGTGATTTTATCAAGGTTTTACAGAAAATACATTCTTTGAAGGCAATAATGGTATTTCTGTTGGTAAACGGGCTTTACAAGGCTCAAATTCATAGATATAGCTCTTTCAATGATGGGAAGGTTATTTTCTTTCAAGAATACCTGTTTTTGAAAGTATTTTGACTTGAAATAGGGTTTCTAGGTCATCGGGGAGCTTTCTGAAGCTGTTGAAGTCTTTTGGATGTAGACTGGAGTCTTTATGTGGTCACATCAACAATTTTTATGGATTTCTGGTTCTTCGAGCATGTAAATAGAGGCAATGGCGTCTTTTCTTTCAGTCAGAAAGGGTTAAGAAAGAAAAAAAATGCAAAAAAGTTTTAAACTGTGCATATTTGCAGTTTTATAGATAATTAGGGTTAAACAGTATGTGTAGTTAATGTGAGTGAAGTCAGAAGGGAGGCGGTTTGGCGCCAGGGGTTGAATACCACAAGCGGTTATCACAACATGAAAAGGCAGTAACATGTTTTTCGCAAACGAAGGCGATCAAATTGTTTTGCGCTACATGGATGAGAGAGAAGAGGGAAATACTGACCATTTCGCAAATCCGAAATGGATTATCGACCGTGCTTTTGAAAATGTGATATGGGTTCTGGTTCGTTGGATTTGACAGAGAAGATGTGAACGGTGGAGATCTGCTGATGGAGTTGCTCAGCGGATGGGGCATGGGGCCCGAGAGATTTATATGCGGCGGGATTGGGTTTAATACGTTTAAACATGGTTTAAACATAAATTATAATGTATTAACAGGATATGTGTAATATGGATTTACACAGCAGATAAGGGATATGCAAGTGTAAAGTGAAGTGCACGTAATATTATATATAATATATATTTTAGCTTATGGGGAAGAACATAGTATATATCACGTGGGTTTTAAAACCATAGGTTAAATATTAATAAAGTGGGTTTTAGGGTATTTAATAAATGATTTAATATATTACGAGGTGGATATTATAAGGAATTAATAAAATAATTTATGTTAATATGAAAATGAATGAGTGCAAATGCATATAAACACTAAGTAAAGTGAATTTTAAGGGTTTTTTTGCATATTTTCATATTGGTGACCCCTTTTACACTTAAACTTAGGATAAATAGCATTTTGTGGTTTTTTGAATGTTTTTGTGTGAAATGAAATTAGTTAAGTGAAGTTTTACTTTCCCTAAGAAAAAAGGTGTTTTAACTTAGGAAATGGGATTTTAATTTATTAAAAGGCTGATAATGTTGAGGAAATGGGTTTTTATGAAGGGAATCCAATACTTATTACCAATCAATTATTAAGCCTTGGGTCCAGTCCCAAAAAAATTCAGAGAAATGCTTTGAGCCTTTTTAACTGAAGGTTTTGAATACAGGAATACTTTGAGGTGAGGGAAGTTAGTAATTTTGCCAGATGATGTTTATCCATTCCTTGTAAAAACTGCTTTCTACCTACCCATAATTTATTCTACCATTTTTTCATTATTTGCATGGGTGCATTAGAGCTTGCAACCCTAAATCCATTTTTCTTTTAAAGCATAAACTATCTAATTCTAACCTTATTTCATCCGAGGGTTTAGATTAAACTGTTGAGTTCCTCATTTATTCTCTAACTATCTACCGGTTTTTCAAGTTTAAATTGTTTGAAAAATATTTATTCTCTATTTATAAACATGAAATTCAAATAATGAAAAAGTTAATATTAAACTATTTAACTCATCATGGATCATGGCATTTTGAACAAGCTGCACATAATCATTATTTTTGCAGTAAAAGAAAAAGTAGTAGCATTTTGACTTGCATCACACTCATGTCTTATTCTTATCTCTTTTTTTGCTTCTGGGGTCCATTTTTTATTCTTTTGATCTTTTCTTTTCAAGTCCTTTGATCTTTATTTTAGGAGTTTTACCCTCTTCATTTTTTATTATTTTCAAATATGGGATAACAACTTACAGAAAGCAAGGTATGTACATATTTACAATACTAATCATAGTCAATTCAAAAATTATGAACCCTATTATTATAAGACCCTAATAGTAGCTCCACATGGGGATGGCATTTCCTAGTGAAATCTCAAGAAATTTGAGACTAGTAGCCTTTGAAGTTTGACTGTGCTGACCTTGTAAAATGTTGTCTAAGCTCTGCAATTATTCATACTTATGATATTTTACGTTTCAAAGCTTAGGGCCTTCTCTCCGGGCTTCAACGTTTTTAGGAAAACATCCAATCCAATCTAAAATATGCAATGTTATGTACAATGGATAAAGTAAACAAAATTAACTATTGGTTATTTCTGAAGAGTAGTAATGCTTCAACATTCTACCATTGACAGGTCCACCTAGAAGATTTGATCCATCCATTTCTTTAAAAAAGAAAGCATTGTTACCTCTGTAACCATAAATAACATAAGGTCCTTTCCATAGGAAATCAAATTTCCCATGTTTAACTTTCTCTTATCTTCTTGAATCCCACTTTAGAAATTTTTCACCAATGTATAAATAATCTTCTTTACCCTTTTTGTCAAAAAAATTCTTAATCTTATCTTGAATAACTTGAGACTTAAGATAAACCTCTTCTCTTGTTTTCTGCAAGTGAATGGTTTGATTAATCCTTCTTTGAATGTCGTTGTTCTCAACTTGTAATTCTTGAATTATCTTCATTACTGGTACTCCTAAGGAAGATGGAAAAACAATATCCATTCCATAAACAAGTTGGTAAGGGGATGTACCAATAGATTTTTTGGTGGTAAGTCTATCTGCCCATAAGGAATTAACTAACTTCTTGTTCCAAGCTTTCTTGTTATCTTCTAGTAACTTTTTGATGATGTTCACAAAGATTTTATTAGAAGATTCAGCAAGGCCATTACCTTGAGGGTAATATGTAGTAGAATGGCCTAGGGTAATGTGGTATTTATGGCAGAAATCAATCATCTTTTTGGATTTGAATGTTGTTGCATTATCATTGATAATCTTTTGGGGACATCCAAATCTTGAAAGTATGTTGTTTTCTAAAAAGGAGATAATGACAATGTCAGTGGCTTGCCTGGTGGGTATGGCTTCTATCCACTTAGTAAAATAGTCAGTGGCTATCAAAATCCACTTATGTTGAGCTGAGGATGGAGGGTGAATTTCACTAATAAATTCAAGACCCCATTGTTGAAAAGGCATTTATGTTGAGATGGGTTTTAAGGGCAGGGGTAACAACTTTTTCTTCCCTTCAAATATTTGACACTTGTGGCAGGAAGTCACATAATTTTTTACATCTACAAACAAAGTAGGCCAGTAAAAACCAGCTATCAGTATTTTGTCTGATGTAGTCTTCCAGTAGATATGTCCTCCACAGTCACCTGCATGAAATTCTTCTAAAATTCTGTCAGATTCTTCTTGAAGCAAACAATTCAGTAAAATTCCACCATGATCTTTCCAAAATAGTACATTATCTATAATACAAAATCTTATTGCCTTTAATTTTAAGGTCTATCTTTTGTTCTTTATAATCTAGGAGGAGATTGTAAATTTAGTAATACAAATATAATATCTGCATACCATGGTGAGTCTAAAAAGGCTTCATTGATCTCTAGAGTCACCAACTCTTCCTGATCATCTACTTGGGCAATAAAATTAATGTTTAAAGCATGACAATTTGATTCAGCCATAAGTTTGGCTAAACATTGACCTTTTATGAGTTTGGTGGGTTTGATTTCTATGTCATATTCCAAAATTGTGGCCATCCACTTACCTCTTTTACCATCAAGACCATTCCGTGTTAAAATGTCCTTTACAACTGCATTTGGAACATAGGCAATGATTTGTGAATAAAGAATGTACACTCTAAAGTATTTGATGGCCTTTACCAAAGCTAGGGTCTATTTCTCCATTTTATTGTACTTTAAAGTGGCATATCTGAGTAATTTGCTAAAGAAATCAATGGGCTTCTCATATCCCTGGTCATTTTTCTACAGTAAAACTACAACAATAGTGTCTTCTGAAGCAAAGGAGAAATAATGAAATCTTTCTTAAAGTCAGGACTTATAAGGACGGGTGTTTTGGTTAAAGCTTGTTTAATTGATTCAAAAGATTACTTGGCTTCAATAGTCCATTTAAGTACTGAATCCTTTTTAATCATAATGTTAAGCTCTCTGATTATTTCAACTAGATTTGAGATGAATCTTCTAAGGAAGTTAATTTTACCTAGAACAACTTGTAACTCTTTAATGTTCCTAGGAGGAATAATGTTAAGAATTGCCTCTATTCTAGCTGAGTCTATTCTAATTCCCTCTTTAGATATAATATATCATAGAATTTTACCTTCTTCCAATCCAAATAAAGTTTTCTTAGGGTTTAAAGAGATGCAAAATTTCCTGCATTTAAGAAAGACTTGCCTAAGATGATCCAAATGTTCATAATTAGTCTTTAAAAATACAGTAATGTCATCTAAATAAATCAATAAGAATTCATGAATCTCCTTTGCAAAGGCTATATCCATAGCTCTTTGAAAAGTGGCTCCTGCATTCATTAACACAAAAGGCATTTTTACATACATAAAAGTGCCCCATAGAGTAATAAAAGCAGTTTTCGCTTGGTCTTCTGGTTAGACTAGAATCTGGTTATATCCAAAAAATCCATTTAACAATGAAATTCAGGAAGAACCAACTACTCTTTGTAGAATGTGATCCATATTTGGTAAAGGGTAATTATCTTTTAAGGACACATTATTTAAATTTCTGAAATCAACACATAATCTATTTTTTCCTATCTTTTTCCTTGTGGGAACTAAATTAGAAACCCAATCCGAATATCTGATTGGTGAAATTATTTGGGCATCATACATTCATTTTACCTCTTTCTCAATTAAAGGCATCAAAACAGGATTTATCCTTCTTAACTTTTGTTTAAAAGGTTTTTGGTCCTCTTTTATGGGTATTTTATGTTGTATTATGCTAGTGTCATAGGATTTTAGGTCCTCATAACTCCAAGCAAAAACATCTTGAAATTCTTTAAAAAGAGCAATGTATTTTTCTTTTTCTTCCTGTTGTGGTAAAACACAACCCCCCCATTTTTGACTTGTTCACTTCAAATAATGGGGACCCTTTCTATAAAATTTTTTGGCTAAGTGCCTTTTAAGATTTTTTAAATTTAATTACCTCATGATTAACTTAATTTTTCATCTTCTTTAGATTTTTGTTTTAATTGCTTAGTTGAAATCAATTTTTTTATATAAGCTTTTCATTGATGCTTGTTTCACCTCATTTGGTCAATTGGTTTGTAAATGACACTCCTTTGAAGTCTAATCAATTATGTCACCTGGGTTAAAAATAAGTAAAATGTACAATATTCCATTTTTGTAACTAAATTAGTTCAATAATGCATTTAGTTTAAATATTAATCCCTAGTTAGTTATTACTAATATTTTTCAATTTTCTACTTATACAGCCAAATCACTAAGCATCGGGATTTTAGAAATGTACTCTAATTTTCAAATAAATTATTAATCTCGAAAATTCAAAATGACAAAGTGGCTGTAATTTAGATAGGAAAATCATCAGTTTAGATAATTTCATAATTTAATCAAACATCATTTAAAATTAAAAAAAAATGAAAAAAATTGATATTTAATATCAAATCTTAAATTAATTAAATTAATTATTATATAAAATATAATTAATTTAATTAAATTAAAATTTAATATAAAAAATAAAATAATACATCGCATCGGGAAAAAAATAATACATCATATCGGAAAAAATAATACATCGCATCGGAGTTTTCCATAGATGCAGCTTTAATGAAACCCCAATGACATCGACCTCCCGAGACCCCGATCGCCAAAGACGCTCATTCATCACTTATTCAATGAAATTAAAAGATCACTCATACGTAGGGAATGTTAGTGTTAGTGAATAGGTAAAAGGAGTGTTAATTTAATATAGTGTAGTATTTTTTTTTTCTATGTAAAAGTAATCTATTAACAAAGAAAAATATTTACAGCAGGTCAAAGCCCGATCATTGCCCAGTGTAGGGGCATTTTTGAACAAAAAACCAGTGATGAACATTGCCCTTCAGGAGGGAAACCAGTGTTGAGTAGTTTTCATGAAAAATCCCACGCAGGGGAGTCATGGAGTTCTGATTTTGACTAACATAGTTGGCAAAAACTGAAACATAAACATCATGACAAACAGGAACAAGCCTTGAAGTAAGGGCAGAAACAGTGCACGAAAAACAGGTAGAGAGAGTGGTGCTACACATCAGGAGCTTCTTCAATGACCCTGCACCAGAGTTCATCTGGTTCCCCATCGTGCTTGTACAGGTCTGCAATAGAATGGATCACCTTCCCAGTTGTAGAAGGAACCTGCACCGTGCTCTCTTGACCCTCAGCATTCCGCGCCTTGCTTGTTTGACCACCAGCAGTCTGCACCTCGCTCGCTTGACCACCAGCATTCAACGCCTCGCTCGCTTGACCTTCATGCGCAGTGTTCACCTTTGGCTGTCCCTGCGTGGCCAAGCTGCCAGTTCCTTGCAAGTTCAAATTCTCAGTGTGCAACGACCCAGCAAGCAGGCCCGAGGACAGTGCCACTGTGTTGCCCAGCCCATCCAGGTCAGAATTGGGAGCAGTGCTTTGAGGTTCTTCGTGGAAAGCCACCGTGATGGAGGCAGTAATCCGAGGACGACTGAGAGAAGAATTGAAGGAGAAATGTGCGGTGTGAGTCTGGGCTGGGGGAGGTGGAGGAATGGGGGAGCCAAGGCGGCGACCCGAGTGAAGCCTACGACCGCGCTGAGCTCTAGACAGACTGACCTCATGGGAGGAAGACGCAGAGGAGGTACTAGGAGTGAAGGAAGGATGCCGGAGCTGGCATCGGGTGGTGCCTCTGCGGCATCTCATTCTTTGCCGAAGGCGCGGCATGAATTCCGGCCCGAGAGGGAGACCAGGATGTAGAGGAAGAACCGGTCTAACAGAGGACTGAGACAATTGAGGATGCAGAGAGAAAGATGCAAACATACAGACACCAGCGAGAGAGAGGTGAATATTATCTCCGAGGTCAATACAACAATTAAAACTGCTTCTCTTACCAGTGGTCGTGTGTAGGCTAGAGAGGCCGGCATCCGGAGAATACCACTGAGAAATAGGCGGGGGAGCATTCTCCATACCCGAGTTTCTCTCCATGATATCAATCAAGATGACCGTGCAACGAAAATTCCAGAGCCATGAACCTACAATAAATTGGATGGAGGGTCGAGCCATGTCACAGTGCATAAAATCATATCGAGAAGCGAAAACAAGATTGTAACCAGCGCCAGGCATAAATTCCATTAAACACCAAGCAGCCATGATTAATAGCCCCGTGTCAGCAACCTTGCAGGTGGGCAGGTGTCTCTCCGTCCTGCACTGCCCCCATCCCATCATCTTAATCATTTGCCTCTGCACCCGCATCCGGGTTAATATAGTGTAGTATTAAGTTTAATATTAAAATAAAATAAAATATATATATATAATAATCTAATCACTCCATCGCATCGGGAGTCCTCAATGATACAACCTCGACTTAAGGTTTCGTGCGATGTGATATGGAGTCAAACCATGATTTTTTTTTAAAAACCATTCTCACTTTGGTATTTTGAATCGATTCAAATTCATGGTTAAGTACATTAACATATGAGTAAAGTGGAGTGTTAGTTTAGTAGTAGGTGTAGTATTAGTTTAATGTTAGTTTAATTATTAGAATAATTTTAATTTAATATTAGCAGAGTGATAAGTTAATAAGTGTTAATATTAGTTTAGTATTAGTTAGTGTTAGTTTAGTTTTGGTTTAATAATAAATTTAATATTTAAATATTTAAATAAATTAATTTTAGATTAGTGAAATTAATTAATATGTAGAATCTAATTAATTTAATTAAATCATAATTAATTATTAATTAGATTAATTTGTTTAGCTAATTATATTAGTTAGTTAGATTAATATTAATTTAAACAATTAGTTTAGTTTATAATTAACAATTAAATTATGATTAATTATTAGATAATTAGAGTCTAATTTAGGATTAATTTTTTAATTAAAATTATGATTTTTAGCCCAGCAACAGAATTTCTAGATTTATATCAGATTTGACTTATCAACTTTGGAGGCTCATAGATTGAGTTTTACTTGGCCAAATGAGGCCCAGGACGACTCATTGGAAAGAGAAAACCAAGGAGAACATTTCTGAGGAGGTTTCACTAACAGATTTGGTCATTTATTGAGTCAAAAATCAAGTAGAAAATCAAGCTCCAAATTTCTAAAACAAAATCAATTTTCTGAGTTTTATTTTCTTCATTTTTCATTTGCCCAAAGCCTCTTTTAATTGCGGATTCACTCATCAATGATATTCTTGGCCAATTAAACTATTCCAAGTATCAAGAGAGCTTATATTTATTTTCAATTATTTATTCAAATAGAATTTGATTGGATTTGTTTTAATGCCAAAAATGATATTTTGATTTTATTGTTGTATCTTAATTCATTTTGATTTCTTTTTGTAGGAAAACAGTAGAAGGGATATGGAGAAAAATATCTCAATCAATAAGAAGGCTCCAGCAATTAAAGATTGGAATTTTGAGAAATTAAAATTGGATTGAGCAGATTTTTCTTCAACAAACTCTCCTCTCAAAATTCTTTTGGAAATATTATAAATAGAAGCTTGTAGAATGTGAAAAGGGGGCTACTCTCCTCTGCAATTCTATACTTCTAAAAGCATTTTTGTAATAGGAATCTAGAGTTGTACGAGGGAGGAGAGAAAATTTCAGATCTAAACATTATTGAGGGTTTTTCCTTATATCTTGAATTATGTATGATGGGCAGAGTTTGCATTTCTGCAGCTCTAGGTCTTAAACCAGAAATTCAAGTAATGTAAAGGAGTTGCTCTAAAGTCCTAATTATGTAATATTTTGGTCTTGGAAAATACATTTTTGTACTCCTTGACTATCTTATTTGTATAAAGGATCACATCTTGTGATTTCATGGTGAATTATTTTTTAGAGTTGCAGTTCTGTACCTTGAAGATTGTTCTAAGTTAAAGCGCATGATTCCTGTAATTTCATGGTGGATTATTTTTTAGAGTTTCATTTATGTATATTGAAGATTGTCCTAAGTTAAAGCACAGGATTAGAATATCAAATTACATCAGGAAGATATCAAATGTATCTGGTATTTCTATCGATTTCGTTTTATTTTCTTTATGTGCTGAAATATTCTCATTAAAATTTGCTATCACTTATATATAATTGTTTCTCAAATATTTATTTATCATATCATTTCTGAAGATAGAGGAATATCATCTTTCATAGTGTGTAAACGATATAAATTTATGAATGCGATGTGCTATTATAACTCTGTTTAATTTTTTAAACAGAGTTATCATTATATGATATTGCATATTTCTTTTAAGTAAATAATACATTTTCATGGTTATTTGTTTAATTGAAACAATCTTTAGGTCGTGTTCATATTTAATACCCGGGTTAGTTTTATATTTATTTGCAAGTCAGATTAATTTCTACATTCTTTTAAGTCCTCTTCTCGAAGAGGAAAAATCTTAGTTGTGGTTTAGTTGAACCCAAATCAGCTTAAGGGTCATTCTCTTACCCGATCAGAAAGAAGAAGTGATCTGATATCCCTGTCTATTGGTAGTTAAAGATACATCTTAAACCAATACCGATAGGGAAAAGGTAACTGGACCTAGTCAAACCAGTCGGAGCCACTACTCCAAATGGAAAAGAAATTGCTCTAAGGTCCGGACCGGGTGGTTATCCCCCAATGTTGTTGCAATGATTTTCGAGGCTTCAACATTTTTGGTGCTAGAAGGAGGGCCTGAAACTTGTTTTCTAGTGGAGTCTTTTCAATTTTAACATTTTATTTAAATCACGATGGCTCCTCTTAAACTTCCAATTTGGAGTTGTATCCATGGACGTTCATCTTCCAATACTCCACCCGATGTGGTAAGACTCTTGTCTCAGGTAAAGTTTAATGGTAAGGAAAATTCTTTAGCTTTTAATCATGTCTTTCAATTTATTCAAAATGTTTCAAATTATGATTTTCAAGGAATTGATGAAGGCATTTTATGCATAATTTTCACTCTCACATTTGCGGAAAAAGCCAGAAACTGGTGCAAATCACTTCCAGTTGCTTCAATCCACACTTGGGAACAATTTGTTACAATTTTCATTTGTAAATTTGACGGATGCGATTATGAACAGGTATGTGATGAAATTGAATATCTACGAAGATTTGAAAATGAGTTTGTTAAAGATTTTAATATTCAATTTCATTTGAATTGTTTAAGATTTAAATTTGGAGATAAGCAGATGGAAGAAGAATCACTAGATTGGTTTGAATATATTTGCTCTCTTCTTCCCATTCCCAATCCATATGAAGTTAGCTCAAACTTTGTTCCATCCCCTTCCAAGATAAATGAGAATTCCAATATGAATGTGCAAATAAATCATAATGAAGTGGTCTCACAAAGCTTGGAAAATATATCTATCCAAATACAAGAAGACAATAGCAACAATTTTGGAGAAAGAGCTGCCTTGAAATCTGAAAATTACTCTGTATTAAATTCAAAAAATCGGACCGCAAATCAACAAGTGCAAGCAACAATCAAAGTAAATAGTAACACACAAGCTGCTGTACAAATTTCTGAATTTTTTCATGACAAGCAAGTGCCAAATTCAGAGAACCAAAGCATAATTATTCAAGAAAACGTGAATAAAAAAATGAATAATCTACAATCTGAAGTTTACAATGACCATAATGTACGAGAGTTCTCAAACAGAGATTTTTTTAAATGCATTGTTTCAGATTCACATTTTTCCCTTTATCCTGATATTTTTAATGATGATAATTTCTCCCCTCTTAATATTAATGATATTTCAGAAACTACAAAGGCTGATCTAAATGAATTACCAATAAGTTTTTATCAAGATAGAGAAACAATTATTGATCATTCTTTTGCCATTAATGAACATGAAATTTTTATTCCTCCTTGTTTTGACGAAATCAAAGAGAATTCTAGAGAATCTTGTGAAGTCGTTTATGATAATTATTCTGACATCAAGGATGATAATTTTTTTTCTTCTCAAGAGAATCCTCATGATAAAATTCAAATAACATCTGTGAATGAGGAACATTTCAATTTTGAAATTATTCCAACCAATCCTCATTCTGGAGCAGCAAATTATCTTCATGATTTCACCATTCGGGAAAACATTCCAATTTGTGATTCATATCATGGTCAAACTCTCATTCCTGCTCATAATCATAATTCTCTTTCTAATTCACAAGTTGGAATTGGCAATTATTCAAATTCCATCATTCTGGCCAATCCTTGTGAAAAAGAAATTATTTCAAAACAATCCCAATTGCGTTGTAACATTAGTTGTACCAATAGTGATTTCACTTTATTTTTTCTTTCACACTTATTTTGTTCAAATCTAGATTTATTTTCGGATTTTATTTTTCAAATTTTTGGCACTCTGTGCTGGTATATTGAACATTTTAATAGTGAACACTCAATTGATGCATTGCCCTATTGGAAAATTGAAGTTTCATATTATAATCATGAACATCAAACGCTATTAATATTTCAATTTCAATCAATGTTAATGTTTTATCACAAGCTTCTATCTTCTCAAAGGCAGTGTCAACAAGAGAATGTATTTTTACAATCTGGCAAGCAATCTAATCCAATTAATAATTTTCCACCTTATTTGACAGATTTCCATCCATTTTTCAATAGCCTTTTCGAAAATTGTTTGGAAAATTTTCCTTCATGGAAGATTGATAATAGTTTAACACTTACACATAACACTAATAATTTTTTCCAGGCCTTTGAATTTAAAAGCTCATATCCACAATCTGGCTTGTCATCTTCTCTTTTAAATATTTTCCAATCCTTAATGGAAACCCATCCAGGTTTTGATGATCCAATTGAAATTCAGTTGGAAAATACATTTCAAAAGAAGATGAGTGTAAATAAGTTGTTAATAATAATTGTACATTCTGATTATATATTTAATTTTCTTAGTTCAATTAGATTTATATTTTTATTACTAACGTTTGAACTGTACATATATGCAGGAATTAAAATGAGAGAGTGGTTAAATTGGAAATATGACTATACTTAGCCATTTTCATGTTTGTGGTTAGAATATAAGTAGAATGAATTTAGTTAGTTTGTTTTGTATAGTTAATTTATTCTTAATATTTATACAAATATAAAATAAAACGAGCAATCAACCCTTGTTATATCATATACATGTTCAGGGAAATATTTGCCTCTTATCAGAAAATTTCTAATTCTTGCTTCCCATTTTTAAATCAAAATTTATTGCAGCAATATCTCTACTCTGCCTATTTTGAATAATGTTTTGACTAAATTCAATTGAGGTTGCACTTGGCACCAATCACCTCAAAGCCATTTTTCTCTATTTCGAAATATCCTCATATGATTTTCTTCTAAAATTTATTTGTTAAAGGTTTTGAGGATATAAAGCTTCATGATCTCATTATCCCATGAAATGTATGACTGTTTATTGTAAGCTTAATTCTAATTTAATCATTATTAGTTAGCCTAACCTTTTGTTGTAATCACATGAATTTCATATTATCTTCTTCGAAATTTGTTAAAATGACTTTAAAGGTGTCCATTTTGCTGTGTGCACACATTCAAATCTGTGTTGATATTTTTCCACAATTAGTGGCTTTATCCCATTTTGATTTTTAGTTTATTATCTGATGCTGCAATGTGCATCATATTTTTTTTATTAAAGACATTATTAAACAGTCACTGTAACAATATAGATTTTTCTCAAGTTAATTCGAAATGAGCAGAGGTAATAAATTGTTGTTGCAATTCAAAGGGAAGCCTATTTTCATATTTATTTCTGGTGAATTTTATGAGTTCTAGATTTCCCGAACATGAATAAAATAGATTTTATTTAGGCTGATTGAATACTTCGATTTAGAATAAATAATGAGACGAGTTTGAACAAAGTCAGAATTTTGATAAATAGAAGAAAGAATTGGAAAATTCATGAGGTAAAATCCACAAACAATTCTCTTCCATGTATGCATTTACATGTTCATTTTCATCTATTAATAGTTTCTCTTACCTTAGTTTGTTTTTTATTCTTGTTCTGTTTTATTTGCAGGTTTTCATTTGTTTTCAAAACTTGAAGTAAGTAGCAAACCCATTTCAAATTTGCAACAGGTTCAGGGAAATTTTATTTTGTGATTCATTAAAATTTGAGCATTCTTTAACTTTAACTTTACTTTAATTTCATTAGAAAACCCAATTGAAATTTAAAACAGTATCACAATATTCATGTTTGAAATGTTTCAACTTGATGCAACACCTCTGATGTGTTACCTCATTCAGTTTTTCATAAAATACCATATCGCATTTTCACATCTCAGAGGTTTTCAATTGAATATACTTCCATTATCTTGAAGTACTGATCTCCAATAATCAACTTTACCAATATTGTGATATACACATAATTCAGGACCCGATATTAAATTTAAATCAAGTTCATAAGAAATATCACGTCTGTTCAATCGCAATAATGGTAAGGTCATAATTTTAAAAGCACCGATGTCTCGGACCCGATGCGATATTAAAATTTCGTAAAAAATTAATTGTGTCCATTCTTCATCGCATATCAACATATCAAAAATATTACATCTTGCATTTAATTTTTCCGATCACCGAGAGCCGTATCATTCATCGCATTTCACAAAAATATGAAATAAAAAGTTGAACATATCTTTTTTTTTTTTAACTCTGACACAATAAAATGAAACGCAAAATCGCATATCACATTGGAATAAATGTAAAAGTTTGTTTTTCATCACAAAAGTTTCGATGCGATGAATCAGATCACAAACGCACATATCACATTAGGCATAAGGTTAATTCTTCCATTCAAAAAGCTCTGATGTGATAAAAAATTGATCGCAATTGTGAATCGGTAAAGTCATATCACAATTGGTTAAAAAGTTAACTTTGAAAGACCTCCGATGTGATAAGCCCAATCACAAATCACAAATTGGGAGGAAAACTGAATACATCCTTGTGCGCTCATTTTAAAGGTTGCGATGCGATAACTCATCGCCAAATGCTAATCACTTATCGCTCTTCTCTCATCACCGATTATTATAAGCATCGCATCACTGCTATCGCAAGAATCATATTTTCATTTATGACATGACTATTGTCCTATATTCCGAATCTACGATGTGCAATGTGAAATGTGCAAAGTACAAATCGCGAGATGCGGTGTGTGATGTGCAATTTGCGACATGGCTGTCCCCGATCCTAAGTATAACATTTCTTCAATAGTATGACCACTCTATCTCATCGAACATATTTTTTTTGCATGATGTCATATCAGAAATTTTCTACTGCAACCCTTGATGCGATAAATTCTAAATGCATGCCTTTACATGCAATACGAATCATTCGATAAGGCATTGTGTTAATTTAAAGAAATCTTGGGTAACCGCTATGATACTAAAGTGATTGATGACAAATTTGCAGCATATTCAAATCATTTTGATTTCTCATATATTTCAATTTTAAATAATTCCATAATTAAATTCAAGACCTTTCTATTTTAAATTTCATTATCTTAAATTTGGTCTTAACTTTGAACAATTTATAAAAATCATGGATTTTGTATAAAACTTATAATATTTTGAGAACATTCATCACTGCAAATTCTCAATCTCATTTCTGATACATTTGTTTTAATTTCGATTCTCTTGAATACAAAGCATTCCCTTTTTACATTTTACTGCTTGCTTTAGTTTAAATAAAATAAATAATGATTTTGGGTTATAGGAATTTTGTTAGTTTGACTTCTTCATGTTTTTAATGTCAACTAAAAGAATAAGTAAGCTAGTATTGGAGAAATTGATACCTTCAGGTAAGATCAAGTGCAATTATCCAATGGTAAGATTCATGTACCCACTTTCATTAATTTTCATTTCATTACTTTAATTTTAGTTTTTTTTTATGTTGATATAAAAATATGTTTTGCAGCTCTTCATAAAAGCTTTCAATCATCTGCCAAATTATATTTTGGAAGCCCTATTCTCTTTTCCTGGTTTTATTTTCAAGAAGCAACAATAATCTTTGTTGAAACAACTACACTAGGAAGTTTCTGAAACTTTAATCTATTTATTTGAAGCATTCCTTTTATTACAAAATGATTAAGATAATGCTTTCAAATAAGAAGATTGATATCAGACAGAAATTTTTCATTGTGGTTGAATTTTATGATCACTACTATCTAAAGGCTAAAATAATTACAACCCTGCAAGGTATAATTTATCTGGATCTCGACATAAAAATAAATGATTACATGATTATTTTCTTTTACTTCATGTTGTTGAGACATTAGTATAAACATTCTTGTTAGAGTTTGTATTTCAAAACTTAGATTTTCCTTTCCACTTTTAAATTTCTTCATTTTTATTTTGGTTTGCTGATTTCTTTTCTCACTTAGCTTAAGAATTCTTTTCCTTTGGTTTTTAGTTTTGATTTTGGTGATTTTGCCATGATTTATATGGAAGGCCTTCTTGTTACCTAACAATGGTTGGCATACATAGGAAAAATTGTTAATAATCCCCTATTAATTTTTTCTTAAATCTCTTAGCAATTTTTTTTTCTTATTATAAAGGTAGACATACTTAAGGAAGAGATTACAAAACAAGAGAAGTTGACGAAGTATCATGAAATCTGAGAAATTTCTTTTTCATCAAAATTGTAATTATTTTGAGACTTCAATATTTTATTAAGATCTTTCAAAATTCTATTATCAGTCAAGAAAAATTATTTTTAACCAAGTAAAGACACTTTACAGCAAAGCACTTTTAACTCTAAAATTGTCATTCTAAACTCTTAAGGAGTTAATGTTTTTGCCTATTTAAAAGAGTTTTATTTTTCTAGAGTGTAATCCACAAATATATTTAAACTTAAAAGATAAGAGGTCTCATCATGAGCTTGCTTACCATGATCATAGGGGAAAAATAGGCTGACATTACCAACACTACTAAACAGACTAGGGTAATGGCTTATGATTGAAAACAATGATAAGACAAGGGGTCTCATCACGAGCCAACTTGTTCAGTCCAATTATAACCAGTGAATGGAATTGTCAACTATCTGGCTACCAAACCAGGACAATGGCTTTTAAGAATTAAAAAAAAAAAACAAAAATAAATAAATAAATAAATAAATAAAAAATATATAAATGGATTTATCTCTAGGTCAATAATTATTAAATAGTTGGGATTCTGAATCATTCATGATTAAAAGGTAAACCTGTCGAGACTATAGATGTTTGCTGGCAGCAGTGGCTCTACCTGTGACAAATGAGTACATTTTAAAAGCTAAGTTGTAAAGTGACCCCTACTTTATCCCTACAAGTAATTAAGGATTGATATAGAGTTTTGAAATATTTTAATTTATGAGAAATTTTGAGAAAATTACAAGAAGATAATTCTTGCTTTTGTTTAGATTAATGAACCTAGTCAAGCATTCCAAAAATAATTTTCTCTTCTTTAATTATTTTTACTTTAATTTTGAGAAAATATCACTCGTATCAAACATAGATAATTGGTTCTTCTCCTGTATGTCGCCAATTGTTGTGGTAAAAAACAACCCCCCCTCCATTTTTTACTTGTTCACTTCAAATAATGGGGACCCTTTCTATAAAATTTTTGGCTAAACACCTTTTAGGATTTTTATTAAGTTAATTATCCTACAATTTTGTTAATTTTTCATTTTCTTTAGATTATTGTTTTGATTGCTTGGTTGAAATCAATTTTTTATAAGCTTCTTGTTGATGCTTGTTACACTTCATTTGGTTAACCGGTTTGTAAATGGCACTCCTTTGAAGTCTAATCAATTATGTCGCATGGGTTAAAAAATGCGTAAAATGTACAATATTTCATTTTTGTAATTAAATTAGTTCAATAATGCATTTAGTTTAAATATTAACCCGTAGTTAGTTATTACTAACATTTTTCATTTTTTTTTTATATACAGACAAATTATAAAGCATCTGGATTTCAGTCATTTATTCTAATTTCTCAATTTTCAAATAAAATACTAATCTTGAAAAAAATCAAAATGACAAACTAGCTGTAATTTAGATAGGCAAATCATCACTTTAAATAAATTCATAATTTAATTAAACATCATTAAAATGAAACCAAAATAAAAAAACCTAATTTTTAACATTAAATTTTAAATTAGTTAAATTAATTATTATATTAAATATAATTAAATTAATTAAACTAAAATTTAATATAAAAACAAATACATATAAAAATAAAAAATAAAAAAAATAAAAATTAAATCACATCGGAGGTTTTAATAACACATTTTTTTAAAAACCTTGATGGCCTTCACTTTTAATATGCCGATGCGATGAGTTATAACTCATTTATGCCGATGCGGTGATTTAATTGTTTTATGTCGATGTGATGAGTTATAACGTTAGTATTAAGTATTTTTTAGTATTAGCGTTAGTGGTAAGTAGTATAAGTTAGTGGTAGGTAGTGTTAGTTTAATATTAAGTTAGTATTCTTATAAGTTAGTGGTAGGTAGTGTTAGTTTAATATTAAGTTATTATTCTCATATGTTAGTGGTAGGTAGGTTAGTTTAAGAGGTAGGTTAGTTTTAGTGGTAGGCTAGTATATATTAGTGTTAGTAGTAGGTTAGTTTTAAGTTAATATAAGTGTTAGCTTAGTTTTAGATTTAAATATTTAAAATAATTAATTTTAAATTAATTAAATTAAGTAATATTTAAAATATAATTAAATTAATTTCCGGATGAGGGTGATCTATAGGTACAAGGGGACGCACGTCCCGAAGGCGAGCACATGGGGTGGCCACCCACATGTGCATTAATCCTCCCATTAATGTTGCCAACCTGGGCATTAAACTCTGCAATCGAGCCATTAGCTCATCCCACCACCATTTTCTCCCGTTCCTCTGGTTTATTATGATGACGCCTGCTCATTCTCATTCTCATTTTGCTCATGCTCATCTTGCTCCTCAGAGTTGCTACTGCCCTCCTGCTTGCGCCGAGCCAAGTGCTCGCATGCATACTGGGAGGCGCTGCTGGTTTCTTGGTTGCCCGGAAACATTCCTAGAATTCCACTTCTGTCAGAGCGAGTTCTGCTTCAAGGCTCCTCTCTCTAGTTTTACGTAGGCCAATCCTCTATCCCTTACCCAGAGTTTCTCTCGTTCACCTACCCGTTCCTGCAGATTGTGCTTAATTTCCAAAATGCCTCGGATTAGGCATAGAATGCGAATTTGCAGAGGAAGTAACAGGGGTTGAGAAATTCGCACCTAGTCTTCCTCTGGAAATGATTCTTCATCTAAGGATGTAGCCCACATTCATTTCCCAGAAACTTGTAGCAAAAGAAGGCAAGCTTTCCTATTTGCGCAGGGGCACTCCACCCACGGCTCTCAACCTCTCCACACCGCATCTACTTCGCAACCTGTCTCTCAGTCTGCCACTCCCCCTGTCACCCTTCACCACACCTCCCAACAAGCTGAATTTCAATTTGTCTATATTATGGACCGCCCGGTTCTCACCGCCTTCATAATTGTCTCTCTCTAAGAGGAAGATGCTAGTTCCAAGCCTACTGACGAGCCTGCCCCTCAGCCCCCTTCGGTCCATGATGCTTTGCAGGGTTTGAAGAGAGATGACAACGCACAGGAACAGATGAAGGATGCAGTTGCAACTGCCACTTGCGCCACCACCGACGAAGAGGATAGCAATAATGCAAAGTATTGCTGCCACGTAGTGGAGGAGCCTCCCTCTCTTGCAGATGACAAGTGACCACTGCTATCACAACTGTAACATGGTGTCGCAGCCCAGGTACAATGGGGGGCTTTATGTGTTTTTGTTTAAATCCCTCTTGCTGAGTGAGAAAAACATCGTTTATCTTAGTCAAGTTTTGATTTCATGGTCTTACTTGTTACTATGTTCTTACTTAATGCTGATTTCCCCTACGCAGGCGGCAAGATATGTGTCTAAGGGACTGGTTCCCCCTTCTGGGGCAGTCCAAAACCATGTTTTTTTTAGCTTCAAACTGAGCCTTCAAGCTTACTTAGCTGAAGTTGTGGTAGTTTTGTACTAATATGTTACATAAATAGAATTAGAATTATTCAGAAAAGAAAAAGAAAAAAATTTAATTAATTATTAATTAGATTAATTTGTTTATAAATAGTTAATTATATTTGTTAGTTAGATTAATATTCATTAATAAATAGGTTATTAAATATAGTTTAGTTTATAATTAAAAATTAAATTAAAATTAATTATTATATAATTAGAGGCTAATTTACAATTAAAATTTTAATTAAAATTTTGATTTTTAGCCCAGCAACATAACTTTCAGATTTATATCAGATTTGACTTATCAACTTTGAAGGCTCATAGATTGAGTTTTACTTGACCAAATGAGGCCCAAGACAGCTCATTGGAAAGAGAAAATCAAGGAGAACATTTATGAAAGGTTTCAATAACAGATTTGGTCATTTATTGTGTCAAAAATCTGGCAAAAGATCAAGCTCAGAATTTCTAAAAACAAAACCAATTTTCTGAGTTTTGTTTTCTTCATTTTAATTTTCCCAAGCCTCTTCTAATTGTAGATTCATCCATTAATAATATCCTTGGTTAATTTAATTCATTATGAGCATCAATAAAAAGCTCAAATTTCCTTTTTATTTATTTAAATAGAATTTGATTGGATATTTTTTAATGCTAGAAATAATATTTTAATTTTATTGTTGCATCTTAATTCATTTTAAATTCTTTGTAGGAAAAACAATAGAAAGGATATGGAGAAAAAGATCTCAATTGATGAGAAGGCTCTAGCAATTAAATATTGGAAATTTTGAGCAAATAAAATTGGATTGGGCAGATTTTTCTTCAACAAAATCTCCTCTCAAAGTACTTTTGGAAATATTATAAATTGCAAATTGAAAAATGTATAATGGGCTACTCTCCTCTGCAATTCTAGACTTCTAAAAGAATTTCTGTAATAGAAATTTAGAATTGTAGAAGGGAGGAGAGAAAATTTTCAGATCTGAATATTATTGAGGGTTTTTCTTTATATCTTGAATGATGTATGATGGGCAGAGTTTGCATTCCTGTAGCTCTAGTTTTGAAAGTATAAATTCAAGTAATGTAAAGGACTATTAGAGACCAGGATCAAAGAATCAGATTCAATTAACTGGTATTTTTGGCATTTCTATATCAAATACCAGTTCCATTTTTATGTTAATAAAATGGTTGTTTCATTTTATTCATGTTTATGCATTTCTGTTGATATGAATAAGTTGTCCCACTATTGTTATGTATCTCTACTCTTATGAATTAAACTCTGATTTCTGAATAACTATTTACTCAGAAATATTTTGTATAAAACTAATTTATTAAATAGTAACGTGTTTGTGAATTTGTTCGGCATATTATTATTTAATTATTAGCTTAATTGATTTGAAAATCAATATCATTTTTGTGAATTTTTTCCTGAGTGTTGTTGATTTATTATTTCAGTTAAATGGTCTCAATAGGATGTGTTTTGGTATTCACAAATGTCATGATAATTGAATTTCTTCATTAGCTAAATTAAAAGCCAGACATATTTAACTTCTCATTATTTAATTATCTTGCTCTTATATGGGTTAGATCTATATCTACCTAATTGAGATAGGATTTAGATTAGTTTCTGTTGTTTGCATTATAGAATAAGTTTGCATTTAGATTAAGTTCTACATTCTTTTAAGTCGTCTTCTCAAAGAGGCAAAATCTTAGTTATGGTTTGGCTGAACCCAAATCATCTTAAGGGTCATTCTCTTGCCTGATCAGCAAGAAGAAGTGATCTGATATCTGTGTCTATTGGTAGTTAAAGATACATCATAAACCAATAGCGATAGCAAAAATGTAACTGGACCTAGTTAAACTAGTCGGAGCCACTATCATAAATGGAAAAGGAGCTGTATTAAGGTTCGAACCAGGTGGTTTTCCCCCAATGTTGTTGCAACCATTTTCGAGGCTTCAACACATCTCAAGGAATTTGTTTAACTGAAAGTATATATCTAGCTTTTCTACCCATGCTTTGGCAGAACTAGTGGATGGCCCATCAAACTTGGGTAAAAATAATGTGCCCATACAGTGATGTCGATCATGATTCTGCGTGAATCCACCATCTTGATACTGATGCTCTGGTCTTCTTTTGTCCTTGAGGTGACAAAACTCTTGAAAACTCAAGTTGTACTTGAATCTCTTATACTAAGACTCATATTATTCAAAGTAGTCTCCAATGGATGCTTGTTCTTGAGGCCCTTCATTCTCCACAGCCAGGAAAGTAGGCATAGTAGAGCATTGTGGAGCTTGTGGTTGGTTCACTGGTTGATCATATCAGTGGTGAGACATGAAAGAGCTTTCTCCAGGATGAAATATCCTAGGAGATTCCTTGATATTTTCCATTCTCATCTCTTTTATCTCTCTAGCAATATCTTGCATGGATTTCAGAAGGGTTTTTGCAAACTCCTTCCCATCTTCATCACTTCTAGATTCATGGACTTTTCCCTTGTATTTATCATCATTATTGTAATAAAAATTATTTTCTCTTATTCTCAGGTACCTCTTCTCTCTGTCAGTGAGGTGCCCTTCTTCTTCTTAATACATCTTGGCTCTTCAAGAAAGAAAAACATAGGTTGTGCCAAGATGGTTGCTTTGATACCACTGTAATATCCCAAAATGGGAATACTCAAAAATACCTGCTGGAATAATGCACTTATAAGTATGTGCACTGAAATGAGTTTGTAGCCCTTGAATCCCTTATATTTGGAGATCTAGCATCTAAATCTAAGAGGGGAGAAAAAACAAATCAAACTAGGTGAGGTAAACAAACCTCCCACACCTAGTATAGTTGAAAAACACCCAAGGATGGGGCTGCAGCAATATGCAACAATACTGCAGGAAAATAACACAGTTTTTGAGAGAATGAGCAGGATACCAATAATAGGGATCAATTTTCATATATACAGCAATAAATAAGATCCATAATGAGGCCCTTACAATATACAATAGAATGTAGAAGACAATAATAGAAAAAATTCCTCAAGAATGAGGGCTGCAACGCATATATTGACTGCAAAATAGCTTTCCAACATTATTTATAAGAGCTGCAACATATTTATATTACACTCTAGATCTAGAGCAGATATTTGTACAAAATATTAGATCTATTTCATATATATACACTAGAAAGGCTCCTTTACAATATCCCCTTGGGGTTTTGATCAAAAAATGCAACACAGAGAGTAGATCTGAGATCTAAAGTAGCAAATCTACAGTAGTATTCAGAAATTTTCTGAAGATGATTACAATAAAAGAAGATCAGATCTATACAGAACATGGACCATAAATATAATCCATGGATCACCATAGTAAAGGGAAAAACCCTAGCACCAGAGATCTCTCCTCAAAAAGTGTGTCAAAACACCCTGCAACTTCCTTCTTGCAAATAACATAGTCTTGGAAGGAAAAATGCACTATAGGTTGAAGCAGTGGGTTGGCCTAATGCCAAGATCTGAAATTTCAGCTCCAAAGGTTCACAACTTTCTTGCTAAAGGGATAGAAGACCTTCCCAGTGAAAAGAGGCCCTGAAATGGCCTAGATCTGAGCAGATCTAGCCTCCACTTACTGCAGTTTATAAGGACAACCAAACCTTCAATAGGATCTACATTGTAGTTGGAAGATGATCTTGGTCAAATGCCTGATAGTGTATGAGATCAGAAAGACTCTTACAAGAGCTCCTCAATGGAAGAGGTGGGATTGCCGAACAGGAACATCCTAGTGCTCAGCAACACTATTCTCAGCTAAACAGAAGAGAATGATATATGTCTAAAAAGAGAATATATTCAGAAATATGCACACTCAACAACCCTCTTCTGTTGTCCTCCTCTTCCTCTTATAGGATGAAAGTCTTGTCAAACCCTAAATCATCTTAATGATTTAGCTACATTCACATGAGAATCCTCCAACTAAAACTGCGTTGTGCCTCTAGGAGATTCACTGCTCTAGTCTCTTTCACACCTAAGTGTGCTTATGTAAATAGCCCAGATTTTTCCATGTTCACATGTGGCATTGATTTATTTTGCTTATTAGGGGTTTTATTGATCCTCCTTCACATTTTTATTCATGAAACAAAATATTCAGACAAAATTGTATATTCCCATTAGCTTGGACTAATTGGGAATATTACAAAAATTTGTTTAAATACACTTTGCTTTGAACTGTTATACATTTCTATGTTTTCTTCTAAAATCTGGTTTATAGAATTCTTAATTTCCCTCTAATCCTGATTGACCTCCTTCACCTTCCTTCACTATATGGTTTAAGGAATTCTTAATTTCTCTTTGATCATGATTAAAAATCACTTTACCATTTAGCCTTAAGATCTAATTTTTCTCACCTATCCTGCCCTGTAACACCTCCTTTATTCTATTCAGCTTTACAAAGTATCATTGAATCCATAGCCCAATGGAAAATAGAGAGGCACGTATCCATCTAAATCATTAATTCCACCAACAAATCAAAATCAATCCAATCAAGCATGCAAAACTATCCTAAAATTTATTAAACAAACAAAGTTAAATCATTACGAGAGAGCCCTCTCTGAGCATTAGGAAGGCTAGATCTAAATCTCCAAAAGTGGATGATAGTTACCTCTGATATTTGTTTTTAACAAATTGAACAACTCTTGGAAATTTTAGAGTGATAACATATTAGCGACCATACTAGGAAAATCAACCCTAAGTTAAAACAAATTTTATAGGAAACAATTTATTCATTTTTCACCTTAAGGTTTTAAAGTTTTGCTCAAAATTATCATCGAAAATTAAAATTTTGGCTTCTAAAAGAACATATTATACTAGGGCTCATTCTGATCCACAACTTACTACAATTGTTGATGATCCTGACAGAATTTTAAGAAAACATAAAAAAGTAGAAAGTCTAGGAAGTAGTAGTCAGTTAATCAAAGCAAATTCACTTCCTAAAGAGTTATCAAGCATATAGGATATTATATTTGATTTACCATTTCAACATTATTTATTTCGAACAAAATCTAAAAACTCAATCTATGATATTGTAATAGACCCCAATTTTACTCATTTATTGAATCAAAGAAGGAAACTATACAACTTGATTTAGATCAACAGGTTCTAGAAACTTTTGACAAACTTGATGTTTTGACCTCAAATTTGATAAAATATATAAACAAATCCTATTTTCAACAATCAGTTGAACTAGCTGCCTTAACTTATACTACCCCTAGGAATTCTCCAATGCCTTCAAAAACTGTAAATACAACTTTATTGTTGGAAATACTGAGAGGGGCGATGAATCAATATTCCTTTCAATTAGAGCATTAGTTAATCTTGAATTATTATCAGTGTTTGTACAATGATAGCAGTAAAAAAAAGGAACACAAATGCACACAGTTTTCAAGGTGGAAACCCTCTCAGGGACAAAAGCCACCTAAGTTTTTTTCTAATAATTCTTTAATATTCAACTCTAATTGAAAATAAAGTTCCAACTTTCTAGAATCTAGAAAAGAATTCTTCTCTAGCTCCCACTAGATGGACGCTCCAACGCCTGAGATTCTGCAGTAGTCAACTGAATGGATGCCCCAACACCCAATGAGCTACAAATAATCCTAGCGCCACCCTACCACCCTAAATTTTTCATAGGCTTGAACCTATTGGTGAATTCATGCACCAGCCTAGCACCACCCTACCACCCTATAGAAGAATAAAACAAGAATGGACTCTCGTACCAGGGAAAATGGTCCATTTTACAATGATATAGAATGATGTAGAAGAATAAGACACACTAGACCGTAACCCCAACTATGAAACAACCACCTAATGATGATCCTAGACCTCCCAACACTGCCTCTTCAACTCCTAGTAGATAGACACTTGTACAATTTTTACAATGATGCATTTACAATGACTTAGTACAATGATACCTTTACAATGACTATATACAGTGCTGCCCACTTGAATAATTCATGTGTTGAACTTCTTATTGCTGTTTTGAACCTTGATTTATACTGTTGTCATGCTACCCTCTGCCACACCTTGCTTTTCTTTTATTCCCTAGAAAGTATGGTCCTTTGTAGCCCTTGACAACACATGATCTAGCTTTTTCTTGCCTTCTAGGATCTCAATATTGAATATGTTGTATCTTTGTTATTTCAACTCCCCAATATGAAATTTTTGGTTCATTGGTAGTACTTGGAGTCTTATTTCTAATGCCATAGGTCTGATCCAATTTGGATTCTTCAAGGGAGATTTATGCCCAATCTCTCACAATGACCTAATTATGGATTGTTTTAGTAGAGAAAAATTGTACGTCATGCCACGTGTTACTATTTCTTCATTTGGCTCTGAAAATAATACAGAGAAAACTATAGTCCGTGCACTATGTGGCACATTTTATAGAATTCCAATCCGATACTCAGATAGAGAGTTATGATGATTTTCCCAAGGTCACTTCTTTGAGATGAAGTTAAGGAGCCTGCAAAAACATTGAATTCGACAAATCATATCTCCAAAAATATTGAGCACCCTGATATAAAATTTTTACAGGAGCTTCCTCAAGATTTCGGATTTTACAGGAGCTTCCTCAGGATTTCGGATTTTGAAACTTTGGATAAAAAAATTTAGAATGCAAATTCCACAATGATCTGTTTCAGGTAGCGAAATCCCTACATAAGGAGGACATGAGGATCACAATTTATATAAATGCTTAGGTTTAGAGGAGCTCCAATAAGTGAAAGTGGGAGGGATCTTAGGAGCTTAAAAATTATTAATTATTAAATTTTCAATGACCCATGCCACAACCCCATGGGGCTTTAGCCCACTAACTCGGGTTACAAACTTCAAACATGAATATCTCTCAAACTGTGAAGAATTACGTGGCGTGCCATATATCAATGAAATCATCTGGACAAGTAGAAACAATCAAAAGAATCATTGACCCAAAATATAGTAATTTGATAGGTCAAAATTCCAAGGAAATATTGGGGTATCCCATGGTTCTGGTTGGGTTGACATCAATGACAATTGTTGATCAACAATCTCCCCCTTTGGCATTGTTGGCAACACAAATACTCCCACTGCGATCATGAAACCTCTTCGTACAACATTGTATCCCCCTTTGACATTAGTGGAAAAGGGTAACTCCCCCTGACACACAACCATCCTGTGGACCTATACACACTTCCACTCCCCCTGACACACAACCATCCTGTGGACCTGTACACACTTCCACTCCCCCTGAGACACAACCATCCTGCAGACCTATACACACTTCCAATTTGCCTTTATATTCTGAATAAGGAAAATCCAATGAGAACTTGGGAGAATCCCAAGATTTTGGTGAAGATATTCAAATGCTTCACGAGGTAAAGGTTTAGTGAATATATCAATGATTTTTTCTTTTGTACCAACATGCATAAGTTTGATATTATTTTCAACGATTTTTTCTCTAGAAAAATGATATTTGATCGAAATGTGTTTTGTTTTTGAATGAACGATAGGATTCTTGGAAATGTTGATGGCACTAGAGTTGTCACAGAATATGGGAATAGGCTCACTGAATTATACTTGAATATCTTGCAAAGTTTGTTTCATCCAAATGACTTGAGTACAACACGATGCCGCTGCAATGTATTTTGTTTCCGTTGTAGATAACGAGATTGAGGTTTGTTTTTTTCTCAACCATGATACGAGACAACCACCTAAATAGGATGCTTCTCCACTAGTACTCTTATGATCATCAATGCTTCCTACCCAATATTCATCTGTAAAAGCTTGAATAATGAGATTTTTACCCTTGGGATACCACAAACCATATTCTTTTGTGCCCTTTAGATATAGAAGAATTCTTTTGACATCAATAATATGTGATTATTTTGGTGCTTCTTGGAATCTTGCTACTTGTCCAACTGCTTGCATAACATCTGGCCGAGAGGCTGTTACATATAGAAGAATACCAATCATAGATATGTACAACCTCTGATCCACATCCTTAGATGAGTCATCTATGCTCAGTTTTCAACTTGTTACCATCGGAGTAAGGGCTGGTTTGCAATCTTCCATTTTGAATTTCTTGAGCATTTCCTTGATGTACTTGGCTTGACATATAAATATTCCTTTCTCTTGCTCAAATATTTGAAGCCCTAAGAAGTATGTCAGCTCACCAAGTAAAGACATCTTGAACTCACTTTGCATATTTGTAAAAAAATTCTTACTTAGTTGATCATCATTGATACCAAATATTATATCATCCACATATGCCTCAACAATTGTCAAATTATCTTTATCTATTTGTACATAAAGATTGCTATCAACCGTACCTTTCTTGAACCCTTGTTGACATATATTTCCATCAAGACAATCATACCATGCTCTGGGAGCCTGCTTGAGACCATATAGATCCTTCTTTAACCTGCAAACATAGTCTTCTTTTTCTAATAGTATAAAACCTTCAGGTTGTTCGATGTAAACTTCTT